>CM077162.1:163788219-164358219 GCA_039583875.1 Platanthera guangdongensis
CAAACTTAGCATGAAGTTGCAAGCAAGTGCTGCGCATGCTCTAGCATTGTATCCATCCATGAAACGATCATTATCCGAAGAATCTCGAAATCAGTCCATGCCGCTCACAGAAAAACATTCGTGGAATTGTCTTCCTCACAATCCTCAACTGATGATAACCCGAACGTAGGTCAATCTTGGAAAATACAGAGCTACCCACACAACTGGTCAACAGATCATCGATTCTCGGCAAGAGATATCTGTTCTGATGGTCACTCTATTCAATTCTCTGTAATCTATACACAGCCCCATTGATCCATCTTTCTTCTTTACAAACAGAACGGGAGCACCCCACGATGATGAACTTGGCCTAATGAACCGTTCTGCAACAACTCGTCTAACTAGGTACGCAGCTCTCCCAACTCACGTGGAGCCATACGGTACGGACCTTAGCGATAGGACGGGTACCCGACTCTAAATCTATGACAAATTCCACATCTCTCTCAGGCGGAAGACCAGGAAGATTATCAGAAACACGTCAGGAAACTCGCGCACTACAGCAATCTCCTCCACAAGCGGCAAACTAACAACAGTCGCCAACACTGAAACCAAACAGACAAAGCATCCTGAATTCAAATGCTTTCGAGCACTTACCGCGGAAATGATCGGAGAATCTTGACGTGAATAACCATAAACGCTCCTGCGTTGACCGTCATCCATCTTGAAGTCCAAGCGCCTGACCTTGCACTGGAATACTGCATCGTACTTCGATAGCCATCCATGCCCAGGATTACATCAAAATCTTCCAGGTCTATAACCTTTAGATCCGCAACCGCGAGAAAATCTCCCAACTGGACTGGACAACCCTGAATTCCCTGATCTGACACCACGGAATCACCTGAGGGGAACTTGACATAGAACGGGTCGCCAACCGGATTGAGGGTCAAATGGTGACGCTCTACAAAAGATCTAGCCACGAACGAGTGAGTAGCACCGAAATCGAAAAGGACACACGCCCAACGGTTACTTACCTTAAACTTTCATATAAGATTAAATATACGACTAAGGGAAAAGAACGTTGACATTTAGATCATACCTAGAAAATAAAACTAGGTTAGGATCTAACCTGAAATAACTTGGGTCGACGTCTGAGCTTCATCCGCGGATACCACGTTCAACTTGTCCTTCCCTTTGTCCAAGAGCTGCGGTGGCGGCAAGGCCTGAAGTGGCACTGGCTGCAACGGGGGTTGAGCCTGCAGGCAACGGGTCTTGACATGCCCCTTCCGCCCACATAGATAAAAGGTCTTGTCCTTCCAGCAGTGGGCTGAATCGCGTGCACCTGCTCTTGCTTTCCGAGCTCCCAGTCTCTGGTAACATCTCTCGAACGGGTGGCCTGCCCGACCATAGAAACTGCACACTTCTTTGCTCTTTTTCTTCCCAATAGTCCCGGATTCCTGTGATTCCTTACCTTCAACAGACTTCCTCTTATCCTTCCTCATATGCTGACCTCTGACCTTGGCATTGTCAATGGAGTAGCTATGGTTCTTCTCGAATAGCCCGTTTCAGATTTTGCTCGGACGGCGTTTTGAGGTTCAAAATGATGTCGAATCAAAAAATGGTTAACATGAAATTTGTTCGTCTCGACGAGATCTACAACTTTCATGTTGACCACTTTTCGATTTGAAGCCATTTTGAGCCCATAATTTTGTTTTTTCTGCTGGAACTCGAGTGTTGAACTGCTACTCGAGTAAAATATGCTGCTACTCGAGTAATGCATGCTGGAACTCGAGTGTTGAGGTGCTACTCGAGTAAATTATGCTACTACTCGAGTACTTCATGCTGGAACTCGAGTGGTATGCTGCTACTCGAGTAGATTATGTTGGAACTCGAGTGGTTCATGCTGTCACTCGAGTAGTCCGTTCCTGTCTGCGTTCAGACGCCGTTTTGAGAGTCAAAACGACGTCGTATAAAAAAATGGTTAACATGAAATTTGTTCGTCTCGACGAGATCTACAACTTTCATGTTGACCGCTTTTCGATTTGAAGCCATTTGAGCCCCTAATTTCATTTTTTCTGCTGGAACTCGAGTGTTGAGCTGCTACTCGAGTAAAATATGCTGCTACTCGAGTAATGCATGCTGGAACTCGAGTAAAATCAGAACGAAAGCCCAAACGCGCGCCGAATTAAACGAAACTCGCACTGAAGGCGAACACTGACGCTACGAATTTAACGGCGAAGTCAAAACCACAAAACTTAACTTATCAACTCGAACACTTTCAGTTTCGACGAAAATCCCAAAAAGCTCGTCAATCAGACCTAACAGACGCGAAAACGCACTAACAGTGCAGCGCCGACAACATGACGTAGAAAGGGTAATGCTTTGACGTCATAAATATGAAGATATCAAATCAAATAAAATCATCGAAAAAAAAATCGGGGGCGTTACATTGACCAAAAGTGAATCTGCTAGTAGAAGCACTTGGCTTGCTCTGAACTTTATTAGCAACAACCTTATTTGTAGTTGACATGTTCTTAATGGCTTCAGAGGCAGCCAAGTCAGCCTTACTGACTGAAGCACTTTGGGTTGTGTTCTTGCTTGAAGAACTTTAGAATAACCACTGCCTTATCCTTGAATGAGGGACTGAGAACCTAAATACAAAAGTCCAGGATGAGCCTTTTGGACTTTTATATGGGAAGCCTTCTGAGCACTCAAAGCCCATGACCTCTCTTCTTCCATTGTAAGGTACTTTTGTAATCTTACAAGGAAGATTCCCACACCTCCAGTGACCACACTTACAGTCTTGGTCATACCTGTTAGATGGGAGAATTACCTTATGAAAGGTTGACTGAGGCCTGACAGGAGCTTGGCCTCTCCTCTGAGATTGGATAACTTTAGAATCCACTCAGACTCAGATTTTCTCTTGATAGCATCTATCTTAGAGAAATTGTCCACAATCCTTTTCTCTGTTTCAAGTTTTCTTCAAGATCCTTGATAATAGAGTAATTATATTTGATGGACTCAACATAGATATCTGCCATGATCTTCAGATGTGCTACTTCCCTCTCTTTTAGACAAAGCAAAGATGAAGTCTCATCTTGCTGGAAAGCAGCCAGTTGTAGGGAGGCATTTCTCTGCTTGTTTCTTAACAAGCATCTTGCTTTTCTTGAAAGCCTTCAGAGCACATCATGATTTTCAATCATTGATTGATATCATCTTCTGAGGGAGGACTTTCATCATCACTTGATGAGGATGCATCAGAATCTGAGCAGGATTCATATCCTGACTCTGAGGATGAGCTAGATGGGGAATATACCTGATTTTGTCCAGGTGATCCAGACAAGATTCTTCTTTTGGTGCAACTGTCAGCCCATAGCATCTGCTTTTCCCTTCCTCAGCTTTTTCCACTTCTGAGTCACTATTTGAATGTGACAGAGGGGCCCTGATTTTGCTCTTGTATTTGAATAGACTTTGTCTTCTGCAAGAGCTGCCAACAGTCCAATGCTGTTCTTGTCTTTTTGTAGATTTGAAGCTCCATTGATCTCCACATCTTATGGTTCACTTTTGAACACATAAGCTTAAACCTTTTTAGCTATCCTTTGAGTTCTACTCAGACTGTTAGGTCTTTTTTGAATAACCTTCCTCTGATACCACTTGAAAGTTTTTGATTTCAAGAATAGCTAAATCACCAAGAGGGGGGGGGGGATGAATAGGTTTCTTAGTCCTTAGTGACTATCTTTGATTTTCTTTTAGTTGGATGATTTATTAGTTGATTATATTCTGTTTTCAAGACATGCAACCTGCAATAAAGCCAACACAAAAAAGCACACACAAGATTTATAGTGGTTCCCCTAACAAGGGTACATCCACTTTCCCTCCCACCTATCCAACTATCTTGTTGGACTAGGTACGTATCCAAAACTCTGCTCCAAAGAGCTTACACTTCAGATCCCTCAGGATCTCTCAGTCTCCTCCAAGATCTACAACTCAGGCACAAGGACCTACAACTCAGTGATCAGCAGATCACATAGCTCAGGACAAATGCCCTACACTCAGGCAGAGAGGACAACACTACCTCAGATCCACTAGGTATCCTACCTCAGACCCAAAGGTCCTACACTCTGAGAGTATTCCTCTCTTACAGCTCAGTAATCAATTGATCTCCTACCTCAGATTTGAAGCCAAGTCCTACAGCTCAGATTCTCAACAGAATCCTAGCTCAGAACACACTTGCTCCTACCATTCAGATCCAAAAGGATCCTATAGGATGTAAGTGAGTTGGTGCGGTTCTTGATTGATAATAAGAAAATTTCTCTGTGCCAATCTATCTTGACTGAGATAGACTCAACCAACTTGACTCCAGGATAATATATTTCCTGAGTCTATCTTTACATGAACTGCGATACACTCAGTCCTAACTTCTTTTTCACAGCACCAAAAATATTTCCTGCTGGATTTGTGAAGTGACTGCAGCAAAACTTGCTGCTACTTGAGCTGAAAAGATTCTCAGCTCAACTTCTTCACAACAACAAGGATACAAAACTTGTTTTAGCTTGAGCTGGAAGTAAATGACAGAAAACAGTTGTGCTTCTTCTTTCTTTCCTGAGCTGAGAATGTTCAGCCCTAACTTCTTCTCAGCCTTCAGTAACTGTTCTTTCTTCAGTTTATATGCCGCTGGATCTGTGAAGAACCTGCTGGTGCAGATGAAAATGACACCAGCTAACTTTCTTTCTCCTCTTCAGAGATTTGCTCTGATCTTGCTATAGTCAAAAATGAAGACAAACAGCTAACTTGTTGAGGCTTTAGACCTCCAGTCTTTTTGCTCTCTGTTCTTCTCTTCTTAGCAACAATGACGATGAAGAACTATCTCAACAGCTCCTTTTCCTGTAAAGGACTTCTCCTTTTATTAATTGCAACCCAACGACTCTTTTAGCCGTGGGTCCCACACATTTAATGCCAGCTACATCCTTGTTTTAACGTCTAACTGTCGTACAGTAGCTCTGCGGCGCCTTTTGTCATGTACTGTAGCTTTGCCGCTAACAATTTGAATAAAGTTGACTTGTTGACTTGCTGACGTCAGCACCTGTGGACTTGATCAAAAATCAAGCATCAGTAGAATAGGCGTTGAGTGAATGAGCTTTACTCAATGCCAAAGTACTTAGACAGAATTCTGTCTATCTAGGCGTTGACAGCGTTGAGTGAGCAAACCTCACTTAACGTTTTTTGCCTTAACCATTTTGCAGCTTTTTCTGCATGTCTGGCGTTGAGAGCGTTGAGTGAGCACACCTCACTCAACGCCTTGTGTCTTAGCCATGCTTTCTGTAATTTAGGCGTTGAGAGCGTTGAGTGAGCTTGCCTCACTCAACGCTTTCTGCCTTAACCAATTTTCTGCTTCTTCAACATCTTAAGCGTTGTGAGCGTTAAGTGACCACGCCTCACTCAATGCTTTTTGCTTTAGCCAGATTTCTGAGTCATGACGTTGAGAGCGTTGAGTGAGCATGCCTCACTCAACGCTTTCTGCCATAGCCAGATTTTTCTGCTCCTTGACGTTAGTGAGTAAGCTTCACTCAACGCATTTGGAGTTAGCCAAATTTCCGTGTCTTAAAACACAGATACTGACTGAATGAGATACAGTCACGCTTCATCATATGACGTTGAGTGAGGTTGTCTCACTCAACGCTATGGATTTAGTCAAATATCAACACAGCTTTTCTATGGCTTTGACTTATAAGGCAATGACGTTGAGTGAGCGATACTCAACGCCTGTGGACTTAGCCACATTTCTGCTCATTTCTCCTTAGGCTATTACAACATTAGTCTATCTCACAACCTTTTGTTGTATGGCGTTGAGTGAGTTGACTTCACTCAACGCCTGTGGATATAATCACTTTCTCAGTTTGCCGCTACTTTGGCTTTGACTATATAGGCTCCACTCGGCGCTATAAGTGATCTGGCGTTGAGTGAGTGACCTTCACTCAACGCCTGTGGACTTGGACAGATTTCTGTCTATCCACATTTTAGGTAAGTGTTTACCTGACTTAGCAACTTATCTATCTGTCTCATTAATGTTGCTAGGACATCCTGCAATCATTAAACTTGAGCACAAGTTAGATCACCACATGTGTATACATTGTTTACTAGGCATTCTTCAAATGCAGGACATTGGGACCAATGGACCCAACATCATGCTGCGATCTTCTGTTGGTCCTTCATCAGTTCCTTGTTGACCTTCATGTTTTGAGCCTCCTGTACATAACGATCACCTTCATCTCCTCCACCTTCTCGACTCTTCTAGGCGTGCCATCCCTTTTAGCACCCTATCATCCTCCTCAGTGTCTTCTCTCCAACTTATGGTGTTGAATGTGAGAAGATAGCATTCCCGGCCACCCTTAGATCGCTCCTGATCTGTAACCCCCCTGGTCGTACTTCAGACACAGATGAAAGGAAAGAGCACATATTGTGTACAACCTGGGCTCGCGAGAGGTCTTTTCAGCAGCTGTGACCAGAGAAGCTGGCGAGAGGGACTTGGTTGGCGAGTGGGACCAAGTGGTCCACTCGCAGGGGGCGAGATGGGGGTTCTCTGCAGTAGGTGAGACGCCCTTTGGGGTCGCGAGCCTGGCGAGATGGCCTATGGGGCGAGCGGCCGCGAGACGAACAGGTGAGATCGTCTCGCCCGCCAGTCACTTTCCCCCACTCGCCGCATAAGAGGAAAGATGTTTTTACCTTTTTACCCCCAATGAGGATTTTACTCTTTTGCCCCAGGTAATTTTACACTTCTACCCTTGTGGTCTGCATATAGCTCTTAGGACAGCGGAGTTTGGTTGTTGGCAGACCCGACCCAGGGTATTTGGGTAATTCAGGTCGGTTCAATATGGATATTTGCAGATCAAACTCAGAGGCTTATAAATAGACCGACAAGGTGCCTGGATTTGGTTGTTGAATCTTTCCATATTCCTCACATGCACCTAGCTCAGCATTGGCTAGGGAGGGGAAGGACTTCAGTTTCTTCCGGTAAGAGGTGAGATCTCCGAGCTGAGACCTCTCGGTCTGTTTCTAGGTCCGCGACTCACGTCGGGAGGGTGGTTCAAGAGGAGTAGGTGTGAGCTGCAACCCCTGGTCCGAACTCTAGGCGGGACCAGATAGCTGGTTCCAACATTTTTTGGTGCGGTGATCGTGGACCGCGACCCTCAGAGAAGAATCTTGAGCAACCACATGGCGGGAGGACACGGAGGAGACGGAGATGGGTCGGATAACCCGGGAGGATTCGTTGGAAGGGAAGAGTTCATGACATCAATTAAAGGCATCATGGACATGCTGCAAGGGATCTCGCGACAAGAGGATTGTTCAACCCCGCTACCTCAGGTGGCCGCTCTCGCGCCGCAAGAGGAGCTCGTCTCGGCGCGAGTATGAGAGGATGCCCCGGGGAGGCGACCGGGGAAGGAAGTGATGGTGGAAGGAGGCGGGCGAGACATGGCGGGAAGGGAGCTGTTCCCCAGCCCGGCGAGCGCCATCTCGCTTGGGGAGGTTGTCGCGCGAGTAGGGGTTGCGAGACCAGTGGTGAGAGGGTCGCCTTTTTGCGAATTGATCTTGTCCCCCGTCCTAGAAGGGTCCGGGAGCCCTAATGAATTATTACATGGGGAAGATGATCCCCTTCATCCTTGCAGTGGTTCGAGGACGCAGTCTCGATCAGGTCCATGACCGACGCCTTCAAATGCCGTCTTTTTGCCATCACTCTAAAAGACAAGGCTAGGGACTGGTTTTCACCAGCTCCCGACAGGCTCTATATACTGCTTTGAGGACCTGAGCAGGAGTTTCTAGCTACGATTCTCAATTCGAAGAAGAGGAATAAGAACCCGGAGTCGATCTTTTGATCAAGTAGAGGGCGGACGAGTCCCTAGCTCAGTATGTTGACAGATTTCAGGAGGAGATCTTGGATATTCAGGAGGTGCCGGGATTCGCCCTCCAGATGGCCTTTACCGTGGGAATACGTGAAGGCTTCTTCAAGATGAGCCTCACTCGAAGGCGCCGCTGTCTTTTGAGGGGTTGATGGAGAGGTCGCGAAGGAATAGCTATGTAGGCGACGAATCCAGCTTTCGCAAAGAAGCTAGCAAGGTTGACGGAGGTGGAGTCGAGAGAATCAGGAGGGAGACAGCAGGAGGTGAGGAGGGAAGAGCCGAGGGAGCCGACGTACCGGGAGTTAGGTTGGAGGCAGCAGGGGGGCCCAACCCAGGGCAAGGGAGAGGATTTCCCAGGGAGGAAGGAACCAACCAGGAGGACCTGAAAGATTTAACCAGCAAGGTGGGTGTACGGTCATAGACCACCTCTACCCCCGCCGCCGCAAGCTATGGCCATCGGCCGAGGGAGAGACAGAGGCCGAGAAGGAGGAAGAGAGCAGAGCTGGGAGGAGGAGAAACCCTCAGGAAGGGAGACAGGGGGGGAGGTAGCCTTGCCGTACTGTGACTTCCACGAGGAGGAGGGTCACGCAACAGATACCTGCCCAGAGTTCCTGGAATGAGAATTGCTAGAGGAGCAGTAGAGCAGCAGAGGCCGGTGCGAATAGAGGAGGTGACGGGAACCGGAGAGGAAGATCGATGTGTGGATCGAGCGGATGTAGGAGACCGGGGGGGGGGATTAGAGTAATCTATGGGGGTGGGGGGTGGGGATCGAGGCTGCCCGAAAGGCGAGGCTTCATACTATGTATCGTCGAAGCGTAGCTCGACGTCACAATCCCCTCCCCCGGATGAGAAAATCACCTTTTAAAGGAAGGACAGGCCAGACCATGAAGACCCCTTCTGTGACGCCCTGGTGATTCGGACCGCCATCGAGAACTTCACGGTATCACAGATCCTGGTGGATAACAAGAGCTCAGTGAATGTTATTTTCAAAAAGGCGTTCAACGAGATGAGGGTGGAGGCCCAGAGGGTGCTGACGCAGATGGACCATTGTTTGGATTCTCAGGAGAGAGGAAGGAGGTCGAGGGGGAGTGGACTCCAGGTAACCGGGGGGGGGGGGGGGGGGGCTATCCAGAAATTGCCGCTTTGTCATAGTGGATGCGTTCCTTGATCAGTGCGTTTAGATGTGTTCCGTCATCTTTTCACTAGTGCTTGAAGCTCAATTCCGGAGGTACCCAAATCAGAGTACGAGGGGATCCGAAGGCGGCCAGGGAGTGCTATGTGACGACAGTGAACACCATCTCATTGCAGGAAGAGGCTGAAGAGATGGAGAAGAGGATGGAGCAATGACAACAGAGCTTGGTAGCGAAGCGGAGGTGAAGGGAGAAGAGGAGGTCGGAGGAGAGGGAGAAGTGATGATGGTAGGAGGCATTGCGGGGAGCCGGAAACGACAGGAGAGAATGACGGAGAGACGGGGATGGAAGAGGAGAAGGGAGAAGAAGAGGTCGGAGGAGAGGGAGGTGATGATGGTAGGAGACATTGCGGAGGAGCCGGAAACGGCAGGAGAGAAGGACGGAGAGACGGGGATGGAAGAGGAGAAGGGAGAAGAAGGGTCGGAGGAGAGGGAGAAGTGGAAACGGTAGGGCATTGCGGGGGAGCCGGAAACGGCGGGCGAGAAGGAAGGCGAGATGAAGGTGAAGAGGAGAGGTGGTCGAAGGAAGGTGAAGGGAAGCAGGAGGGTCACCCGGGGGGAGGCCCGACTGGAAAAAAAGAAGAGTCTTGCTACTGGAGTGAGAGGACACTAGCGAGCAGGAGATGGAGAAGCTTGAGGAGGAAATGGTGGTGACTATCGCGGAGGACGAGGCTGGAGAACATGATGCGCTGGAAGAGCAGGAGGGAGAGGAGGAACCGTCAAGGCTGAAGGCAGCTGTGGAAGTGCTAGAGAGGGAGATCTTCACCAAAGAAGGAAGGAAAGAGAAGATCAAGGTTAGTGGCGAGCTCAGCCCGGAAGACCAGGAGGCGATCAGGGCATGCGTGCAAAGGAACAGTGACGTCTTCACTTGGATTGCGGCCGACATACCAGGGGTCGATGCGGACGTGGCCTGCCACCGTCTCAACCTCGACCCCAACACCCGCCCAGTACAGCAGAAGAAGAGGGCCATTGCCTCCAATATGGCCGGACCTATTAGAGAGGAAGTAGAAAACTACTTAAGGCAGGGTTGTGTCTGCCTGTAAGGTATCCGGGATGGGTGAGTAATGTTGTAATGGTTAAAAGGGGGGAGGAAAAGTGGAGAATGTGTGTAGACTTCTCTTTTTTAAATAAAGCATACCCTAAGGATTGTTACCGCGCTGCCTCGAATTGACGCGCTGGTTGACTCAGCCGCCGGTTTCTCTCTTATGAGTTTTTTTAGATGTATTTTCAGGATATCATCAAATACGCATGCATCCTCTGGACGTCAAGGACGTCACCTTCGTCACGGAGGATTGGTGCTTCTGTTTTAACATGATGCCCTTCGGGTTGAAAAATGCGGGAGCAACCTCCCAAAGAATGATGGATCAGATCTTCCGAGAGCAGAAATGAAGGAATCTCGAGGTTTATGTGGATGAACTGATGATCAAGAGTTGGGATCTCAGATCTCATGTCTCGGATCTTGAAGAAACCTTTGCAATCTTGAGAAAGTATAAAATGAGGCTTAACCCCCTGAAATGTGTTTTTGGAGCCAATAGGGGAAAGTTCCTATGGCATCTTCTCACCCCATCCGGAGTAGAGCCCAATCCCGATAAGGTGAAGGCAATTCTAGAACTGGTGTCTCCTAAAAATGCCAAGGAAGTTCAACGTCTCACCGGCAAGCTGGCCGGGCGGAGCTGGTTTCTCTCTCGAGTCGGGGAGAAATGCTCACCTTTCTTCCGGATGTTAAGAGGGGGCAAGAAGTTCGAATGGACTCCCGAATGCGAAAAAGCTTTTCAGGCTCTAAAGAAGCAGCTCACCCAGACGCCTCTACTCCAGGGGCCATGGGAAGGGGAGGTCTTGTTCTTGTACTTAGGAGTAGGGACTGGGGCCGTGAGCTCGGTTCTTGTGCGAGAGGAAGGGAAGAAGAAATTTCTGATCTATTACGTGAGCAGGGTCCTAAAGAAGGCGGAGCTCGGGTACCCAATTCTTGAAAAATTAGCATTTGCCCTCATCATCTCGGCCAGGAAGCTTCGGCCATATTTTCAGGCTCACTCTATTCAGGTGGTGACGGATCACCCCCTCCGTCGCATCTTGGAGGGGGTGGAGCACTCTGGGAGGCTGGCCAAGTGGTCGATAGAGCTCAGTGAATTCGACCTCGCTTTTATTCCTCGGCTGGCCATCAAAGCACAGACGGTGGCCGACTTCCTAGTGGACTACATAGTTGAGGTCAAAGAGGCTGAAGCATCCCCTCGAGCGGCTTGGAAGATGATGGTAGATGGGGCGTCAGGAAGAAATTCCTTTGAAGGGGGAATGATCTTGGTAAGTCCGGAGGGGACCAGGATCAAGCAGGCCTTGAAGATCCACTTCCCGATCACCAACAATCAAGCGGAATATGAGGCGATCATAGCAGGACTCAGGTTAGCTCGGGAGCTTGGCATACAAGATATTGAGGTCACGACGGACTCCATGGTGGTCGCGGGCCAGATCAAAGGGGAGTTCGAAGCAAGGGAGCCCACCCTACTGCTGTACCAAGGGAAGGTCAAAGACATTATCGGACAGTTCCGAAGCTTTTCAATTCGGCACGTCCCGAGGGAGGAGAGCGCCCAGACGGACCAGCTCTCCAAGTATGGCCCTCGAGCCGGAGGAACGATGACGAAACTTTTCAGGCCGTCCATAGAAGAGGGAGAGCTCATGGAGATAAGCCAGCAAGGGTCTTGGATGGACCCCTTCATCACCTTTTTGACCTCGGGGCAACTGCCCGCGGACGATCTCGATAAGAAGCGTGCCAGGTACGAATCGGCGTATTACCTGCTAAAAGATGGGGCTTTGTACCGTAAGACACTGTCGGGTCTGCTGGCTCGGTGTGTGTTAGAGGAGGAGGTTCCAAGGGTTCTGAAGGAAATTCACTCAGTAGAATGCGACAGTCATTCATGAAGCCGGACTTTGGAGGGGAGAGTGCTGAGGCAGGGGTACTTCTGGCCTACCCTCAGGAAAGATGGAGAGGAGTTTGCAAAAAGATGTCAAAAGTGTCAGGAGTTCGTCCCCTCCAACTCCTTCCAGCCCAGAGGTTACGAACCATCACGGCTTCCTGGCCCTTCGCTATATGGGGGCTAGACTTGGTGGGTCCTTTTCCCCAGGCTAGCGGACAGAGGAAGTTTCTGTTGGTCATGATAGATTACTTTTCAAAATGGCTGGAAGAGAAGACATTGACTAAGGTGACATCGCATGTGGTTAAGAATTTCGTATGGGGAGAAATCATTTACAGGCATGGGCTACCGCTGGCCATTGTGACGGACAACGGACTACAATTTGCTAGTAGGGAATTCGTTGATTTCTGCATCCGTTTGGGCATAGATCTCCGTTTTGCCTCAGTTCATCATCCACGGAGTAATGGGCAGGTGGAAGCAACCAACAAAATCATTGTCAATCTTTTGAAAAAGAAAGTGGAGAATCTAAGGGGGAGTTGGGTGGAACAGCTCCCTTCAGTCCTCTGGGCCTTGATAACCACACCAAACACCGCCACAGGAGAGACCCCCTTTAAGCTCTCTCATGGCTCGGAGGCTGTCATATCAATAGAGTTCGAGGTCACATCATCAAGAGTAGCCGTTGCAAAGGAAGGAGACGAAGGATGAATGACAGAGAACGAGGAAGAGCAAAAACTCTTTCTTGATCTCGTTGAAGAGCTCAGGGGTTTGGCGATGGTCCGACAGGAGGAGGTCAAGCGCCGGATGGCGAGGTACTTTGATAAACATGTAAGGATCAAACAGTTCCAGAAGGGTGATCTGGTTCTCAAAAAGGTGGATGCAGCAGGTAGAGGGGCCTCCGTAGGAAAGCTCAATCCAAATTGGGAGGGTCCTTTTGTAGTAAATGAGTTCTTGAAGTCGGGAGGGTACCACATCCAGGATGTGGACGAGTACCCTTTGATCACGCCCGAAGTGAAGATGACTTAAAAAGATTTTATCCATAACACACTTTGTTCATTGCGTTTTTATTGTTCAATACTTGTAATTTGGATGTGACCTTCTGGTATGATGAATGCAGCATGTGCCTCTTTTCGTGACATTGAAGGCGAAATGTGAAAATCGTTGCATGGAGACCCCGAGAAGACCCGCTGACCAGACTCTCATCTTGCTGGAAGGGCTATAGGCTCACTCGGTGGTTGGAGGTGTTTTGGAGAGAAGACCCCGAGCAGACCCGCTGATCAGTGTACAACCCCGTGTCCGGCGAGCAAGGTCACCAAGGGGCGAGTAGGTCAGGCTAGGAGCAGCAGGCGAGCTCGGCAGGAACAGGGGCGAGGCTGAGCTCGGCATCCGTCGACCAGAGTTCGTCGATCGGCGACCCGAGCCCGGCATTCGCCGAGCGGGCTGAGGCTCGCGCCCCCGCAGTGGAGCTCGACAGCAGCTGGCGAGCAAAGCACGCCGAGGTGGCCAGGGGTCCCAGCTCGCCTGGGGGTCAGAGGTATTTTTTACTGTTTTACCCCTGCTGGCCTGCCCATAGCCCTTCAAAACAGCGGAGTTTGGCTGTTGGCAGGCCCAGGCAAGGGTTTCCTGGTAATTTCAGGTCAGTTATTTTGGTTATTGGCAGTCCGGATTTCAAAAACTATAAATAGGACCCAAGGGGTACCCCAGAAAGCAAGTTTTTCCCTGTGCTCCTTTCCCCAAATCCTCTAAGTGCTTTCTGAGGGTACCTTAGCTCGGCTTCAGGCTAAGGAGGGGAAGCGCTCTGAGATCTTTCAGGTTTGTGGTGGGACCTCCCCTCCGAGCCCTTGAGTCTGTTTCTCCTTGTCTTGTTGTTTTTTCTTGCAGGAGCGAAGTAGGCGCGAGACCACCCCTTTCCCCAAGGGCGAGCTCCACAGGAAGCCGGGTTCCGGTTTCAATATTTTGGTGCGGTGAGCGTGGAGCGTGGTCAGCGCAGAAAAGTTTCCGCGAGCTCGATGACGGGACAAGGATCTGACAGGCCGAGCTCGCCGCCCCCCCCGCCTCTCGCAACGGTGGGAATGTTCGAAGACTTCAGAAACGAGGTGCTTAATCTGGTCAAGTTCGCACTCGGCACGCGGGCCGAGTGCTCGACTCCGGCAAACCAGATCGCGGCCGCCCCCTCATTGGGCGAGGACGCTCCCGGCAGGCGAGCTGGGAAGGAAGTGGCCGAGGAAGGCCGAGGGTGCGAGCTCCCCGGGCGCGAGCTCTTCCCCGGCTCGGCAGGCCGAGGTCGCTTCGGCGAGCTGGGCTCGCGAGACTCGCCAGCTCGCCCAGTGGGAGGAGGGAGTCCTTTCAGCGAGCTGGTCTCTTCAGCTCCAGTTCCAGATGGGTTCAGGGAGCCCGAGATGTCCTATTACACTGGGAAGGGAGACCCGGTACAGCACGTCCAATGGTTCGAGGACGTGGTCTCCATCCGTCAGATGTCGGACGGATTCAAGTGCCGGCTCTTCGCCATCACCCTCCGGGAGAAAGCGAGAGAATGGTTCCACCAGCTACCGGCCAGCTCCATCTATTGCTTCGAGGACTTGCGCCGAGGATTCATGCTGAGATTCACCACTTCGAAGAAGAGGAAGAAGGAGTCCGAGTCCCTGTTTCACATCAAGCAGGGGGTAAACGAGACGTTGGGAAGCTATGTGGACCGATTCCAGGAGGAAGTTACTCAAGTTCAGGAGATGCCAGGCCATAGTCTGATGATGGCCTTCACCCTAGGCCTGCAGCAGGGCTTCTTCCGGATGGAGCTGAAGAGAGTTCCCCCCTTCTCCTATGAGGAGTTGATGGAAAGGGCGGCGAGAGAGGTTGACGGGGAGGCGTCAAACCCGGAGTTTGCAAGGAAGTTGGCCAGGTGGGCCACAGAGGAGGAGAGGGAGTCGAAGGGAGGAAGAGGTCAGGAGGAGAGAAGAGGGGAGCCCAGGCAGAGGGAGCAGAGGCAGCTCCAAGGGCAGCAGCAGCCGGGGTGGGGGCGTCAGGAGCCCGACCGTCGGCTAGGCTGGAGGCCAGAGTGGCAGGGGCAGGGGCCACAGAGGGGGAACTTCGGAAGGGGTCACTTTCAGGGGAGGCAAGACCAATTCCACCCCCAGGGCTGGAGGCAGGGTCAGAGGCCCCGGCTCCCTGATCAAGAGGAGGCCATGGCCATAGCCTTGGGGGCCAGGAGAGGAGTGTGGAGGAGAAGGAGGGAGGTTAGGGTGGAGCTACCCTATTGCGACTTCCATCAGGAAGAGGAGCACGCAACAGCCACGTGCCCGGAATTCTTGGAGATGAGAGGGAACAGGGAGCGGCAGCAGCAGCAGCAGGAGGCGCGACAGGAAGTGAGGATCGAGGAGGTCCTGCCTCGGGCGGAGGAGGATCGGTGTGAAGATCGGGTGGATGTGGGGACCCGAGGAGGGATCGGGATGATCCACGGGGGAGCAGGGATCGAGGCCTCCCGCAAGGCTAGTCTCCACACCATGTACCGGCGAAGCGTCGCCTCTACATCCCAAACCCCGCCACCAGAGGAGAGGATCACCTTCTCCAGGAGTGATCTACCAGACCACGAGGATCCGTTCTGTGATGCGCTGGTCATCAAGACGGCCATCGAGAACTTTACCGTCTCACGGATCCTCGTGGACAACGGGAGTTCCGTCAATGTCGTCTTCAAAAAGGCGTTTGACGCAATGAAGGTGGAGGCGAGAAGGGTGCTGGCCTCGGATGGCCCCCTGTTCGGGTTTTCAGGAGAAAGGAAGGAGGTAGAAGGAGGAGTCGGACTCCATGTCACCTTGGGGGGGCAGTCCCGAAACTGCAAGTTCGTCATTGTGGACGCCCCCAGCAGCTACAGCGCCATCTTTGGAAGGCCCCTGATCAGCGCCTTCCGCTGCGTCCCCTCATCTTTTCATCAATGCTTGAAGTTCAACACCGAGGGGGTCCAAGTCAGGGTTAGGGGAGACCCAAAGGTGGCGCGGGAGTGTTATGTCACTGCAGTGAACACCATCTCTTGGCAGGAGGGAGCCGAGGAGATGGGGCGAAGGATGGAGGAGGTCGAAGAGGAGGCAGAGAGGGAGGAGCCGGGAGAGAAGGGCTGCGCAGAGGAGGCGGCAGGAGGGAGTCTGGAGGAGGTGACCGAGGTGAGGGTCGAGGAGGAGGCGATGGAGGTAGAGGTCCCCGTTCCGGAGGAAAGGGACGCCGAAGGATGGGCAGAGCAATCCAGGCTGGAGGCAGCTGAGGAGGTGGTGGAGCTGGAGGTATTCACCCGGGAGGGAGAATGGAGAAGGTTCGCGTCAGCGGGGGGCTGACCCCGGAAGACCAGGGCAGGATGCTGGAGTGCATCCAGAAGAACGTGGACATCTTCGCCTGGAACGCCGCGGAGATGCCGGGGGTTGACGCGGATGTGGCCTGCTACCGCCTCAACTTGGACCCGGGGACACGCCCCGTTCAGCAGAAAAAGAGATCCACGGCGGACAAGCTGGCGGAGCCCATCAGGGAGGAGGTGGCGAAGCTTCTCAAAGCTGGCTTCGTGTCCGAAATTCAGTACCCCGGCTGGGTCTCAAACGTTGTGATGGTCAAAAAAGGAGACGGCCGCTGGCGGTTGTGTATCGATTTTTCCCTTCTTAATAAAGCTTGTCCTAAGGACTGTTACCCTTTGCCTCGGATCGACGCGCTGGTTGATTCCGCCGTCGGCTTTTCTGTAATGAGTTTTTTAGATGCCTTTTCAGGTTACCATCAGATCAGGATGCACCCCCCGGACATCAAGGATGTCTCATTCATCACAGGGGACGGATGCTACTGCTACAAGATGATGCCGTTCGGGCTGAAGAACGCTGGGGCCACCTACCAAAAAATGATGGATAGGGTCTTCAAGGAACAGAGGGGGAGGAACTTGGAGGTATATGTAGATGACCTCATGATCAAGAGCCGGGATGTGGACTCCCACCTCCGGGACCTGGAGGAGACCTTCGCCACCCTGCGCAAGTACAAGATGCGATTGAATCCACTAAAATGTGTCTTTGGGGCCAGCAGGGGAAAGTTCTTGGGGCATATCCTCACCCCCGCGGGGGTCGAGCCGAATCCGGACAAGGTCATGGCCATCTTGGAGCTGGGATCCCCGCGGAATGCAAAGGAGGTCCAACGGTTGACAGGGAAGCTAGCAGGGCTGAGTCGCTTCCTTTCTCGGGCAGGGGAGAAGTGCTCCCCCTTCTTCAAGACGCTAAGGGGGGGTCAGAGGTTTGAATGGAGCAGGGAATGTGAAGAGGCCTTCCAGGCCCTCAAGGTGCAGTTGACACAGGCTCCGCTGCTCCAAGGGCCGAAGGAGGGGGAGGACCTGTTCTTGTATCTGGGGGTCGGGGCGGAGGCCTTGAGCTCGGTCCTGGTTCGAGAAGAGGGGAAGAGACAGCTCCCAGTCTATTATGTGAGCCGGGTCTTGAGGAAGGCCGAGCTCCGGTATCCGATCTTGGAGAAGCTTGCGTTCGCCCTAATCATCTCGGCTCGGAGGCTACGACCCTACTTCCAGGCACACTCAATCCGAGTGGTGACCGACCATCCCCTCCGCAACATCTTTGAGGGGGTGGAGCATTCAGGCAGATTGGCTAAGTGGTCGGTGGAGATGAGCGAGTTCGACGTCTCCTTCGTTCCGCGGCTCTCGATCAAAGCCCAGGCGATGGCCGACTTTCTTGCTGACTATGTGGTTGAAGTGGCGGAAGAAGAACTCACTCGCCCGGCTCCTTGGAAGGTGAGAGTGGATGGAGCATCGGGAAGGCATTCCTTAGGAGTAGGAGTGATCCTAGAAAGC
Source organism: Platanthera guangdongensis (assembly GCA_039583875.1). Lineage (NCBI taxonomy): Eukaryota > Viridiplantae > Streptophyta > Magnoliopsida > Asparagales > Orchidaceae > Platanthera > Platanthera guangdongensis. Next base: position 163,805,995 of record CM077162.1, read on the forward strand.
CCTCAAGGGACCCGGATCGAGCAGACGGTGGTGGTGCACTTTCCCATTACCAACAACCAGGCCGAGTACGAGGCCGTGATAGCAGGGCTTTGCCTGGCCAGGGAGCTTGGAGTGTCAGATGTGGAGGTCCTCACAGACTCCATGGTAGTAGCCTCCCAAATCAACGGGGAGTTCGAGGCAAGGGAGCCCACCCTGCGTTCATACTTGGCCAAAGTAAAGGGGATCATTGGAACTTTCCAAACTTTCGCCATCCGACATGTGCCCAGGGAAGAGAATGAACAGGCCGATCAGTTGGCTAAGCATGGTCCCCAGGTGGGGGGCACCATCACCGACCTGTTTCGCTCCTCCATCGAAGAAGGGGAGCTCATGGAGATTGATCAGCAAGCTTCATGGATGGATCCAGTGGTGGTTTTTCTCTCCACAGGGGAGTATCCGGAGGGGGTAGACAAGAAGAAGCTGAGGCACAAGTCAGCGTACTACCTCCTCCAGAACGGGCAGCTGTACAGAAAGACCCTCTCAGGGATGCTGGCCCGCTGCGTAACCGAGGGTGAAGCGCGAAGGATCTTGGAGGAGGTACACTCCGGGGAATGTGAGAGTCACTCCGGGAGTCGGACCCTGGAAGGAAGGATAGTCAGGCAAGGTTATTTCTGGCCCACCCTGGGCCGGGACGCTGCAGAATTCGCAAGGAGATGTCACAAGTGCCAACTGTTTGCCCCTCTCCAGCTGCAGCCGGCCCAACGGCTCCGTAGTATCACGGCCCCATGACCCTTCGCAATCTGGGGAATGGATCTGGTTGGGCCGTTTCCCCAAGCCAGCGGCCAAAGAAGGTTCCTCCTAGTGATGATTGACTACTTCTCAAAGTGGATGGAGGTGAAAGCGTTGGATAAGGTGACCTCCCAGGTGATCAGGAACTTTGTATGGGGGGAGATCATCTGTCGCCATGGGCTGCCCCAGGCCATCGTCACAGACAATGGGCCCCAGTTCGCCAGTGCCGAGTTCACCAGCTTTTGCGAACAGCTTGGGATCGATCTCAGGTTCGCCTCGGTCCATCACCCCAGGAGTAACGGGCAAGTGGAGGCCGCAAACAAGATCATCGTCAACCTCCTCAAGAAAAAGGTGGAGAACCTGAAAGGGAGCTGGGTGGAGCAGCTTCCCGCGGTCCTTTGGGCCCTGAGGACCACCCCCAACACAGCTACAGGAGAGACCCCCTTCAAACTCTCCCACGGGTGCGAGGCAGTGCTCCCCATTGAATTCGAAGTCCAAACGCCGCGAGTCGTGGCAGCAAAGGAAGACCGTGAGGAATGGCAGGCAGAGAATGAGGAGGAACTAAGGCTCTCCCTTGACATGGTAGAAGAAGTAAGAGACCTTTCCGCCATCCGACAGGAGGAGGTAAAAAGGAGAATGGCCAAGTACTTTGACAAGCATGTCAGGGTCAAGCAGTTCGTGGAGGGGGACTTGGTGCTGAAGAAAGTAGATGCAGCGGGGAGGTCAGCATCCGTGGGAAAGCTCAATCCCAGCTGGGAAGGACCGTTCATTATAAAGGTAGCCTTGGGGTCGGGGGGCTATCGACTCCAAAATGTAGAAGGCGAGACCCTGAGTCTCACCTGGAGCGGTGACGACCTCAAACGCTTTTTTACCTGAAACATGTAAGCAACACTTTGATTATAATAAATTCCTTCAAGCTCTCTGATATCGTTGTAATTGGCCTGCATGGTGGAATGTGATGTATTATGGACCCCGAGCAGATCCCGCTGTCAGGCTCTCACCTAGCTGACAGGGCTGGAAGTCACTCGGTGTCATCCTTGGCCTCGAGCAGATCCCGCTGTCAGGCTCTCACCTAGCTGACAGGGTTGTAAGTCACTCGATGGTAGTAGTAATGGACCCCGAGCAGATCCCGCTGTCAGGCTCTCACCTAGCTGACAGGGCTGGAAGTCACTCGGTGTCATCCTTGGCCTCGAGCAGATCCCGCTGTCAGGCTCTCACCTAGCTGACAGGGCTGGAAGTCACTCGATGGTAGTAGTAATGGACCCCGAGCAGATCCCGCTGTCAGGCTCTCACCTAGCTGACAGGGCTGGAAGTCACTCGGTGTCATCCTTGGCCTCGAGCAGATCCCGCTGTCAGGCTCTCACCTAGCTGACAGGGCTGGAAGTCACTCGATGGTAGTAGTAATGGACCCCGAGCAGATCCCGCTGTCAGGCTCTCACCTTGCTGGCAGGGCTGGAAGTCACTCGGTGTCATCCTCGGCCTCGAGCAGATCCCGCTGTCAGGCTCTCACCTAGCTGGCAGGGCTGGAAGTCACTCGATGGTGGTATTAGTGGACCCCGAGCAGATCCCGCTGTCAGGCTCTCACCTAGCTGGCAGGGCTGGAAGTCACTCGGTGTCATCCTCGGCCTCGAGCAGATCCCGCTGTCAGGCTCTCACCTAGCTGGCAGGGCTGGAAGTCACTCGATGGTGGTATTAGTGGACCCCGAGCAGATCCCGCTGTCAGGCTCTCACCTAGCTGGCAGGTCTGGAAGTCACTCGGTGTCACCCTTGGCCTCGAACAGATCCCGCTGTCAGGCTCCCCTAGCTGGCAGAGCCGGAGGTCACTCGATGGTGCCGGCCTTGAAGTCGTTGGGTACAGGCCAAGGTCTGTGGCAGGGAGCAAGGGGAAAGGGTCCTGTCAGGGCGAGCTCGGGCTCGGCAAACTCAGCTCGGCGTAATCGAGAAGGCAGGCCGGACTGGAGGGCTCGGCATAGGCGAGTTCGGGCTCATCATTTTCGGCTCGGCATGGGAAAGCAGGCCGCGAGCCCGGGCCTCGCCAAAGACAAGCCAGACCGGGGCGCCTCGCACCCCAGGCCCATCACACTTCGAAAAATTTCTTCTTCGATGGGCACAACCTGGGTGGCTCGCGTGCGAGTAAAGGTAGGCGGATAGAAGGCAGAAGGCCGCGCGCGAGTAGTAACGGCGTAATAAGGGCGGAGAGTAATTCGCCGCGAAATCATTTGGGGCTCGGTGAACACTCCAAGCACGCTTCGCTCGCGTGCGCGCTCTCATGATCACTCTACTCGCGGAACCCGTCTCTGCGAGGTCGCGGGAGGAAGCACTCACATACATTCATAACACAACGGGCATGAAAAAGAACACCGGTATGATCAAAACACTTTCATTTATTATTCACAAATGTACAGGGAGCTCGCCACTGCGAGTAGTCAAAAAAGAAAAAAGAAAACAAAAATACAGGGCTGTCAGCTGGCCTCGCCCCCTCCGCCGGACTGGTCCTCGCCGTCGCCCGAGTGGTCCTGAAAGCTCTTCCCGAACATCGCGTCCAGGCTATCCTCCTTCTCGCTGGGCGGCGTCGCCGGAAACAAACTCGGCATCAGGTCCCGAGCGGAGATCTCCCCGCATCCTTCCACCAGCACCCCTGAGTCCTTCATCATCGCGAGGGTGCACTCGGCGGTCTGGATGGAGTTGATCCGCAGTCTCTCGACGAGGTCCGCCTCGCCGAAGATGCGCGGGCTCTTGTAGGGGAGTGTGGGATCGATGTCGTGCCCCGGGAAGAAGATCTCCGCCTGGCGACGCACCTCGCCGAGAAGGTGCTGGTTCTCCCCCTTCAGCTTCGCGTTCGCGCTCTCCAACTCGCCAAGGCGTGCGCGCAGTCGGACGATCTCCTCCCCTCGCTCGACGTCGCGAGCCTGGAGCTCCCCAGCAGCGTCGGCATCCACGGCCAGCTCGCGCGCAGGCGGCCGTTCTCCTCCTCCAGCTCAGTGTTGCGAGCCTGGAGCTCGCCCGCCGCCTTGGCATCCTGGAAAAAAGCTCACTTAGCAGCAGCACAAAGCTTTCTAAGTAAAAGAGAGTGGTGCGTGACACTTACCAGCCCGCCAGCAGTCTTGGCGAGAAGACCATCCGCGATGCCGCGCCGCCTCGCCTGATCGGCAACCTGCTCCTTGGCAAGGTCGCGAGCTTGCTCGGCCTTTTCGAGCTGGTGACTGAGGGCGAAGCTGCGGCGCGCCAGCATGTGGTGCAGCTCCAGAGTCCGCAGGTGGGACTGCAGGCCCTCATGGCCGAGCTGCCGGAGGGTCGCCCTCTTGTAGGCCTCGGCATCCTCCCGGCCATAAAGGCCGAAGCCGAGGGCGTAGGCGTGACCGGTGGCGGGCTCGCGGTCGTGCCAGGACGGGTGCAGGGTGGATACAGAGACTCGATGAGCGAGCTCGTCCCACTGCATCATGGGCTCGCCCGCGGAATCCTTCCAGCGCGCGCCGAAGTTGAAGAGGGGGTGCTGCTTCGGCGGCGCGCGCTCGCGGGCAGCCCTCTTCGCCGAGGGAGGAGGGGAGATCGCAGCCGAGGAAGAAGGGTCCTTGCCACCCTTTCGGCCCTTGCTGGTCGTCTCCTTCAGCGGGCTCCCCGGGGACGCGTCGGGAGGAGTCTCCGACGAGCTGATGTACTTGGGGCTGGACTGATGTTGTTGTTGCCCCCGCGGAGCTAGCAGGGCTCTCCGCATCTTTTTCACCTGACGGGGGCCGGATGGCGGGTTCGACCCCGCGTCCTCAGAACGCCTCTTGCCGGAAGAGGGCTGCGAGAGGGCCGCCTCGTCTCGGCAGGCCGCTGCCGCCGCCCTCTCGCGAGCAAGAGGGTCAGTATCAAGCCCCGGGTCCGCAAAAGGCGGGTTTGCGGGGATTATTCGCTCCCCTGCAGGAAAATACTTGGAACGGTTAGAAAATTCAGATATGATGATGTGCCGAGCTCGCGAGAAGGCGAGCTCGGCAAGATAAGGAGAACATACCTTCGCCAGGCAGAACCGGGGGGAGCGCGTCGAGGCCCCTCCGCAGGAAGGCGACCTCGAAATCTTTGTGGAGGAAGAATTTGTTGAGCTCGGCGTCGTTGCCGGACACGGCCGGCGGGCGGTACACCTCCTCGCCTTTCTGTTGCGGCGAGTAGGGGATGTTGCCGAGATCGCCCTTGATGAAGGCGATCTTGGTCATCCAGGTGTGGTGCTTGTTCGCGATCTCGCGAACTTTGATCAAGGAGCCGCCGAAGTAGGCGACCCCGTCCGTCGTCGCCTTATAGGAGAAGAGTTTCCTGAACACTGTCAGGTTGAACTCGATCCTCTCCCGCCGGAGGTAGCTCGCGAACGCCACCATCATGGCGATGGCGTTTGAGTTAAGCTGCGCGGGGACGGCCCCGTAGTATTTCAGGATCTGCCGGATCTCCGACCACAAGGGAAGTCGCAGCCCCACCTCGAAGTGCGAGATGGGGAATGCGAGCTCGTCCTTATAGAACGTGTTGATGGCCTCGCCCGGTCCCGGCCTGCGCGCCTCAAAGCCCGGCGGCACATACAGGGCTATGAATTCTGCGAGCTCCTCCTCGGTGGTGTGGCCGTCGAAGAAGCAGTAATCCGCGAAATGCTGCGCGCATTTGGAGCGGCCATCAGCGTCCGGGTTAGTCTTGCCCATGATCGCAGGGAAGAAGCGAAACACAGCGCGAGCAGAAGAAGGAAAAAAGCAGGGAAGGGAAGCAAAGCAAAAAAGACGGTACGGGGGTAGGTGAGGGGGGGGGGGGGCTATTTATAGGAAAAAGAATCTGAGGCAGGCCGTCACATCGGCGCAGCTCGCCGCCCCAGCTCGCCACCCCAGCTCGCCACCCACAGCTCGCCGACTTCCGGCGCATCCCAACTGAGGCTAAGTCAAAACATCACGGCTTTTTATTCAACTAACAATTAAGAATGTTATAAAAATTATTTATCCCAGCAGGGGAAAGTTCGGAACAGAAAACGGGGCGCGCGAGCAGGGAGGGCACCGGGATACGAGCGCCGGTCGGCTCGGCAGAGGAGCCCGCAAATTTACCTACCCCGGCCTCGCGATCCCCGCCCCCCAAGCTGCCGCGCGCGGAGTAGCTCGCGGATCCTTCCAGAGTTCCTTTGCGCGACCAAGAGACCGTCGTCTATCTCATCCAGGAGTCGGGAGGGAGACATCAATTCGCCAGGTCGGCCGAGGCGCACCTCCTCTGCAAGACGCGCATAGTCGCGCTGCAACGTCTCGTTGACTCCTTGCACCTCGCGCAGACCACCCACCAGCTTCTTGAGGAGCTTAACCTCCCTCCTCGACAGCTCGCCCTGATCCACCTCCGGACCCAGATAAGAGTCCAGCGAGCTCGGAGACGGGAGGGGAGAATGGTGGGCTGCCCGCGAGGACTCCTCTGCAGCCGATTGACTGGGAAGGGCTGTAAAGGCAGATGTCAGCAGAGCAAAAGCTTGTGAAGCACAGAGTTGAGCGAGGCAGACCTGAAGAGCTCGGCGGCTCAAAGGAGATGCGAGGAGGGATGAACCTCAGGTCCTTCCCGCGACCTGGGCCGCGAGCCCCCGGCGAGATGGGCTCGAAGCCCGGGACAGGAATGGACCCCAGGCCCCCCCCGGCGGCCGCATCAATTTGCCGAGGAGGGGAGCCAGGTGGTGAAGCTGGCCTCTGCGAGCTCACAGGCAGGATCCCGAAGAGGAGCGGCGGATCCCGTGGGAGGTTGTCCGGTGCCGAGAGTCACGAAGTGGCGAGCGTGACCTCGCCTCGCGGCGTGGGGACCCGCGGCGCGGTGCCCTCGTCGTCTGGTAGGCCGCCCTGGTCGTCGCCGACAACGACAACCTCCCTGTCATTTTCCAGAATAGTTCGAGTCGAAGACCCGGTCTCGCGAGCCAGCGTGGCCCTCAGGTCGTGGAAGATGGGCTCGGCCGCCTCGGGGAATGGCTTTGTCCTCTTGGAGCTCGGCTCGGCGGGGTCAATTTGAGGAACCTTTGCGGGGACCGCCGTCAGCGCGGCAATGCGAGCCTCGGAAGCCTGGCGGGCTCGATCTATGCGCTCTTGAATCTCCTTAGGAAGGGGCATCTTGGCAAGGCAGCAGGGGGAATGACAAGAGTCAGGCAGCAGAGCAGGTGCATATATATAGCCGCAGGTGGCCCCCACCAGAAGATTCCCTTCAACTCGCCAGCCGGAGCTCGCCGCACACTTCGGGTTGGATGTTTCTTTCCGAGCTTTTTGACAAGCTCGAAAAGAGCGGGGATTGTGTACAACCCCGTGTCCGGCGAGCAAGGTCACCAAGGGGCGAGTAGGTCAGGCTAGGAGCAGCAGGCGAGCTCGGCAGGAACAGGGGGCGAGGCTGAGCTCGGCATCCGTCGACCAGAGTTCGTCGATCGGCGACCCCGAGCCCGGCATTCGCCGAGCGGGCTGAGGCTCGCGCCCCCGCAGTGGAGCTCGGCAGCAGCTGGCGAGCAAAGCACGCCGAGGTGGCCAGGGGTCCCAGCTCGCCTGGGGGTCAGAGGTATTTTTTACTGTTTTACCCCTGCTGGCCTGCCCATAGCCCTTCAAAACAGCGGAGTTTGGCTGTTGGCAGGCCCAGCCAAGGGTTTCCTGGTAATTTCAGGTCAGTTATTTTGGTTATTGGCAGTCCGGATTTCAAAAACTATAAATAGGACCCAAGGGGTACCCCAGAAAGCAAGTTTTTCCCTGTGCTCCTTTCCCCAAATCCTCTAAGTGCTTTCTGAGGGTACCTTAGCTCGGCTTCAGGCTAAGGAGGGGAAGCGCTCTGAGATCTTCCGGGTTTGTGGTGGGACCTCCCCGCCGAGCCCTTGGGTCTGTTTCTCCTTGTCTTGTTGTTTTTTCTTGCAGGAGCGAAGTAGGCGCGAGACCACCCCTTTCCCCAAGGGCGAGCTCCACAGGAAGCCGGGTTCCGGTTTCAACAATCAGGCTCTCATCTAGCTGGCAGGGCTGTAGGCTTACTCGGTGGTTGGAGGTGGCTTGGAGATGAGACCCCGAGCAGACCCGCTGACCAGGCTCTCATCTAGCTAGCGGGGCTGTTGGCTCACTCGGTGGTTGAAGGTGTTTTGGAGAGTAGACCCCGAGCAGACCCGCTGACCAGACTCTCATCTAGCTGACAGGGCTGTAGACTCACTCGATGGTTGGAGGTGGCTTGGAGAGAAGACCCCGAGCAGACCCACTGACCAGGCTCTCATCTAGCTGACAGGGCTGTAGGCTCACTCGGTGGTTGGAGGTTTTTTGGAGAAGAGACTTTGAGCAGACCCGCTGATCAGACTCTCATCTAGCTGGTAGGGCTGTAGGCTCACTCGGTGGTTGGAGGTGGCTTGGAGAGGAGACCCCGAGCAGACTCGCTGACCAGACTCTCATCTAGCTTGCAAGGTTGTAGGCTCACTCGGTGGTTGGAGGTGTTTTGGAGAGGAGAGCCCGAGCAGACCCGCTGACAAGGCTCTCATCTAGCTGGCAGGGCTGTAGGCTCACTCGGTGGTTGGAGGTGTTTTGGAGAGGAGACCCCGAGCAGACCCGCTGACGAGGCTCTCATTTAGCTTGCAGGGCTGTAGGCTCACTCGGTGGTTGGAGGTGGCTTGGAGACGAGACCCCGAGCAGACCTGCTGACCAGAGACCCCGAGCAGACCCGCTGACCAGAGACCCCGAGCAGATCCGCTGACCAGGCTCTCTAGCTGGCAGGGCTGTAGGCTAACTCGGTGGTTGGAGGTGGTTTGGAGAGGAGAACCCGAGCAGACCCGCTGACCAGACTCTCATCTAGCTGGCTGGGCTGTAGGCTCACTCGGTGGTTGGAGGTTTTTTGGAGAGGAGACCCCGAGCAGACCCGCTGATCAGACTCTCATCTAGCTGGCAGGGCTGTAGGCTTACTCGGTGGTTGAAGATGTTTTGGAGTGGAGACCCCGAGCAGACCCGATGAGCAGGCTCTCATCTAGCTGGCAGGGCTGTAGGCTCACTCGGTGGTTGGAGGTGTTTTGGAGAGGAGACCCCGAGCAGACCCGCTGACCAGACTCTCATCTAGCTGGCAGGGGTGTAGGCTCACTCGGTGGTTGGAGATGGTTCAGAGAGGAGACCCCGAGCAGACCCGCTGACCAGTGTCCCACCCAGCTGCCATGACTGTAGACTCACTCGAGGGCAAGTCAAGTGGTAAGAGCTTACGAAGAATGGTGTCCATATTTGTCAGAAAATTGATAGCGAATTCCTAGGAAAAGGAAGAATTGGAGGCAAGGCCAAGGATAAGGAGCATCTCTGACCGACACTCGGCATGGGTGGTCTCGCCCGCAGCGAGCGGGTGGTCACTGTTAAAGGCACATGCCTCGCATAAAAATGAGGGACCTGTCATGAAGAGTGGTTTGATCTCCAAGGTTTACAACGTCGGGTTGGTCTCGCGGCGAGACGAGAGCAAAGGGTTAGACGGTCTCGCGCGCAGCGGGGTCGAGGAGAGGCCCAAGGACTAGCGTTTTAAACTATCAAGCGAAACGGCGATGGGTAAAGCGCGAGGAAGTAAGAAGTACGAAAGGTTATAATAATGTTCTCTTTGTTCATTGCAGAAAAGAAATACTTCACTATCACAGAAAAACACTTCACTATTTGGAATATCTACAAGTACAAAAGATAGGGGGGGGGAGAAGTCCCCAGACTCTGACATCCCTTTACTCTTCGTTACCGGAGGTGGAGCTGTCATCCGTCTCACCATACAGCTGGGGGACCAAGTCGCGGACGGTGACCGTCTCGTCATCGTCCCGGACCACCCCCAACTCCTTCATCATCTTGAGAACGAGCTCCGCCGTCTTGATGTTGGAGTCTCGGCAGAGGGCGTCGACCTCGTCCGAGGAATAGCGAGGTGGCGGGGGAGCTTGGAATGGATCCGGATGGAGCGCGGTGCTGTCCGCGAGACGGACGTTTTCAGCCTTCAACTTCTTATTCTCTCCCTCTAAAGCCGCAATGCGCGAGCGCATGCGATCAGCAGTATTGGCATCCTGCAAGAAGGCCATCGGTCAGCAAAAATTTGTGAAGAGCTAGCAAACGAAATCGGCGAGTGGCAGTGAAAAAGCTTACCACACCGCCCTAGCTTCGTGCGAGGAGGTTGTCGGCGACAACCAGTCGCTTCTCGAGGTCTTTTGACTTCTCGCACTCCGCAGCAAGGCTGGCCTCGGCCTCTTTCCACTTCTTGTTGTTGTAGACCAGGCGGCGCGAGATCCGATGCGAGCTCTCGATGGTGCGAAACTGGGCGTGGGCGGTCTTCAGGATGAGGTCCCGCGACGCTTCATTATCTGCGGGCTCAGTCCCAAGGCCGCCGTATAGCCCGTACCCAAGGAAGAAGGCGTGACTGGTCGGCGGGTCTTTGTCCTTACAGGAGGGAAGAAGAGTGGACACCGACACGCGGTTGACATCCTTCTCCCACAAGAGTACCGGCTCGCCAGCAGCATCGTCCGTAACGGGCCCCATGTTGTAATTTGGATGCGAGGAGGGGGCCGGGCGGCTGGAAGAGCCCGCCTCGCGAGGGGGAAGATCGGCGGGCGGGACAGAGGTGGTGGCGGTTTGGTCTGGTAGGGCCGTCTCGCGGGTAGGCGAGACGGATGGATGACGAGGTGAGGGAGACTTTTTCACAGAAATGGGGGACAGAGACCCCGACATTTCCTTCCTTTCCTTTAGAGCGGCTCTTTTCTTCTCCTTTGGGAACGACACCACCTTCTTCACCTTTTTCTTGGGGCTAGGCCGAGAAGTGGCAGCATCGTCCCCAGGCCTCTTCTTTGGGGCGGGGGTCAGCGTTTCCTTTGCCGCCTCCGCCGCCATACTCGCAATGGCGAGACCCCTGTTGCTCTGATAAGGGGGGTGGACAGGGATAGTTCTCTCTCCTGAGCAAGACAGTGGTTAGAATGAAGTAAGAAGATAAACATAATGATAAGGAGACGCGAATATACCTTCACCGGGAAGGACGGGAAAAAGCAAGTCGAGGTCTCGCTGGAGGAAGTTGACCTCAAAATTCTTCCCTGCGAAGAAGTCGCAGAGAGCCTTCTCGGCACCCCAACCTTGGGGGTTTCGTAGTACACCTCGGCCGGCGACACCGGGGCGAGAGGGACGCCTCCCAAGTTCCCACGGATGAAAACGAAGTGAGTGAGCCAATGGTGATTCTTGTTTGTCGTCTCGCATACCTTTAGGCTTTGACCTGTGAAGTAGGAAACGCCGTCGTCTTTTGCGTGGTAAATGAACAATTTGCGGAAGACGGTCAAACTGAATTCGATCCGCTCTCGCCGTAGGTAGCTTGCGAAGGCGACCGCATCGAAATCGCATTTGGGTTGAACTTTGCGGGAACAACGCCAAAATATTTGAAGACCTGTTTAACCTCTGGTCAGAGGGGGAGTCTTAGCCCCGCCTCGAACTGCGAGACGAGGAAGACTAGCTCGTCGGGATAGAAGGTGTTGATGGACTCACCGACTTTGGGTGGGCGAGACAGATATCCATTGGCCAGGAACTCGCTGGCAAAGCGATTGTCGTCTTCGTTGGATATCCTGCCGAGAGGGAAATCATGGTCGGCAAACCGCCTCCCGCATCGGCTGCGGCCCTCGCCTTATTCTACCTTCTTCTTCCCCATAGCCAACGAGATGACAGAAATAGAAAAAGGAAAAGGGGGAGCGGGACGTGAGAAGTGCTAAGCAGGGAGGAGTAGGCGAGAGCTCCGGATCTCAGAAATTGCAGAGAACAACAATACAAGCGTAGAAGCATCTAGATCCTGGAGAGGGGTATTTATAGCGGATAGAGAGAGGAGAGGAGATTGAGCGGGAAAATGAAAAGGCGGAAGCCGAAGGGGCGACCCGACGGTTCATCTTCTCTCTCTCTCTCTCTCTCTCTCTCTCCAGAACCCGAGGAGCGGAAGCGTCGCGGTGATTTTTCCGAGTAGCCAAAAATATCATAATTAATTAAAGAGTAGACTGATTAAACACAACAATGATGAAAAACCCAGCATGACATGACAGGTTGACAAAAATAACATGATTATCATAATAAATTATTTCATCTCGTCCGGGGGGACCAATATAACAAATTAATAGTTAAGGGGGGTGGCCGATCGATTTATAATAGTTACAAGGAAGCATTAAGTAGGCGAGACGAATCCATGCCCCCTCAGTTCTTGAGCCATTTCCAGCGGCCACCGCGACCTCCCGCGCATGGAGGGCGACCGGGTAGATGGAAGGCGCGGGCGGCGACTAGACCGCGGCGCGCGAGACGGAGATGTTCGTCCGTCTCGTTTAGGATAGCCTGGGGGTCTGTCCCATCCATTACAGTGTCGGCCTCGATCTCGACAGAGAAGCGAGTGCACTCAGTTTCCAGCCAATCAATGCGCCGATCAGAAGCCTGCTTCTCCAGCTCCATCTCGCGGATGATATGTGTATACTTTCAAAACATCCTGGCTGTCCGGCGCTTCAACTCCAGGGTGTCCATGGGATCACCATGGTAATCCTCGATCGCATCTCGACGAGGAAGAGGCGAGGGGGGAGGCGGCGCGGGGGCGTCCTCAGTGTCCGAGTCGAACTGGATACCTGCGCAGAAATAGCGAAAAATCATAATAAAGGATGGTCTCGCGGCCGTATGCCGTGAGTACAAGGATTAGCCTTGTGGTCTCGCATGTGCCCAATGAAGGAACGAGAATCTGTGAGACAAAAAGGCACGATGAGTTTTCTTACTCGGGATGCGAGGATTCCCCACAATTTATGAGAGGTCTTCTCTCCTCATGGTTGGGGGGGGGGAGATTCCTCAGGCGAGTCAGGGCGTTGATGAGGTTGGTTGGTGACGTCAGGAGGATTCGCGGGTGTAGGGGAATCGACGAGGTTTCCCTGAAAGAGCATGGTCAATAGGCGAGACGATAAGAGAAAAGAGAGGCGAGAGGGGGAATCAAGAATCACATGTCTCTCCCCGGAGGATGCGGGAGGAAGTGTATCAGCCGTAGAGGGTGCCGAGGAGGTCGTGCCGGCCGAGAGGGGAGGTCCGGTGACTTTCGCCTTCTTCGGGTGAGAGGATGAAGGGGCTGAGGCAGGGGTGCGCCCCAAAGACGGGATCAAGGCAACCACGTTGGCTTTGTTTTGTTTGCGCACCATCGCGAGACGCTCACGAAAGCTCTGGCTATGAGACATGTTGAGGGTGGAAGAAAAGTGAAAATGAGAGAGGGGGGCATTCCATGTTGAGGTGTGGTCTCATATTTATAGACTCCAGGGGGTGGGCCCCGCCAAAGATTCCTGCAAACGAATCCCGACAACCGCGAGCCCCGGTTGGACTTTTTTTCCGAGCTTGAGCCAACCTCGAAAAGAGCGGGGATTGTGTACAACCTTGGGCTCACGGGATCTCTTTCCAGCAGCTGTGACCAGAGAAGCGGGCGAGAAGGACTTGGTTGGCGAGTGGGATCGAGTGGTCCACTCGCAGGGGGCGAGACGGGGGTTCTCTGCAGTAGGCGAGATGCCCTTTGGGGTCGCAAGCCTGGCGAGATGGCCTATGGAGCGAGAGGCCGGCGAGACGAACAAGTGAGATCGTCTCGCCCGCCAGTCACTTTCCCCCACTCGCCGCATAAGAGGAAAGATGTTTTTACCTTTTTACCCCCAATGAGGATTTTACTCTTCTGCCCCAGGTAATTTTACACTTCTACCCCTGGTGGTCTGCATATAGCTCTTCAGGACAACGGAGTTTGACTGTTGGCAGACCCGACCCAGGTTATTTGGGTAATTTCAGGTCGGTTCAATATGAATATTTGCAGATCAAACTCAGAGGCCTATAAATAGACCTACAAGGTGCCTGAATTTGGTTGTTGAATCTTTTCATATTCTTCCTCACAGACACCTAGCTCAGCATTGGCTAGGGTGGGGAAAGACTTCAGTTTCTTCCGGATAAGAGGTGAGACCTCCGAGCTGAGACCCCTCGGTCTGTTTCTAGGTCTGCGACTCACGTCGGGATGGTGGTTCAAGAGTAGTAGGTGTGGGATGCAACCCCTGGTCCGAACTCTAGGCGGGACCGGATAGCTGGTTCCAACATATTGGATGGTGTTGATGAGCGACCTTCCGAAGATAACATTATAACTACTCGGTGCGTCCACGATGACGTACCAACAGTTTCTCGAGGTGCCCTCGAGGGTTACCAACAACTCCACTCCTCATTCGACCCCCTTCCACTCCTCGGTGAAGCCGAATAGCGGGCTGCTCGAGGCCTTCATTGTTTTGGCTTCCATTGCTATTGCGTTGAACGCTTTTTGAAGACGACGCTGACTGAACTCCCATTATCCACCAGGATCCGATGACCGTCCTTCTTAGAGGAATTACTGGCACGTCGCAGTGGCATGCCCTTCCACCTGGTGGAAGTTGCAATAGTGGGCACCTTCCTTCCTCGATGCTCTCGTTCCGATGCTTTTCTTTGTTGATTCTGGGTGTGGCGATTAATCGCCATTGCTTTCCAAGGTAGATACATGAAGGGCCTCCTGAACTCACACTGTTTCCGTGGTGCATTGAATATAAAACTTGTGGCTGGTAGTGGTCTGGTCGGGTGCGGCGTCAGACATTTTCGTCGACCTTGTCAGGGCTGGTCTCCACCACAGATCCTTGAGTCTCATGTACTTGAGAAGCACATGATGAGCTTATCATTAATCTTTGTTAGTGAGATCTCCTTGTTTAGTCCCTTGAACTCATTAACTATTATGCTGAATCTTTTATACATTTCAGCAACTGATTTCTCTGCTCTCTTTTGAAAGTTCTCATATTGTGATATGAGAATGAACCTTCTGTCATTTCTTTTATCAGAACTGGCATCAACTATTCTAGACGGAGATTCCCAGATTTTCTTACCTGATTGGCAGCCAACAATTTTTTGAAAAATCTCATCAGACATTGTGGACACCAAGATGTTTATTGCCTCGACATCACAATCCTTTATTTTCTTTTCAGCTTCTATCCATTCAGCTCTAGGAACTAGCATTTTGGTTGGGTTTCCACTGGAACCATTCTTGTATGGCTTTCTAGGTGTAAATTTTTTCATGTTACACGCTGAATGTCTTGTGGATGCAAATCATGTAAATTTATTTGAATTCATTTTGAAAATAGATTTTTATTCTTGTAATTATAATTTTTTTTAATGTTCAGATCTTTTGATCACGGTGTTAACTTTTTCTGATCAACTTGCATCTGATACCAATTGAAAGAGTGAGTAATTATACATCTGGGAATTCTCTAGAGATTTAAAAATATTTACCCAAATTATAAACCAGATTCAATTATTATCAGATTAACATCCGCAATTACACAACCTCAATTTTGCAAACACATCAATAAATAAAAAAAGAAGTAAAAACCAAAAAGCAACACAAAAAACAAGCACAACACAGAATACACATAAAATATAGTGGTTCTTCAAAATCCGGGTACATCCACTCTTCTACCACTTTGATAGAAATTCACTATCACAGTGTCTGAGTGTTTTGATTAGAAGACTCTCAGAACCAGTAACTGAGTATTTTGATAAAGAGATTCTCAGAATCAATGATTAAATCTTTTGATAAGGAGACTCTTAGAACAAATACAACTAGATCTTTGATAACGAGATCTTGAACTAAATAACTAGATCTTTTGATAAGATCTTGAATCATACTGAATCATTTGAAAATGAATTCTTAAAACTCTTTTCACAATGACAAAAAGTGAGTGAGAATGAATGAAAAAAATGAGAAGAAGAAATAAGTCTTCTGAATTGAATCCTCTTTCAACAGTCTCTGGGAATTTTATGGCACTTTAGTGGTCTTGATCTTTTCAACAGATGAATCCTTGAAGAAAAGAAGTTGCAAGGATTATTTGCACTAAGGTCCACTTGTCTCAGATTGTCTGTAGCAAAGAATTAGAAGAAGAAAATTTAAGTTGTTCTTTCTGTATTCTCTTAGGTTCATTTCTTATGTTTTAAATCTATATATATCAGTCTCTGAATAATTATGATATTTTCCCAGGAGATTGTCTTCAGAAGGAATGATATATTATCTTTCTATAATTGTCTTCAGAAATCTTGTATATCACTTCAAAATTCTTCTTTATTTTCTTTAGAAATTCTATTAGAAATTTCTTTCCTTGAATCAACTCTCTAAGATTCAAATAACTTCCTTTGTTATAGTCTTCAAATAATTATGAATGAGAGCCGTTGAATTTCCTTTCTGGATATATGTCGAGCTACTTTGAGTTCTAGTAGCGGGAGCGTCAAATTATGCTTCATAATAAGATTCTCTCGACTTGACTGAATACTCGACGTTACGTCGATAACTTATCAACGTATCAGTGTTGTCAAGGCGCGCGACTAGGCGCGCCTGAGGCGCTGGGCGCAGCCTGCCGCGCCTCAGCATGGCTGAGGCGGGCGATGTGCAACAGGCGCGCCCAGGCGCGCGCCTTACAGGCTCCTAGGCGCGTGCCTTACAGGCTCCCAGGCGCTCCAAATGCCCGCTTGGGCCTTTCAAGGTTTTCTTTTCAACTTTTTTTGGGAGATGAGTAAAAATATGATCTTAAACTCACTCAAGGAACCCCTAGGCACACTTGAGCGTCCAATTCGTTGAAATTGCGCGAATTGGGCGATCAATTCGTTGAAATTGCGCGAATTGGGCGCCCAATTCGCTGAAATTGCGCGAATTGGGCGCCCAATTCGCAGAAATTGCGCGAATTGGGCGCCCAATTCGCTGAAATTGCGCGAATTGCGCGTTTAACATCATAGCTGCGTATGCGCCGACTTCTGCTTTGGAGAGGCGCCGACATTGCTTTAGAAGATGCGTCGACATCCAGTTGAAGATACATCAACTTCTAGTTGACGTTATGTCGAGTTTTACTCGACGCAACTATGTCCTGGCTGATTTTATTTTTATTTTCAGCTACCTTTCTCATGTCTTTGACTAGCCCGACTTCCTAGGACATCTATGACCAAATTACACTCTCTATATAACATGAGTAATTATCGTAGGATGTAGAATCACTTATAAATAATTTATTAAATTAAATCATATGGTTTATTCCAATACGTCCGCCTCACTTTGACCACCCTCTGCCTCCATCAACTCACGCTCCACTCGAAGTAGTGTACCTTTGGGGCGTCAGAGGTGAGGTACCTTAGCCACACCATCTCGGCCCCGACGGGTCGCCATGGACGAGGAGATGATTGCGGCGGTCCTTCATTGTATGACCCCTACTTCCCTGTGGGACGTCCAAGTATTTCTCGGCTTGACGGGATACTATCGCCGCTACATGCAGGGGTGCGAGGCCCTATCTCGCCCCCTCACGCAGATCCTGAAGAAGTCGTAGGAGGGCCTCTTTCAGTGGACGACCACAGTCGCCACCGCCTTTGTCTCCCTTTAGCAGGCTCTAGTATATGGGCCAGTGTTGGCAATGCCCGATTTCTCTATGTCGTTCCTCGTGGAGTGTGATGCATCGGGCTCCGGGGTGAGAGCCGTCCTCATGCAGGCCGGACTGTTGATAGCCTACTTCACCCGCGCTTTCTCCAGCACCGTCCGCAACCGCTCCACATACGAGAACGAACTCATGGGTCTCGTTCTCTCCTTCAAGCATTTGGAACCCCCATCTTCTGGGCCACCCCTTCGTGGTTCGTACCGACCACCACAACCTTCATTACCTCCTTCAACAGAAGATTGCCCCGCCCGCCCAACAGATGTGGGTGGCCAAACTCCTGGGCTATGCTTTCACCATTATTGAGTTCCACCCTGGGAGGGAGAACCGAGCGACCGATGCCCTCTCTCGTCAAAGCAAGTCGTCGGAGCGTACAACTACCTCTCGGCTGTTGTGGGAAGACATAACGACCATCCAACACGAGGTTGAGGCCGACTCCATTTTTTTGAGATTCCACTGCCCATCCACCATACTCGCTTGTAGGGTCCACCAGTTCTTTAAGGGACACCTTGCTCTAACACCCTCTTTACTGAGCATCCCCGACCTCTTTGCAGTGTTTCACACATCGCCTTCCGAAGGGCACATCGGGGCCTTCCGTATCTACTACCGTTTAGCGGCTTCTCTTTAATGACCCCACATGTTCCGTCAGGTTAAGACATTCGTGGTCGTCTGCCTGGTCTGCTAGAAAGGACAAGTACGCGACTGTACAACCCCGTATCCGGCGAGTGGCGTCGGCATCGTTGTCGGACACGGCCGGCGGGCGGTATACCTCCTCGGCCTTCTGCTGGGGGGAGAAGGGGATGTTGCCGCGATCGCCTTTGATGAAGACGTTCTTGGTCATCCAGTTGTGGTGCTTGTTCGCGATCTCGCGAACCTTGATCAGCGAGCCCATGAAGTAGGTAACGCCATTCGGCGTCGCCTTGTAGGAGAAGAGTTTCCTGAACACCGTCAGGATGAACTCAATCCGCTCCCGGCGGAGGTAGCTCGCGAACGCCACCATCATGGCGATGGCGTTCGAGTTCAGCTGCGCGGGCACCGCGCCGTAATACTTCAAAATTTGGCGGATTTCCGGCCAAAGGGGGAGTCGCAACCCCACCTCAAAGTGCGAGATGGGAAAGGCGAGCTCATCGTCGTAAAAGGTGTTGATGGCCTCCCCCTGCCTCGGCCGGCGCGCCTCTAAACCTGGCGGCACATGGTCGCTAACAAACTCAGCGAGCTCGGCCTCGTTGGTATGCCCCTCAAAGAAGCAGTAATCTCTGAAATGTTGAGCGCACTTGGTCCGGCCATCGGCGTCAGGGTTGGTCTTCCCCATGCTCGCAAAAAGGGGGTGAGGCGCGAGTAAGAAAGAGAAGAGCGCAGGGAGAGAGAAAATAAGCAGTTAAAGCGCAGGTACGGGGTTGGTGGGGGGGGGGGGGGCTATTTATAGAAAAAGTAATCGGGGTTGATGAGATCGAGAGCCCGTCGTCGATCTCATCCAGAAGCCGGTAAGGAAACGTTATCTCGCCAGCCTGTCCGCTTCGCACCTCGTCAGCGAGACGCGCGTAGTCGCGTTGAAGCACCTCGTTGACCTCCTCCACCCCGCGCACCCCGCGCACGAGCTTCTTGAAGAGCTTGATCCCCCTCCTCGTCAGCTCATCGTTCTCCACCTCATGGCCGAGATAAGAGTCCAACGAGCTCGGGAAGGGGAGGGGAGAGTAGTGGGCAGTTCGCGAAGACTCCTCGATCGCGGATTGGCTGGGGGGAACTGTGAAGAAAGAAACATTAGCCAGGGGAGGCATGCTGGAAATTCACTTGACGAGAATCCAAGGCCAAATTTACCTGACGAGCTCGGCACCTCCAAGAAGGTGCGGGGAGGGACAAACCGCAGGTCCTTCCCGCGTCATGGGCCACGCGTCCCCGGTGAGAGAAGCTCGAATCCCGGGATGGGGATAGTCTCCACACCCGCCCCCGTGGTCATGACTGCTCGCTGAGGGGAGGGGGCGCGCACCGGCAAGCGCGGCTTTTGCGAGCCCACCCCCAATGTCCCAAAGGGGGGTGACGGATCCCGCGGGCGATTTTCCGGAGTTTTGAATCGCGAGTCCTCAGGTGTGGTCTTGGCTCGCAGGGTGGGGTCTCGCGGCGGAGTCCCCTCCACACCATCCAGCCGGTAGTCTGGGCCGTCACCAAGGTCAACAATGTTCTTGCCCTGTTCGGGGGTGGCAAAGTGGAGGAGCCGGTCCCGTGCTCCAAGGTGGTTCTCAGATCATCGTAAATTAGTTCGGCCGCTTGAGGAAACGGCTTCACCCTCTTGGAGCTGGGCTCGGCAGAGCCGCCCTGTGGGACAGCGGGCGGAAGCGCAGTCAGGGCCGATATGCGAGCAGCTGAGACCTTGCGAGCTCGGTTAAGGCGCTCTTGGATCTCCTTGGGAATCGACATCTCAACAGGGCTATAACAAAGGGAATGACAAAAGTCAGGCAGGTATACTGGTGTATATTTATAGCCGCAGGTGGACCCCACCCGAAGATTCTCTCTGGTTCACCCCGCACTCGTCGAACACTTGGGGTTGGATGTTTCTTTCCGAGTTTTTCCAAGCTCAGAAAGAGCGGAGATTGTGTACAACCCTGTATCCGGCGAGTGGGGTCGCCAGGAACCAGACCGACCGGTTCAGATCGCCCAAGCAGCAGGCGAGTTCAGCAGAGGAATCTGAAGGCAGCGGGCGAGCTCGGCAGGGAAAGCCGAACCCGAGCTCGGCATTCGTCGCGACCCCAAGCTCGGCATTTGTCGAGCCAGGCCCGGGCTTTGTCGAGCAGAGCTCGACTAATGAAGGAAGATCGAATGGCGAGCACCGTAGCCAGCTCGCACTCGCCCTATGGAGCTCGGCAGACAGAAGGCGAGCAGGACCTTCAGGGGTGGCCGAGCTCCGCAGCTCGCCCAGTTTTACGAGGTATTTTTTACTATTTTACCCCCGCTGGCCTGCCCATAGCCTCTCAGAACAGCGGAGTTACGCTGTTGACAGACCAATCTGGACTGCACATAGCCGTTCGGAACAGCGGAGGTTGGCTATTTGCAGGCCATTTTCAGAAATCTATAAATAGGACCCAAGGGGTACCTCAGAAAGCATGCTTCTTGTGCCCTCTTGCTTCATCTTTCAAGCGCTTTCTGAGGATACCTTAGCTCAGCCTTTGGCTAAGGATGGAAAACACTCTAAGATCTTCCGGGTGTGTGGTGGGACCTCCCCACCGAGCCCTTATGTCAGTTCTTTCTTCTTTCCCTTGTTGTTTTGCTTGCAGGAGCGAAGTAGGTGCGCGATCACCCCTTCCCCAAGGGTGAACTCCACAGGAGACCGTTTTTCGGTTTCAACAGCGACAACGTTTCTGAGCAGCCTCGTTTAGCCTCTTCCCATTTCGGACCGGGTTCGAGAGTGCGTGACCATGAACTTCATTATTCGGTTGTCGCCCTCCCAGGGGTTCGACTGTATCTTGGTCGTTGCGGACAGACTGTCCAAATATGATCATTTTATTCCCCTCCGTCACCCATACACCATCACCACAGTCGCAGATAACTTCATTAGTGGCATCGTGCGCCTTCATGGGTTTCCTTGGTTGATCGTGATTCACTCTTCTTGAGCACCTTCTGGACCACACTTTTCCGACTATAGGGTACCCGCCTCCGCATGAGCACCACTTATCACCCGCAGACGGATGACCAGTACGAGGTCCTCAACCATTGATTGTAGACGTACCTCCGCTGTTTTGTGGGGGAGTAACCTCGTCGATGGGCCAAGTGGCTCTGTTGGGCAGAGTACTCCGACAACACCGCCTAACTTGTCGCGGCCGGTTCCACCTCTTTCGAGGTCGTCTATGTTCGGCTGCTGCCCTCCATTCTCTGTCGTCTGCAAGGGGAGTGCCAGGTCGAGAGTCTGGCCGCTGCCCTGCAGGACCGTGATACCATCTTGGACCACTTTAAGCATCACATCTTACGGGCCCAACAGAAGATGCCATCCTTTGCGAACAGGAAGCGTCGCTCTTTCTTGGTGGGGGGGGGGGTGTTCATCAAATTGCTCCCATACTGCCAGCTGTCTGTGGCCCTCATGCCCTGCCCAATGATAGCCCTTCGGTTTTATGGCCCCTCACCCGCTGCCTCTGCCTCCCCGCCAAAAGTCGCATACACTCGATCTTCCACGTCTCTCAGCTACGCTGCGTGGTGGGCAACCACACCACCTTAGATCACATCCCGGCCGGCGTTGATTTCGTCGGTGAGGCGTGTCGTACTGCCCGACCAAGAAACCTGATCGTCGCTGCGTTCTGTCGGGAGACCCCACTTCAGAGGAAGTCCTGGTCGCCGGGGCCAATCATCCAAAATCTGACGCCACATGGTTTCCTCGGGATGATTTCCGCCGCCAGTTCACTGACTACTGCCTTGAGGACAAGACACATTTTTCAGACGGTGGTATTGTTAAGGACGTGCACGTCGACGAGACGTCGTGACGGGTCTACACGTCGACGAGACACCGAAGACGCACCTACAATATGATTATCTTATTTGTATTCTGTTATGTTGTACTCTTTATTTTGGCACCGTCCTTTTGTTTTCCGCACTCCGCACTTATAAAGGGTTGTGTTGTACTATTTTTCATTATATTTGGATGAATGTGTTTTTGGGTTGCTCTCTAGAGTTCTCCTCTCAATCTCTTCCTCCTCTTTCTCTCCTTTCCTCTGCCAGCCCTTCCCTACGCCGGATTCCTCTCCGAGAAGGCGAGAACGCATCATATCCACTGAAGATATTGACGAAATTTTATTATGAGAATTGAGAGGCATCGTGAAGAAATTTTCATGTTTCCTCCTTAAACTTTTATTTCATACCAAGTTGCTTTAATATGAAAGTTAGTGACCTCAGCTCAATAACAGATCCTGAGCGCATCACCAACTTGAATATATTTACTATTTCTCAGACATCCATTTTGGATTTGTCATTTTTATCACTCTCTTTATTGTTTATTAATTATGTATTTATATCATTTCCTTCAGTTTATAATGGATTGTATCTGAACATACATGATTTCTTACCAGCCTTAGTTTCCTTGATAGCTTACATATAGTGGCAAGTCAATTGCACTTCCTTTCAATCTTTCTATCCTCAAATGGGCAGCTGGTACCAGACAAATGCTTGACATTGCACAGCTACCGGACAGTGTTGACTTTTACAACATATATGGGATTGCATATGACACTCCACACAATGTTTGGTAGGTCAACCATCAACGTAGCAAATCTCCTTTTTATTATCTTATGCATATTTTTTTGTTAGACGGTGCTATAAATCCCTATGACTGTAGAATATTTATTATTTTGTAATCTCAGTTACTTTTTCAAATTTTATTGAACTCTTTTGTGTGCACACTGCCACAGAAAATTTGACCCTATTTACCCAAATGTATCTCATTTATGGTTTCTATGCCCATCTTTTGTTGTGCACCCTTATTTGTTAGTTCCATATTTTTGTGCTAGAGTTTGATGGGAGCAGCATTCTAGACCATTAAAATAGTGCAGGTGATGGGGATCACATTTCACGGGCAAGCCGACCTTATCAGAACCCGTCCAAATATATTTACACGGGAGATAGACTTAGGATTATCGGATGGACGATCCTTGGCGGTAGTTGTGTTCAGAATGACTACAATCCCAACCCTCTTGCAAAAATGCAGGGTAAGGTTTGCCTACACTTCACCCTTGTGGTGGACCCTTCGTCGGACCCTCGCTGCGCGGGGATGCTTTGTGCACCAGACCGCCCTTTATTATTTCATGTATTATGAATATTTAGTGGTTTTATGTGTCGGCGATCATGACCGCCTGCAGTGAGTTCTAAGTCTATAAATAGGTGTCTAAGGGTAGATATTCATGCATTCCAGAATTTGAACATATTTTCTGTGCTCTCACAATCTGCCACAGTGGCGATTTCGTGGACCCTTGGTGTCGAAACCAAGGTAACTAGCTCCTCTTTCACATAGCTACCTAATAATCACCTCCCCCATTCTTCATTCTACATAACTATTGGATCACGAAGCGCATTTATTTGGGGGGGGGGGTGAGTAAGAGGATTTAAAAATTCTTTTATGTTATTTAAAACTTAAAATATTCTTTGAATATTTCTTTTAGAACTTCAACAATACATTGTGTATAAGAAAAATAAGAGATGATTTTATTTCATTCAAAAAGAATTACAAATTTTAATCTCTATGACGCTAAAAATCAAATGCGATGAAAGATAAAATCTTTTGGTTTTCTATATTGACTCGCTCCACAAACCGGTTGACCATAGCCTATTTCACCCTAGATAGACCTCAAGCCACCACTAGACCTGAACTTCTGCCTAGTCTCCTACTCAAGAGCTGAATTTTCCCTAAGCCTCACACTGACCTAGTCGTCAACACACGAGCGAATTCCACTACGCTCAAAAAGACGTAACTAAAAGATAAAAAAAATACATAAATGAGAAAACTCCCCTCTAAAGTAATCCTTGATGTTGACGTCGTTTCTCTTGCAATGGTTCTTGTTGCTTAGGATGCTTCCTCTTCGATGTCCTTCAGATCCTTGAAACTCTCCGCTTGATACGAGTTTATTGCGGCATGAAGACTCCAGTAGAATATTGTGAGAAGGCGCCTTTGATCATTGTTTAGTATCAACCTTCAATCTTTTTGCATGATAAAGTCTGGATCTCCATTGATGAAATCTCTCTTGAATGAGTGGGAATGACCTCTCCAATTTCTTTTGACGGCTAGGGCGAATAAACCTCAAAATTTCGTTAAAATCTACTTAGAGGAAGTAAGGTTTGGGTTGTTTAAATAAAGACGTTCATGTGCAGGGAGATACAAGCCTACAACGTGGCGGTAATAGCTATAGCGAGACGGTAACGACTAATGTTCAATTTTCTCGCTTCCACTGCACTTGAGTAGGAAGCCGAGGCTGTCATCTTAGACAATACTTATCGCGTGCGGTAAGACATATTACCCTGCGACAATGTGATATTTCAGCGCACTAAAATGAGATCACCTGCTTCATTGACTCCCCAATTATTCTGTGATTGATGTGGTTGCCTAAAGGTTTTCGCCGGGCGTTAGCGTTATCGCCGCGCGATAAGGCATTCTATAATCAATTCCCCTTTTTCCCGCCAAAACAATTTGAATTGCTCCTTGTCAAGTGGTCTTTCTTTCACAACAACTTGGAATCCCTTCTCTCCAATGAGAGTCTAAGACTAAACAAGGTCTCAAAGACAAGAAATAAAGACTCGCGGCTACTCCCTTATATAGGTGAGTGAAACATACAAATTATGATAATGCATTTTAGGCTACAAAGGCAGAGGGCTAGGATGTTTTATCTGTATCACGCTAAGATTGCACCTACGAAAAATGATAGATTATACATACTCTATGGTTTTGAGCGTTTGGCAAGTTTTACCGTACTGCAATTAGACTCGCGATGCTCTTTGGTTCTGAGTGTCGGGCGGTGAATTTTGTACATGAGCAAAAAATAGGAGTTGCGGAGATGAGAATGCTTAGGTGGATGTGTAGACACACGAGATTGGATAAAATTAGGAATAAAAGTATCGGGGAAAAGACAAGAGTAACACCAATTTCAGAGAAGATGTGAGAAGCTCGTCTAAGATGGTTTGGACACGTACAAAGGAGACCATTAGAGGCACCTGTTAGGCGTTGTGAGAGTCTAGTCACTAGGCATGTTATACGAGGGAGGGGTAGACCAATAAAGACTTGAAATGAAACTATAAAGAAAGACATGATGTACTTAGACATTAGTGAGATAATGAAAAAAGCTCGGGCACAATGGCGACAAAGGATCCATATAGCCTACCCCACTATAGTGGGATAAAGGCTTGAGTTTTGTTGTTGTTGTATACATACTCTAAATTAGATTAGGCAAGCTCACTTATCGTTGGTAGCTCACCTCACTCTGAATGTCCCGGTGCATGATTGGTGATTTGTTGGGAGCAATCCAGAGCGAGGTGAGTTGAAGCAGTGGCCTGGCCCGGATCAGAGGCACATACAGGGTCAACGAGGTCGACGATGGTAGTTTGTGTCGATTGGTCCGTCGCTTGTGGCTGGTGAAGAGAATGAGTTGCAGAACTCGAGTGGTCTGACTTTCGCTCGATTGATTGGAATCAATGGAAGCGCAGAGTACTTATCGAAGTCAGCTAATGCAGGACTTGTGATGATGAGATTCGAGTGCTGCTCTAATACCAGGATGTTACGACTTTCGGATTGCGAGCGGTGCACGGTCTTGAGTGGGAGAAGTGTCTGAGAGGATCCTCTCAACCCTTCCTTGATGTAGCCTTCTCATTGGTGGAAGATATAGTAGGATCCGAGCTCAACCACTAGGGGAATTTTGCTCAACTCTAGCCCTAGCTTGAGAAATAATTTCATTCATATCCATCCCACTGCCCCCGGGAAAGGTTGTCAAAATATTGTATAAATGTGGGCTATATAAGATGCATGAGAATATAATAGTGTGAGACAAAAAATATTACATTACCACCCCTCACCTAGGTAACACAATACGCGAGAAATATAATAAGACAAAAATATGGAAAATAAAGATAAAGGTGTGCTCCCATGGCTGCGTGCCGTCCACCACCCCTTCTGGGCCTATAACATCAACCAACTCCACTCAACTAAAATCTATCATAGCTTACATTATGATGTAGACTAAAATTAGGGTTTCAAATTAAAATATTTTTTAAGCAAAATAATTTATTTTGTTATAGAATAAAAGTTGAATTTTAGAAGAGAACGGTATTTTTTAATTTGAAATGTGGACGAGCGGGCCAAATCGAGCTTTCGCGCGCAAAATCACTTTCAACCGTTTGAGCTTCACGAGATCGTTAATCGTTATTAGAAAAATATTCCGCGGCGCCAAACGAATTGATCCGAAGCGGGATCCGTACATCCACAAGCAATTGCACAGGAAATAATTTATGAAATAATGGTAATTGAAATACTTAGAACTTTCGAGGCAAGCTACTAATTACTTAGGGGGATGCATAAATTTAAAACCAATTAATTAGAGCAAGATACAGGTACAATTACCACAATAGGGAAGCTAAATCGAAGATCACCTGTGCTGGGAAGAACAACACCTGGTCGTTGGTGGGGATGGTTTTGAACGGAGTCAACTACTAAGATCACAAGCGGAGCAGTCAGACTTCAAAGTGGTTGCCGGAGTGGGACGACGAGGTCGACGACAACCGACTAGTAGAGTGGCCACAGGAGGGTTGCCGAAAAAAACAGGTGATGCCGACGTGAGTCCCTCGATTGGTCGAAGGAGGCACCAACACGCGATTGGCAAGTCGAACGAGAGTCGGTAGTGCTTTCTCCGTCGTCGCACGGGGCTTTGGCGGCGGTGCACTGAGGAAGAAAGTCGGCTTCGACGGCTGATACAGGAACAAAGGAGGTATCCGATGGCACGGAGAAACGAATATGAATTTTGTTTCTGTGCATTCCGGTCTTTCCATTTAATGCTTTCCAAATGTTAATACCTTTCCCATTTTTTATTGCATTTTTAATTTAATGCTCGAAAGTGACTTCCCAAGAATAGCCTTCCGAATATTATTTTCCAAATAGAGCTCCCCAATATCCTTTTTGAGGGATATCTTGTTATAATGGATATTTGGGTACTTTTAAATTTTGAATTCCTCTCTAATTTATGTTTATGCATCCTTAAATAATAATTTAAGCTTACTTTTCCCGTCCCAACTACCCGATATTACCGGGCCTTTTTTTATTCAAGGTCTCATCGGCCGGTCAAACCGACGAGCTAAAGTAAGTACATGAAATGAGAACGGGTAAAATGAAAATGGGTACATGAAATGAAATACAAAAATAAAAATAATGGGTAAGCACAATGATGCGACGAAGGATGCATCACATTATCTCTTTGAATCAATCAAAATCTATCATTTTTAAACTACATGAAAATAAGAAAATCAATCTTAAATAAAGAATATGTCACATTCAATATTATGTATTGTTAGCCACAAATTAAGGCTAGCTGGAGCTGCTGGCCAACCCTAATTCTGTTGCCACTGGATTAATATCTGATGGTCCTATTTATTGCATCCCGATTATGATGGCCAGGGGATCTACTGGCAATCTATTTCACCGATGAATTTTGTTGACTTGATCTTCAATCTCAATGGTATTATCTGAGTATCAACACCATTGGAAATCTTAATTATTAGTTTAGACAATTGAACTTATACTGGTCCCATTCCCTTTAATTTCTTTACGGTATGTTGTACAACTTGCAATCATGGATGATCTAATTATCCACAACCAGGTCTGATCTTAGATAAACATCTCTCTTTTTTCCTTTAATGTTTTCATACAAAAATACCATTCGTTTCCACAACATTGCTTCAAGATATAATCTTAAGCAAAGTATTTGTAAATCATTAAGCATTTTATGGTTGATTTACAATTTCAAATTAAATTCTTAATTTTCCTGTCCATTTTTGTTGCAGTTATGGGTCTGATGCATCTCCTATTAGTGACTTGTCAGAAATATGTCATACAATGGTATGCTTTTCAAGTGACGAACCTTTTCTGCAGCTGTTAACCTCTTGATCTTATTCACCTCATAAGTATCATCTCTTTTTTGTTTTTTAGCCGGAATACTCATATGTCGATGGCGATGGAACAGTTTCTGCTGAGTCGGCTGAGGTAACTATCATTGTCTAACATGAATATTTAAATAAAGAAGTGTCAGGTATTCATAGTGTGTAGTTTTATTTTTTGCAAAAAAGTGAAATTATTTTCAATGTTATGGGAATTCAAATCTATCTTCATGATATCTTATTTTAAAAAAACAATCTTGTAAGCCAGAAGGCATAAAAGGATGAACACATAAAAGGATAGTAAAAAGTTACTTGGAGTGTACAGATTTAATTATTTATGTTAATAGTGGAAATATAGAACACATAAAAGGATGAACTTTAATGTATCTGCGTAGAAACATGCATTTTTAACATGAATATTTGAATGCGCTTGACAAGTGATGCAGGGTATGGTCCTAAAGGGGCTAGGGATATGTACTATATGCAATCACACGTCCGGCGATATAAGTTTCTTGCAATAAGTTTTAATTTATAAATCTGAATACCAATTATGTCACAAAAGATAAAGCAACGAACAAGGATACACGGGATGTAGTATATGTGAAAGAGTGCTCAAAGTTTAAATAACTAATAAAATGGATATTCTCAATGTTCAAGAGCTTGAAACAATGATTACAAATGACACTTTTTGAGTAAACAATAAACATCATTCAATACTAGGAATTAACTTTAAAATAAAGAAACTTGCATGGCAATAGTAGTAATAGACTTGGAGAGGATCTCCTGGAGTGGGGGCGAGTAGAAGTATTGAAATTCGGACTCCTGGCGAAGCCTTGGACTGCTGGACAGCAGGACACTGAGCTGTTTCTGGAATTTCTGGATCTGTAGTGGCTGCCGGCTGCGTGAAGGACACAATGGGAGTGCTGGATAGTGGCTGGCTGCAGGGAGGAGGGGGTTTTCGAGGAGCCGGAATGCAAGTTTGGAAGAGAGTAACAACTGTTTTGCTGGGCCATGAACATCAGGGAATCCAGCCCATGTTTTGGAGACAAACCCGTCTCTGGAATAATTTGGGCAGTGGCTTGACAATTGTATTTTAGGGAAGTTTCTTCCTGGATTTGAGATGGGCTTGGGGGGGGGGGGGGGGGGGGTTGGCAGTGCCGGCTGGGGGAATTTGAGAAGGACTTGAATGGAAGGTGGGGTAAAGGTCAGGAGTGGCATTAGGGAGTTGTGACTTCTGGGAGTAATTGGTGGGGCTCGGTTTGAATGTGGGAAATGGGTTTTGGTTTGAAGGGAGTGGGGATAGTGGATAGATGGGTGAAGGGGCCGTTTTTTAGGAGATGTGCCCTAAAATTGGTGAAGTGGAGGTAGTGCGGTATTGGAAGGGGTGTGGATATTGCTGTTATAGGGAAGTGGGGTGGTTGGCAGGCCGGAGGTGGTCGTCCGCGAGGCTTCCGGTGGTGGTGGTCGGAGGTGTTTTCCGATGATCGCCAGAAAATCGAAAAGCTGATGAAATGATAAGGGGATTGATGGATCACCGGAGGTGGCCGGATATGGTTTTCCGATGAATCGCCGAAGGTGGATGAGGGGGATTTCAGAAGTGTTTGTGGGCTGTTTTGGATAATTTAGTAGGGATACGGATGGGGAATGTGTAGGGAGGTGTCGGCTATGTGGTGGGAGGTAAGGAGTGGTTCCACGACAAGGGGAAGGTAAGGGTGGCCAGCTATGGGGTGGGGGGTGGAGAGGGGTGGTTCCACGACAAGGGAAGAGGTAAGGGTGACCATCTAAGAGAGTAGGGGAGGGGAAAATGAAGGCTTCTGCACTCAACTTTCAATACCTCTTTTTAGAGCCTTCTACCTCTATATGTAGACTAGTGAGGGGAAAACGAGCGGTCATAATTCTCCATTTGTTGCCTTCCGCAAAACAAAGAAAATAACACAATAACATTTAAAATGCAAAGAATGAAAAATGTTACGATCGGCGATCCACTTAGGATGAGAGGTCTTGGTCGTCACTGGGTCTGTGGTTGCCAAGAATAGATCCTAACGGGTCGAGCGGCCCGATCCCCATCAACTACCCCCATCTCAAATTCATTCATCTTCGAAGAATTGTGTTGGTCGTAATGTCGTCGTAGGGCTGTGGCGAATCTCTCAAGCTTTGCTGCAGTAATCCAAGTGTCGCCTATAAAAGTGCGGCCTCGCCAGCGAACCAGGTATCTGATTTTGTCTGGTTTGGGTGCGAGCTCACGGGTCACAATCTCAATAAGTTGTTGAGCGGTCCGGAGCCAGTGGATGATGAGACCGGTGCCGGAGGAAGTGTTGTTGCTGTGGACGAAGATGGAGTGGTAGCTGGATCTGTGATGGTGTCTAACGGTACTGTGTCCGCGGACGATGAAATCTATGTCGATGTACTCGGTACTATTGCGGAATAAGCTAGAACTATAGTTGGATCAGTGATGATGTGGAATGGTTCGGTGTCCGTGGAAGGTGGAACCTGTGTCGACGGAAGTGGTCCATTAGTGGAAGAACATGTTGATCAATGTACGGCTCGGCATGTGAAGAACCCACAAAACAACGAAAAAAGGAATATGAGAGGCGCATGATTAGAGAAGGATGCAGACGCAGATGCTGCGAGTGGTGCAGGTAGGATGCGTACGCGGCGAGTGAGCAGCACAGGATTAGGGCATGCTTTGATAGCATGTTGACCAATGTAAATGATTTGTTATTGAGAAAGAAACCCTTTACTCATACATATACTTGAGTAAGAGGAGTATAAAGGACTAGAATAACCCACTCGGTTATTACAAAATAAAACGATTTCAAATATTTATCTATATTAATTATAACTATTGATCCAACTTCAGGCACAATGGCCCACTATAATTATTCATTTGCATCCTATGTGATTCTCCATGCAAGTAAATAGTATCAATGCCAATACTTGGGACCATATCCCTCCATAACATCTCAATTCTTCGGAACTCAAGTTTAGGAGGTAGGCTTGCAAGAAGTTCAAATACCTTACTTTGACTTAATTCTGATGTAGAGTAGGGTGTGTGGTGTTGACCTAAGATGCAATCCTAGTGGTCGTGGGGATGTTACTATGCAGCCCAATATTAATATGCGAAGTGTGCGGCAAGAAATGACGTTCCTCCGCGTGGAAGGCCAAAGCAAAGTGCGCGGCGGTTAGTTCTTTCCTGCAAATCAAAGCACAAAGAGCGCTTACTACAATATTGGAATATCTAGGCAATTTAAATTACAACAATATATTTAGTTGCAGAGAGTTCATATAAAAACTAATAACTCACAAGCTTGGGGCTGCCATAGGTGGGTAGATCTGGCTAGGGCGATGGTTCGGAGGCGGGGCTTGAGGTTACGAGGTTAGATCTGAATGGTGGTGAATGTTTTGGACGGTGGGGGAATGATTTTGTCCATGTCTGGGTGGGGGGAGACGGATTCTGGATGGGGAGGGACTGAATGACAGATTTGGGCTGTTTTTGGTGGGGTAAAACTGACGGGGGGGGGGGGGGGCTAGATCTGGGCGACAGTGGCTGGGTGCAGTGGGGCAAGGGTGTCGACTACATTTCTAGGTTGGATTGGGCAGTGGCAGCCGAATTCAGGGGGTTGGGGGGGGGGGGGGGGCTGGTAGGGGCGGTGGCTGGACTGAATCCTAACAAGATGCAGCAATGTTCTGGGCAGCGACAAGACTGGATCCGAGACGGTGGTGGCTGCGGTTGGACTGGGAAAGGCTTCAGGCGTCAACGGTTGGACTGGGAAGGGTTCCAAGGTACCGTTAGGGGTGGTAGAGGGGCTGATGATGGCTTGGGAAGTGGGAAGAAGAGGGCAATGGATATGGGTTACCTTTGGGAGGAGGAAACGCGCTTAGAAGTCATCACCTAGGACTCCACAAAGTCAACACCGTAGAGGGATCACTGGAATCCGGGATTTGAGATTTCCAAACTCTGCAATGACCTAAAAGCAGCCCCCTCTCACTCTATTTATAAAAAAAATAAAACTAGGGCACCGCACAATTGACGGCCATGATTGGTCATAGATGCGATGACCCAATTACAAGCAATAATGGCACAATAAAACAATATAATATATGGAAACGATCATACTGTAGTCGAAATTCAGGGGCGAGTCGATCAAACTCTACAACAACAATCCAGTTGTCGTCAGTGAAAGGCCGTCCATGCCAATGTACTAAGTATCAGCACACAAGGCCATCTGAGTAGGAGATGTACTCATCCGAGGAGAAGGAAACGACGAAGCCATATTAGACGTACTCCCGGGTGGATGAGGCTCAAGAATGGGCTGGGTGTGGGATGGAGACTGTGGTTGTAGAGGCTCGGGGGAATCCCTACAATACGGGTCCATATACTCATGTGGTTCGTAATATGGCGTCAGATCTTCCACATTAAATACAAGTTGAATTCCCAAGCTTGAAGGGCGATCCAACTCGTAGGCCTTTGTCCCGATGCGTCTCACGACTGAATAAGGACCCATTCGCTTAGCACTTAACTATTTAACACACCTGCTCACCCTCTAAAAATATATGTTCTCGCCTGCTCACCCTCTAAAAATATATGTTCTCGCCTGCTCACCCTCTAAAAATATTTGTTATCGTCTGTGCTCATTTGCATGTGTTTATAATATTCGTTGCTTGTAATGATTTATCGTTGGACTGACTTATGTAACTCATGCAAATAATGTGCAAAAGACTCGGCTGACTCATTTGGACGTGATTCTAACGGGATATGGATAAGGTCAATAGGCTTTCTAGGGTCATAACATGTCACTATATGTAATGGACTCAACCTACTAGACATATTGATAGAACTATTAAATGCAAACTCCGCAATATGGAGTTCCGAATCCCAACTAAATGCATGCTCACCGACAAGACACCTAAGTAGATTTGCCTAAACTCATTCACCACCTCAATCTGCCCGTCAGTCTGAGGGTGGTAAGTCGAAGAAAAATTTAGGGTGGTTCCATTCTTCCGCTACGTCTTCTAGAAATAACCTATAAACCTCATGTCCCTATAATACACAATAGACTTTGGTAGGTCGTGTAATCTAAAGACGCCACTCATAAATAAAACCGCGACGTGAGGTGCATCAGAGGTCTTACTACACGTAATAATGTGGGACATCTTCGAAAAACGGTCAACCACTATAACGATGGAATCATGTTCCCTCAGAGTGTGAGGAAGCCCAAGTACAAAGTCTATACTAGTGCCCTCCTAGGGGTGGTGTGGAACGGGCAGCTGGGTAACAGACCAGTGTTTGGTTCGTACCCTTGGCCGTTTGGCAACACAACAATGATGGACGATGCAAGCTACCTCCTTCTTCAAGCTCGACCAATAGAAACGAGCCTCCACGATGGCTATCGACTTGTCTCTTCCAAAATGACCGGCATAGCCTCCCGCATACAACTCCCAAGCTAGGTAGTCACGATTGAAGGGCCTTGGTATACAAAGGCGGGAGCCTCGAAATAAGTAATCGTCGATAATCCGAAATCCCTAGACGGAATCCGGAAGGTCCCTCAATAACATCATACAACTCTCCAAAATCCGAACAAGTCGGGTAGTCCATGATCAATCTCTCAAACCCATCCACTCAGTTTCTAATTCTCTGTAAGAATGAGATTCGACGGCTCAAAGCATCAGCGGGTTTGTTCTCAACACCAGTGCGGTGTTTAAGAACATAATGGAAAACCTGTAAATACTCAAACCAGATCAGTTGGTGAAAAGAGCTCTGGTGAAAGACTCTTATCTAGGAGGTCGGGTGTTCGATCCCGGGTCTCAACAACCCATCGTTTTCTGATTATGGACGGTGGGGAGCTGGTTGGCGTGTTTGGGCTGCAGCCCTGATGAAATCCGCCTTGGTGAGATGCCAGGATGGGCCCCCTGGTGGTGATGGTGGTAGGCAGGTGTGACACAAGTCTTGCATCAAATTCACTTGGATATTCTTTGTATCCATTGCATGTGGGACATGTTTGAACATCAGAGTATTGATAGATCTCCCATTTTTTGATCAATCTGTCATAGTAGTCATTCTGAATGTGTTCAATGTTAAATCTATAGATACGAGCATGATCTCTCTTTTTTGAATATAATTTTGTTCAACTATGTTCCATTTTGTTCTTGGTTGTCAACAGAACATAAGTGTCTTCTAATTTTGACCTCCATAGAGGAGTTAAGTTATGTAACATAATCAGAGTGTACCCTTGCCAATCTTCATATGATACATTGGCCAATGATGGAGTCATAGTCCCAAGGATCCAGTTTGGGTGCACTCGGACTTGTATCTCTCACAGTCCAAACACAACTGACGCCACAAAAAGGAATGCGATAAAGTTGTCGGTGAATAGGAGACTATAAGTTATCTCCTCCAATCCTTCTTTAGAGTAGAAAAGAGAAGTTTATTAGTCAAATAAAAGATGGTATGCATAGCCTCACCTTAGACACATTTAGGTACATTCATGGGGAATACGTTCCGTTACCCCATTCTGTTCAGTTGTCTGTTGACAAGACTGTTGAATGATCCTAGGTTTGTTCATAAATATAGTGTAGTCAATGGAGAAATATTCTTTAACATTATCACTACAAACTACAATAATATAAGGGCATTGAGTTATAACTTCATTACCAAATTATTGAAAGATAGAAAGTTTGGGGGCAGTTCTATTAGTTAACAGATAAAGCTGAAAGTCAACTATTGACTAGTCTATTAGTTACCAAATATGTGAACGACCTTAGCCTCGCCCCTCGCCCCGCCCCTCGCCCCTCGCCCCTCGCCCCACCACACATGGGCTAGTCAGGTTCTGTTACCGGGCTGCAGCCCAAACACCCCAAACCCTCTTCATTGTCAAGGCCCGGCCCACTTAAGGGCCCGTAGGCACTTTACAAGCCCATGGCCGGTTGTTGGAGGTTGCAGCCTCCCTTTGATGAGGAGAAACTTAAGTGGACAGCGCCAAGACTTTCCAGAAGGTCACCCATCCTGATACTTCTCTCTCTCAAACATGGTTAACTAGAAAGTTTTTTTCCACTTGTCATCATCAATGGGATAGCCCCCTTCATTAATAATTAGTTTATCTTCGATGATCTCTGCGTGGTTCCTACTTGTCTTTACCATAATCCCAGTGTAACTTGGGCTGCTAGCCTGTCTTTTTTTGGGTACTTCCTGAACGACTATTTAGGGCTAGCACACGATTTCTCTGCCAGTAGGAACCAGTTTAATCTCTATGGCTCTTCTAGCTTGAACCCATGTTCGAATCCAAGCAAAAATTAGCGTGCACATTGAATGTTCTTCTGAAATTTAGATCTGCTCTTTCAAACGTATTTAATGGAAACACAAATTTACCAATTATATTCTTCTCGTTCATTAAATTTAGGTCAAAAACACATTCTTAAACCAATGATTATTTAAGCATATTTTGTTTCACCTTCTTTCATAAAAGAATTAGAAGTCGTTTAACCCTTGGTCTGTTGTTATATAGGCTGATGGATTCAAGGCAAAAGCAAGAGTTGCGGTGAAAGGAGAACACCGGTCATTGTTGAGAAACGAGACCGTGTTTAAAATGATAAAGCAGTGGCTCGGCATAACCCAACAACCTCCGCAATCACTTGGTTCTGTATTTCCTGAGCTGATTCCTATGAGTATTTGATTGCTAGCGTCTCTACTCTGTAGTTGGTTTATTCTGTTATCACTGCAACATTGTCTTTGAGTTGCCAGACAGTAATAAATTGTCCACGGCTGCATAATTTATGGAATGACTACGGATCAAGGCTCTGTTTGGGGGGACTTATTTTCACAGGTCAAGGGGTCACGACCTCGTGAAGATAAGTCCCCCCAAACGGAGCCCAAGTCTGTAACGTGCACGGTGTCATATACTTATAGCATGTACTAGGATTCATGGTTTAGGGTTTACATCAAGGTTTTCAGAACTGAACTGGACATTGAATCGGAAGGAGAGGTTCAAGATTTAACTGGTTCAACCCGGGTTAAACCGGAATAGAACCGGGGTCTAACTATACATGCATAAACTATGAGATATATAGAGTAGTGCAAAACAAATTAAGACAGGTTGAAGGAAATTTCAAGGTTTAACCGTTTGGCGCGGCGTTTGGAGCCGTCGGCGAGAGGAGATGGGCTGCCGTTCGAAATGGATGGGGGAGGCCACCGTTTGAAATGGAGCGATTTGCTTCATTTCTCATGGCGTGGTAGGATGGCGCTGAAGGAGGAGAAGCGGCAAATGCCGCCAATGAGCATTTGGTTACCCGCCTTGCGGCGGCGTTTGCTGCAAACTCGACCTCCAAACGTAAATTAAGTAGTGATATTTACAAGCCATCCATTTTTTATTTCAATATTAAAAAAATTTAAAACTAGAAAAATATAAGTTCTAATTGCGGCAACCAATAAAAGGTGGGCTGATATTTAACGGATGGCTCACTATTATTAATTTTTATTTAAATTAGTTTAACACATGGCTGGCCTACTGATTAATTATTAAGTTTTAAAAGAGAAATAAGGTTCAAAACTTTTACCTAGCGAGTCATCCTCCTGTTAAATCATCGGCATCTATTTAGGCTCCTTTTGAGGGGACTTATTTTCACCGATCAAGCGGTTATGTTAATGTCCGGTTTATGCAATCATAACTACTTGACCGGTGAAAATAAGTTCCTCTAAATGAAGCCTTAGGGCCTGTTTGACTAAGCTGTGGCTGTGCAGCAAGCAGTGGTGCAAGAATCTGCTGTTTTGCAGTGGTGAAAAAAATTTATGAAACTGTTTGAAAAACTGTATTTGCAGTGCAGTTTGAATATTAAACAGTTGTGCATAATTAAATTGTAATTTAAATTTTACGTCAATAACAATTAAACATGAATTAAAATAAATAGTTCGCATAATTTTTAATGTTCAACTCTGTATTAAACAATTTGCTCGATGCAAAATATTAGGTAAATATTATTGAAAGCCCTGTTGATCTCTTTTCACCAATGCAAATAATTCTCATCTGCAAAAGAGATTTACGCCATAGTAGATGAATTTAATATAAATTAAATAATGTATAAGCTAAACTATAGATGAATTTTACCCGCGTGTATTTTTCAATTGGTCTGTAATGAACTCTCTCAAAGCAGACATCTCAGGTGCACCTGCCCCATCATATATTACCGTCTCTACCCTCGGAGTTGTGACTCTGACTGTTCCTCGTCGTTGTGCCCTATGTTCGCATGCCTCCGGATGCACAAAGGTCTCATCAAGATCACATGCTCTGAACTCTGGATCAACCCTAGATGGATGCCTTCTTATGTAATTATGAAGGGTCATTGTAGCTACCACAATTACACATTGCTTTGAGAGAGAGTTGTGACATTTTACTCAGGATGCACCATTTATTTTTCCAAACGCCGAAACTCCGTTCAATAAGAGAACACAGTGATGAGTGCGCTTGGTTAAATATTTCACGGCAGTCTTCAATATATTGATTGCCTCGAGTGAAATCCGGCAAATGATACTTGTTTCTGAAAATGATTTTAACAGTCCAGTTTCTAACGAATATCCGGCATCCACCAGATAATACTTTCCTGTATTGAAATGTTTTTTAAAACACAAGTTTAAATAGTAATAGGAGAAAAAAACTTTGATTAGTAATGCCGGCTAAAATTTACCTGGAGGGGCATATAGAAATTTACACATTCTATCTCGCACAACTCGATGATAAATGCGGCTATCATGAACTGAACCTTCCCATCCTGGCACAACATATGTGAAGCACATATTGAAATCACACACTGTCATTACATTTTGAGTCGGCGATCCATGTCGGCCAATATATGCGACTTGCTCGTGTATCGGAATGCAAGCATCCACATGTGTCCCATCAATTACTCCAATGCAGTCCTTGAATAATGGCATGTATCTATCATTATTTTGAGATCCACATGCGTCCCATCAATTGCTTCAATGCAATCCTTGCATGCATCCACATGTCTCACCTCTTTTGAGATCCCTCCAAAGCTTCCACTCAAGCTTCAACTGATCTCATTTGTTCTTCAATTGTGCTCGAGTGTAATTAAAAGTTGTATGATCTTTGAAGTTTTTAATCTGGTTGATACATCCATCTCTGCTGAAATGGGTGTTTGACCTATTTCCTAGGTCAATCTCTTGAGTACAGAGATCACAAAATAGGTGTACGTGCGCAGACTCCCATTGTGCTGAAACGACACCATCCTTTGGTTTACCCATCACTCAACTATCTGGACAAAATGTGAAACACTAAAAATCTAGTTTGATTTTGAAAACCTGATGCAATAATTAAATAATTAAATGTTTTGAAAATCTAGTTTTCCTACTTCTTAATTAAAATATTTGACCTATTTCCTAATGGACAAAATGAACAAAATGTTTGGCCTATTCCTAATTAAAATATTTGCTGATGGAGTTACAATAACAATAGCAAACAATACAGAGATCACAAGATTTCTCATCATTTTGATTTTGGAAATGCACAGGGATGAGCCAAGACCAATATTTGGGAGCAACTCTGTAACTTGATCCAACATTTGGGAGCACAGGGATGAGCCATGGCACATGGATGAGCACAAGATCTTACCACCGGAGAAGATGCACAGGAGTTCGCGGCGTCCCTGGTGGTGCGATCTGCGTCGGTAGAGAACTGCAAGAGTGTGGAGGAAGAATTAGGAGGAGAGATTGGCGGCGATAGAGCAGAAAAATCAACCAAAAGTGGGAGAAAAAAGCTCTGTGTTGGCCGACGAGCGGACGAGAACGGCGGAAATCAAGCGGAATAATAAAACATACCTTACGGAGAAGAAGAGAGGCGGAGAACGACGCCAGCGTTGGCCGACAAGCGGCCGAGAACAACGAAGAAGCATGCGCTGCGACTAGGGCTCGGGAGAAAAAATCGGGAAGAAGAACTTGCAGAGATCAGGGCTGCCACTGCTTTTGACAAAACGTCATCCCACTGCCGCTGCTTTTAAAACTGTTTTGCGCTGCTTTCTCTGCCGCATCAGTGAGCAGCACTCCTGCCGCATTACCAAACATGGCCTTAGTCCCTCAACGGGTAACATGAATTAGTGCCCTGAGGAGATTTGTTTAAATAAACTAGACCTCTGAGTTAAAAAACTCCCTTAAACTAATGCGCAAATAAAACAAAGCAACAAAAAATTGTTGAACAGTCCGGTTGCTTGGGAACCGGTTGGCGGTCCGACCGGTCGAATCGGTCCGATCCGATTTTTAAAACGATGGTTTACACCTAAATAAGAGAATTAGTAAATAATTTTTTTAAAAATGTGAAAATAGTTGCTGAGATATTTTTTGTGCTCAAGTTTGGATGATTGAGATGACCACACCTGGAATGTTTTCTCTTCTGCTATGCCAAAAGCATTTGTATGTCCCCAATCCCCAGGTCTCTCCCGTTCAGCGACATGAGGACATACAAAAGCGATCATATCAATTTGTTGCGACCTAGAATATGATGACATACAAAATTGATCACATCAACTTGTTGCGACCTAGGATAATAAAGTCATGGATTTGGCCTTTACAATTGAGAAACGAAAAACTTCCATAACTATGCTTTGCTTGCACATAACTTACTTCTTTTTTGGGCGCCAAGCAGGGCCAAAGCAAAAATACTCAATAGTCATAAACATTAGTTATCCTTGAAAATGGCTAAAAATTTAGGTACGTGCAACACATCGTATGAGATCTTTTTTGTAGGGTATTTTAAAGTTGTAATAATTTGCAAATATAATTTTTTGAAGAATTAATAACTGTCGAAATTTATAGTTATAACAATTTGTAACTATATTTTTTGAAGAATTAATAACCGAAAAAATTGCAACAGTAAATTTACTTTTTTTTCCAAAACATATACATATGAGATCTTAAAATGATCGTAAAAATATATAGTTTAATATTCCATGATTTTTTTCTTTAAAATGATTGTATTTTGACCCAAAATTAAAATAAGCACCGGTAACGCATGGTACGTTGCACATATCAAAGATTCTTCCTTGAAAATGAGGTGATCCAATCACACTTTTCATAAGGCTATCTTGTTAAGATCTAGTCATTAGCCTTGCCTTTGGCATCCTCCCTTGTGGTTAAGATAACAATTTGGACATGGATAGTTGGATCTCATGGTGTGACAGACGGTGTGTACAAGATTTGAGAATGAATTTATAAGTTATGAGTTATCTCTTCACCTATGGGGCGTGAATAGGTGTTAAAGTATTTTTGAACATTTTTTTTTGGAATTGTACGAATAAATAAAGACAAACAAGCAATCACACAAACATAGAGAAACTATAAGGCTCCGTTCGTTTGCACGGAATTGAAGACTTGGAATTGGAATTGGAAGACGAATTCCAATTATACTGTTCAGTACTTAGATAACTTTAATAATTGATATTTGAGTTGAAAATCCGGAAATTAATTTAAGCTTAGGCCCAATATCTTGCTGGACATATCGGAATTGGCGGAGTGAGGTTCGGTCGATTTAAGCCCGATAAACATTTCGTTCCGACGCTAGATAAACTTTAAGCCCTTCCTCCATCCTCCTCGACGTTTCGTTCCGACTCGTCATCCCATCTCGCTAGGGCTTCTCCTCCACGGCAGCGACTCGCCATTTTCCAGATGGCACCGACGCTAGAGATTCTCCTTCACTGTTTATCGGTGGCGTCTAGCGATCTTCCGAAGATCTAGCAGGTACGCAGCGCTAGATCTTGACAAGGAAAGACAGATCTGAGCACGATCTCACCTGATCTCAATTGAAGAGTTGCATTTCTCTTCTTTCTCTTCTCCATCAAAGCGCAGCAGCCACAACTCCTTCCAGAACTGTGCTCGGAGGAAATCCAGATCTGCGCCCTCCTCTCCTCTGTGGATGTCCATAATTTCTTCCAGCACTGTGAGTTTTTGTTGTTCCCCTCTCATATCTGTAGTCCTCTAGTTTTGCATACTTTTGTTTTAAGTTTTTGTGATTTCTCTATAAACTGCAACCATTTCCCCTTCCTAAATTCCCCTTCCCCCTCTCCCCCTCCTTCGCTGCTAAGGTTTCCGGCGAACCGTGCCCTCTTTCTCTCTCAAATATTCCGGCAAACTTAGTTCCAAAAACCAGCGTTCCTTCCGCTGCTTCACAACCTCTTTACCGAGATCTTAATAAATCCGACACCACCATTATATTTCTATCTTTAAGGTTTATTATCTTCCTCATCTCCACGCACAGATCTGTACAGGTAGTGATCTGACATCCGAGAGATCTTCGTCTTCTATATTATTCACATGCAACATCAATTCGTCGTGATGTTCCTGATTGATGTCGCCTATCCTAAGTGAGATATTCCACTCTACAGCGCAGAACTCATCTTGTTCAATCATTCTTTGTTGTCTTCCTCTACTAGTTCTATGTGTTTTCATGAAATTGTTCTGATCTCCAATTTGTAGGGGAATTAGGAAATTATATATGTAGTTCTATGTGTTTTCATGAAATAATTCTACTCAAGTTAATTG
The DNA here is from genome assembly GCA_039583875.1 of Platanthera guangdongensis. Classification (NCBI taxonomy): domain Eukaryota; kingdom Viridiplantae; phylum Streptophyta; class Magnoliopsida; order Asparagales; family Orchidaceae; genus Platanthera; species Platanthera guangdongensis. Next base: position 163,847,319 of record CM077162.1, read on the forward strand.
AGATTTTCTTCTTAGTCATTGTTATGAATTCATCAAATCTATATTTAGCCAGGTTTTGACTTTCTTCCCATTCTTTTTCATATATCATCATTGTAGATTTGGAGTAATATTAATGGACGAGATGTTAGTGGAAAGTTTGTCAAGAATTGATGTTTTAAGAAATAAACGGAAGAGAACTCTGGAAGAGACATTTATCATAATAGTGGTTGTTGTAGCTACGATGCATATGCAAAAAAAAATTTCCCGACAACTTAAGGAGGTCAATGACAAAGATGTGATAAGAAGAACACTTTTAAGAAATTTATATAGTGGTACAGAAGTAAATTGTTTTAATCAATTGCGCATGAGTAAACAATCATTTCTCGATCTATCTAATATATTGATTGAGAAAAATTTGCTACATGATACTCCACATATTTCAGTTAGCGAGTCACTTGCGCTGTTTTTATATATATTGGCTCATAACAAGAGATTTCGTGATGTGCGAGGGACATATTTGAGGTCTACTGATACTATATGTAGACACTTCAGTTTAATGTTGAGTGCAATTCTAAAATTGACTAAAGAGTACATCAAACTACCAGAAGCTAGACAAGAGCAAAGGTGGAGATGGTTCGAGGTGAGAAAACTATTTTGAAAAGCTTAATACATTATGATATTCATTTAACTAAACATTTAAATTGGATGTTTTCTTTGCTAATAGAATTGTATTGGAGCATTAGATGACACACATATTGAAGTCACAGTTCCAGTAAAAGATCAAGGTCGATATAGGAATCGAAAACAAGCTATCACAACTAATGTATTGGGAGTTTGTGATCGTAATATGAAGTTTGTGTATGTTTTACCTGGATGGGAGGGTTCATCATCAGATTCTAGGGTGTTGCGTAGTGCATTAGAAAGATCAGATCGCTTTGAAGTACCAACAGGTATAATCTTTTTAGTACGACACAACCATTACATATAGATGCATCTTTATAAATATGTAAATAATAGATATATTTTGTATAGGGAAGTATTATCTTATCGATGCGGGGTACACTAATGGTCCGGGATATCTTGCTCCTTATCGTTCTACACGCTATCATCTTAAGGAATGGTCCGCACAAGGAAATAATCCCACAAATTACAAGGAATTATTTAATCTTCGTCATTCTAAGGAAAGAAATGTAATTGAAAGAACTTTTGGCCTGTTGAAGAAGCGATGGGCAATTTTGCGTCAACCTTCTTTTTTTAATATCAAAATTCAGGTACTAAATTGAAATGTATTCTTGCACTTCCATATTTATATTGATAATCAGTTTGAAGTAACTAATATTTTAGTGTTGTTCAATTGCAGGTTCAAATCATAAATGTTTGTTGTATTTTACATAATTTTTTGGTTGAAAGGAGATTAGAGAATGATTTTGGATTGTTGGAAGCGGTTGATGCAGAACTATCAACTCAAGTTGTTGATGGGAATAGTTTTGAATATGATAATATTCGTGGACCAGTGCAAGCAACAACTGAATGGTCAAATTTTAGGGATACTTTGGCAATTAATATGTTTAATGATTATCAAGCTCGACGAGATTAGGCGATTGCAATTATGAGACTTTATTTTAAATATGCAATTATGGGGCTTCATTTTAAATATGCAATTATGGGACTTCATTTTAAATATGCAATTATGAGACTTTATTGTTTATTTTGTATTGCACGTAATATGTTAAATGATTTATCTCAATTTATTGTGCATTTTCATTAGTATGTTCAATTTTACAAAATCTGCAATATATATGAATTATGTGTGTTATTTTATATTTCTAGACATTAAAGATAATCCAGAAGTCCGTTGAATGTTATTCTTGATTTAAATACAGAGTGATAAGCATGGAAAGATATTATAAATTTTCTGCTAAAGGGAAAGAGAAAGAAAGAGAAATAGAAAGAGTTAAAGAGAAAGAAAGAGAAGTAGAAAGAGAGAAAGAAAAAGAGAAAACTTATGTTCATTGGACAATGGATATGGATCGCTGTCTGACAGGTGCTCTATTAGAGCAACAATGCTTGGGCAATAAAGCTGTGAATGGATGGAAAGCAATTGCATTCACAGCTGCTATCAATGCGCTAAAGGATGATTGAAATGTAACTGTTAATAAGGAAAAAGTGTTATCTCGGTTAAAAACATGGAATAAATATTATCAAGAGGTTTCTTCAATGCTAAATACTAGCGGGTTCAGATGGGATTGGGATCGTAACATTGTTAAAGTTGATAGCAAAGATGTTTGGGCAAATTACGTTAAGGTAATTAAATATTTTCATAGTTATAGTTAATTATTTATTTATTTATCATTATGAACATCATAATTTGTGAATATGCAGGCTCATCCAGCTGTAAAGCATTATCGAGACAAAGTGATAGTAAACTGGGCCGACTTGGGTACCATATGTGGTTGTGATAAGGCAACCGGGTCTGATGCAGCAATTGGGTACGAAGCAACTAATGCAATTGATTTAGATGATTCTGGTGGTGAGGAAAGCTATTCATGCGGGAAACGTATTAAATATTCCACGAGTAGTCAGCCATCAAGGAAAAAAAATCCAACTTCAGATGATACACTTGCAGATGATGTTTCTTCAATCGCCAGAAGTCTTAGTAAAGCATATGAATCTAATTCAACTAACCCAACCGCAACACATGCATCGACTGCACCAACTCCAACTCCAAATTCAACTCTCATGGAGACCACTACAAAAATATGGGATGAACTGGTGATGATGTCAGAGCTTGCAATGACTGAGAAGCTTAAAGCTATGGATCTTTTAATCAACGATCCATTAAAATATGCTGTTTTTATGACAATTCCCAGCGACGTGCGAAAAATATGGTTACTTATGCAATTCAAGGATTGATAAGTGTTGGTCTACTCCTTTCTTTTTCTATGGACAAGCAATCGAGTCTTAAATTGTTATGTTTATCATGTTCAATCGAGTCTTTTATCTTTCTATTGTATCTGTTTGTCTTTTTTGGCAGTTTATCTTAATGCTTGGGATAACATAGCATATTAAACAATCACATTCTTGTTCTTAATTCGACTGAATTGTTATTTTTATAGCATCTGTTTGTCTTTTTTATAGTATCTGTTTGTCTTAGATATTTTCCACTGAAGTGTGAGAGCTGCTTATACTTGGATAAGCAAATGTCATGCTTAAGCATCATGGAGGTATAAATATGTGCATCAACCCTAAATTTATTATGTGTGTTTTCTGTTTCGATTGTGGGGTTACTTTGAACTGAGATCTGGAGATAATTTATTACTTTCTTGTGTTGGAGATAACTTTGAACCATATTTGGTATTTTTCACTGGAAAAAAAGGGATTTTGTCTAGGCTTCTCTGGCGAGTTTTCTTTACAGCATATGATGAAGTTTTTTTTTAACTGGAGAGCCCTTGAACAGTTATTTCCAATCATTATCATCGTCATCATCATCACTAAGCTTATGCCAACTGTTTTTTATTAGCTTTTTCAATCCCCAATTTACTTTCTTTCATGTAGTGTTGTCTGAGGTATTACATATTGACTAAACTAATCTTCTTGAATGACTTTAATTCATGTTATTTTGGTTCTACCCTTCTCCTACCTCTGTTTAATTATATAATTGTTCATTTTCTTTCCTTAATTGTACATGCTCAAACCACAAAAGCACATTTTCTATCATATTGGCTTCTTTCTGCGTGGAAAACTTGAAAAGATAAATATTATATCAGAGAATCATTGGGAATGAGATATATAAATAATTGTTAATAATAAATGTATTATTTGTTACTTCTAACATGGTATCAGAGGGAGATTCCTCATAATTTTTCTGCATTTGCACCTTTGCTTGCGCCTCTGTCCGCAGTCCGCAACCCTCTGCTCTTCAGCCCGCCATCCCGCCAGCCCGCCAGCCCGCAAAGCATACAAGGAGAGACCCCATATAGAGGTTTTACAAACAGTATGGACAAAAGAATAGAAATAATAAAAGAAATACTACTAATACCTGTCACAATTTTATATTATTTAAAAATAAAGTGCAATTAAATATTTATTGTCTGCTACTCAACTTTAGCACTTTTGTTTTTCATTGACTAATCTGAATACTAATTATATCATTTGATGGAGAAATTGAGAAGGAAAATTTGCTTCACAGGACTTTTCATGTTTTCCTGTTTAACTCCAAATACGAGTTACTGCTTCAGGTATTTATACATTAAGTGTGTATTATTTCCTTCTTTCTGTTGCAATTTTTTCAGTAACTTAGTTTATTTTGAGAAAAAATCACTCAGAAATTAGAATTGTCCTTGGAGACAATTTACAGTTAAAAGCATATGTTTTATAATGATACAAGAATTTTTGAACATAGTTGTGGATATCAGATGCTGGCAAGGTTGCAGATGGCGAACCCCATTCAGTCCTAGTTCTTTTTGACGATCACTGAAAACATCCTCCAACCACTTTCGACAAGCCACCACCACCTCTGATCCCCTCCAGCCACCTCCGACCAGCCACCACCCTCCCACCACCATCATAACTCCCAAATCACCTCCCCACTACCCCATTAACTCCTTGCTAACATTCAAGCCACTACCCCTAAATTTCCTCCACATCTCCCATTCCCCCACTAACTCCTCTACAATCTCGCGTGGATCCACTTTTCTCCCAACTGAGCCCCACACTTCCTCCTTTCATCCGAGTACTCCCCATGTACAGCCCCACATCATATCCAATTGAGCCGCTTACTTTTCCTATTTAGCAGCTCCCACTTCCCACACGTGGAGCCACTCCAACTGATCCCCACTCAAATCCAGCAGCCGGCTGCCCCTCTACATCCTCCGCAAACCCCTTTTTGCCTCCCAGCTACATTGTTTCCCTGCCTATCCGCCTGGAAGCTCACCTGCCAGCCCTTGGGTTTAACCACAGTAATCCGTGGCAACATTCTATAATTCCCCGCTGTCCAGAATCCCTTCCAAAGCAATCCCAACTGCTAGAAGTTCATTCCAGCTACCTTAAAACTACTGCTCCGCACTCCCAGTCTTCCAGAAATTCATTCAGCTATGGGATCAATCATTGGAAGTGAAGACAGCACCCATACAGCTGTTGTACAGGCACCCACCTCCTAGAATAACCCATTTCAACCCAACCCGTTGTTGTCCACAGTCATCTAGCCTAGCAGCAGTCAAGTTCCAGCAAACCAAGCCTCCCCGGGTGTCCTAATTCAGTCCTCTATTTTCATCACATGCTCCATCAAAAATGATTTTTGTGCAGTGGATTACACAACTATTTGCAAGATGTGTTTGATATTGAGCATACAATTGCTATTATATGAATGTAATGTGTTCATTTAATGAGTCATGATATGTAAAATCATGAGCTATTTCCATTCTTTCTTAATTTGTTTTAATAAGCTCTCTCATTCGCATTAAGTTCTTCCCGTTGTGCTGCAGAAATATTTGGGACCAGCTCAAATCTTCTAGTTTTGAACAACTGAAAATGATGCTGATTAGCCTTTAACCTAATATTGATTATTTTTTTGTATCATCCAGGTATGCAGAATCCCTTCCTTTCTATCCATGAATTGAATTTTGGTGTGAAGCATGCATCTTAAAGCAATTCATAACAACAACATCAATGTGTTCTTTAATTTAGTTTAATAACCAAAGATCCTGATGATTCTTTACATGACTATTATACAAAGTTGCCAAACCTGAGGATAATGTGATTATACCAGCTTCATGGCCGCTTTAGTTTTTTCTTATTCCTGCATTATTATGTTTGCAGAACCGCAGGTGCCTTCAACTACAGTTTCAAGTAGGTATCATCACTACAAGTCATCTCGGGGTGCTAGAAGTTAAGGCATTTTTAACAAGCACGATGAAGTCAGTTCCATAACCATTCCGACTAACTTTGTGCCGCAACAAATTGGCCCGCGATTGAAGTGAGAAGTGATGGCACACTTCTGCTGTGTTGGTTGTTACAGATGATAGACATTATTAATTTTCTGGAACCTGCATCCTTTTCATACTTTGAATGTCCAGGAGAGTGGAGGAACAATTTACTATTATGTTCTGGTGCTACATACATGTGTCTGTTTTTTTTATTTTTGATCAAATCTCTGAGTATCTGGTTTAAAATTTTGTTATAATGCAAGCATTTAAGGCAGCGACCTATTTTTTTAATCCAATGCATCATTTCTACACTCGTCTCACCGTCTTTCTTGGGACTGCATTGCCACTACAGTGGTAAAACGATGCAGGCAAAAATGATTCATAATATGTTTGATGCTTGTGTTTTAGGTAAAATATTTCCTAAACTAAAAACGTACATATTTCATAATATTTTCTAATTTTTGATTGAATTTTATTTAACAAACGAACAAAAGAATTGATCAATGTCACAATATTCATCAATATTGTTTAATAGACAAACACTGGAATTGAAATTTGTCATCAATATTCAATTCCACAATATTTACCAATATTAAATTCCAATATCGAATTCCAATTCCGTGCAAACGAACGGAGCCTAATGGTTCTCCGAGTTGGATACGTTCACTTCCCCCTCCACCTATCTAATAGTGAGCTAGAATAAACCAATTTCAACCAATCAACTTAGATCCGTAGATCCCACAACTCAGAGTCAACACTCCTATCTCGAGGATGCTAATTTACCCCCTACCTCAAATCTCATTGCTTAGGATCCTATACTCAGTTTCACAACTGAAATCCTACCGCAGGTTCGAAAACATAACCTTACACTAAGGTCAAACAAGACACTGCACTCAAATTTCAACAGAAATCATACAAAGTGGTTTATGAGTTTATTACAAAAACTTTCTTAGACTCAAAATGGTTGATCTTGAAATATCTGAGACTTCTTGAAGCCCGATGTTAAGTAACTTCAGCTTTATCTTCTAACAGAGGTCTTGAGAGGAATAGCTTCTATGAAAAAGTATTCCTCTGTACTTAGAAAATTTTCATCTTGTTGTTTATTGAGTAAGCCTTGAATAATTCAGCAATCCTAAATCATTTGTTCTTGAGAAGAATAAAAAGATTTGTTTTAAAAGTTATCTTCTTCAAGCTTGAGCTTTCAGATGGAGTACCAAAAAATTGAAGATGGTAGAAAGCTTTATTTTGATTTGATTGATTAGGGTTAGCTTTCACCATCTCTTCCTTTTTATATTGAACACATCTTCTAATGACTCTAATTGGCCCTTTATAGAAGTCAAACACGTGTCCAAGTCAGCAATAACTGTTAGAGCAAAGTGCGGTATTGGGGCCATCTACTATGAATTAAAATTTACAAAATAGCGTGTGTAGACAAATAAGTTGTCTGGTCGATCGACTAGATATCTAGTCGAGTGGCTTGATGTCTAGCCGAATGACTTGATGTCTTCTAGACTTTTAACTTAGAACATTTTTCTTGCAGGAGCTTTCAGTGCTTTCTCTAATCAAATAATGATCATCTAGATGAATGTGTTTGTTCATTCCTCTTGACATCAGAATATGACCGATTCTGAACTTAGGATAGTTTTTTTATGTATTCTGCTTTGTTAGAGCTTGGCAGTTTGGCAGAGTAGTCTCGGCGGTCTGTTAGTTTTGCAGTCTGGCGGTCTAGCTTAGCGGACAGAGGTAGGGATCAAGTATGGCAACTTGTCTTGGCGGACTGGCGGCTTAGTAAGTCATGGTAGTTTGACAAATCCGCAGTGCAGTCTTGGCGGTTTGACAAACTACCGTTGTCGACCAACATCCCACAGTGCTATCCTGGTGGTTTGTCTACTCTAGTTGCGGTCTGGTGGCAACCCGCAGATGTGGTCGGTGGTAACCTGTAGTTTCGGTTTCCAGCTAGCCGTGCGACAAATAGTTCTCCAGCTGTATAGCCTTGCAGTTTGACCTATTCAAACCACATATCCCATTCGACTTGTGTTTAGTCCAACATCGCCTGTTGTATTCCCCTCTCTCCTCCATTTTTTATAACTAAGGAGACATACCTTTGTATTATTTATCCTTTTAGAGCAATATTTTTTATTTAGCCATTTTCACATGGTATCATAGCTAATCTGTCATTTTACTCCGATTTGTTGTTTGGCTTCTTGATAAGAGCTCGCGGTCTCCCTCCCGCCCTCCCTTTGCTAGTCGCTCTTCTTACATGTTCTTTGTTCGCGTGTCCTTATTGTGTTCGCATGGTCTCTGTTGTGTTCGCGCGATCTGTCTTTCTTTCCGCGGCTTCCTTTGTTTGTGTTCTCTTGCTCTGATTGTGTGCTCTATTGCTTTGTTCTCTTTCTGCGACAAGTTCTTTTCTAGATTCTCACTCTTACCGTGCAGTTAAGGTTTTTCTTTCAGATTTCTTTCCCTTGACGCGGGCTTCTTCTCTTTTTGTTGTTCGCATTTCTTGTGCATAGATCCCTTGTGGTTTTTATTTGCGGTTTCTTCCAAACCGCTTTGTTTGCGAGGTTTCTTTGTTCGCGTGGCCAGTCTTTGTTTTCATGGATAGCTAAATCACCTAGAGGGGGTGGGGGGTGGGGTGAATAGGTTATTTGTCTCTTGTGGCTTTCTTTTATTTTCCTTCTTTAATTTCTTGGTGAGTTAGTAGATTTTTGCCTTCAAGAAAGTAACCTGCCACAAGGAAACACACAGAAAAGCACACAGAAATTATAGTGGTTCCCCAAATTATGGATACGTCCACTTTCCCTCACACCTTTCTAACTTATTGTTAGACAAGACACTTCTCCAATCTCGGCTCCTAAGAGCTTGCAACACGATCCCGTAGGACCACTCGGTCTCCTCCAAGACCTACAGCTCAGACACAAGGCCTTACAACTCAGTGATCCAAAGATCACCTACCTCAGGCCCGAAAGCCCTACAACTCAGGCTGGGAGGACAACCCTATCACATATCCACAAAGGATACTACCTCAGAGCAAATTTGCTCCTACCACATAGATCCAAAAAGGATCCTACAAGGTGGAATTGGGTTGGTGAGTTGGTATTGACACAAGAGATATTTCTCTGTGCCAATCTTTCTGGACTGAGATAAACTCAGCCCAACTTTGACTCCAGGAAAATAATCCCCGAGCCTACTTCTACCTGAGCTGAGAGAATCCTAGCCATAACTTTTTCTCAGCAATAAGGATGTAGATCTTGCTTTGGCTTGTGCTGGAAGAAACTTGCAGACAACTGCTCTACTTCTCTTTCTTTCCTGGGCTGAGGAGATTCTGATGTCGACGTTGCTGATGTAGTTGTTGATCCCTGACATAGAGAGTTTGTTGATTGGGACGAACGTTGCCGCAAGCTCGAGGATGAGATTCTGCCACGACGTTCTTCGCCAACGCCGCCACCGTTACATGTTTTTCTCAACGTCTGCTGTCACCATCACCGCCGTCACCATCAAATAAAAATATATAATTATAAAATAAATATTTATAATTATATATTGTTTAACAATTTTTATTTTTTAAAGCATTTTATTTTAAGTGTTTATTTCATTTCTACTTTAAGTGTTTATTTCATTTCATATATGATGGGTGCCTATAACCATCTAGGGTGTTTTTATTTCATGCATTTATTATTGTATTTGTTATGTCATGTGTATGATGAGTGCATATAACCATCATGTGTTTATTTTATTTGAATGTAGGAGATTGAGTGATGTAGGCTATAAAAGACCATGCTTTTGAAGGATTTTTTAATTGATGAATGAAAAGAAAATTGAAAACCCTAAATTGGTTTCCCTCTTATTCCTCCTCTCTCCCTCTTGGATTTCGGCCCCTCCCTTTCTCCTCCCCTCTCTTGGCCGCCGACCACTCTCTCCCTCCTCTCTTGTATTCGGCCTCCCCTCTACATTCCCCTCCTTCTATTCCCAAGCCTCTCGGCCACTCTCCTCCACCACACACCCGAGCACCCCTCTCTCCTCTAATTCTCGGCCACCCTCTCCTTTTCATCCCTAAGGCAACCAACAACCCTCTACCACCACCACCCAAGCAACCCCCTCTTTCCACCTTGATTTAATCCCACCACCTTGTCTCTCTCCATTGAATATATATATTCGGCCATTCAAGGTGTCACCCTCTTCTAAGGTTGGTGCAGAAGGAGACGGCTTGCGATTTCATTGTCCGGTGCTGATCCATGGATTTGCGTGGAAATAGAGTCAACCATTGTCATGAGTGCTTCCTCCACTCATTATTGTGGATAGATTTCTTGAGATTTGGGTAACGATTTACTAAACCATCTCTTGTGTGTTTCTTCAATATTGTTGTGAGAATTGGTGAATTAGAAGTCTTGTAATTTATCCTGATTTATATTGAAATTAATGCTTAATTAAATCAGAATTTTCAAGCATGTTTTCTTCCGAATATTTTCGTATAATTTGGATCAGGTAGATCTCGTGAACGCTTGTCGAAATCGGATTCATTATCCTTGATTTCCCCTCGAGTTCAAGTGGTTTGGTCTATCTCATCTTAAATTAATTTGGGATCGATTTCGGACTTCTTTTAAATCGCTAGTTTAGTTTGGATCCTCTCGTGTTGGTTTTGTGAATGCATGCGGGTAAATATAATTTGAATTGCTAATTGTCCGGATCAGGTAGGTCCTATTCGTTTGAGCGAACATTGGCACATAAACTTTTGTTTAATCTCTAAACGGGGTAGTGACCCTATGTTTTTGTGTGTTGTTAAATTGGTTGAATCATCAGTAGAATTTTAGAGAGATCCCGTACGCTATGAATCTATTTTTTAATTGTCGATCCAAGAGCGCGTAGTTTAATCCGTCAGAACTTTTGTCCTGCATAAATTTGATATCAGAGTGTAGAAAGTAGCGAACATGCAAGAACAAACGGATAGACTTTTGAATAATTGAAATTTTATTATCCAAAAAATATATCATTTACAAAGGTATGACCTCCCTTATATAGAATGGAGGAGATATGAGAGAGTATAAAAAATTAATGTGGGACTAAACATATACAGTGCAGAGCGGCTAGAAATAAAGAAGACCGCACAGGCTTTGCGGTTAGACAGATGGGTAAACCGCACGGTAACTCCAGCAGGATAATACCAAGCCGCAATGTGAGTCCGATAGACCGCCCGGTCTCCAAGCACCAGAGGAGTCCGCCAGACCGCTTGGTCAACCAACCACCAGACAAGACCGCAAGGCCGCCCGGTGTAATACTTCAACACTCCCCCTCAAGCTGGAGCATAGATATCAATCATGCCCAGCTTGTCACAAATGTGGAAGAATGAAGTAGAGACCGGCTTGGTGAAGATATCTGCCAATTCCTTGTCAGAGGTGACAAACGGAGTACAAATCTGTTTCTTCAAAATCTCTTCCCGAATGAAGTGACAGTCAACCTCTATATGCTTTGTTCTCTCATGGAAGACCGGATTTCTGGATATGTATATAGCGGCCTTATTGTCACAGAACATAAGGAGAGGATAGCCATATACCTCGCCCAGGTCAAGCATGAGAGCCCACAACCACTTTAACTCACACGTGGTTGACACCATACTCCGGTATTCGGCTTCTGCACTGGATCTGGAGACAACAGACTGTTTCTTGCTCTTCCAACTCACAAGATTACCTCCAACAAAGGTACAAAAACCTGATGTGGATTTACGATCGCCTTTGTCATCCGCGTAACTTGAATCTGAGTAGGTCTCAACCCTCAGATGACCATTCTTCTGAAAGATTAACCCTTTGCCTGGTGCTGCTTTGATATACTCTAAAATCTTCAGGGCAGAATGAAGATGGCACTCCCTGGGAGCTTGCATAAACTGACTGACCTTGCCTACAGTATAGGCGATGTCGGGTCTAGTCACCGTGAGATAGATGAGTTTGCCTACCAAACGTCTGTACCTTGTGACATCAGATAGAAGAGGCGAGTCATCTGTCCACGTTTTGTCTTCTCCAATAGCCATGGGAAACCGAGCCGGTTTGGCACCTGTCAATCCTGCTTCTTGTAGAAGATCAAGGGCATACTTCCGTTGGGAGAGAACCAATGAGTCAAGTTTCCGAGAGATTTCTATCCCCAAAAAGTATTTCGGGGAGCCCATATCCTTCGTGACCAAGTGTTGACGGAGGTGCTTCTTCGTCAAGTCCACCCCATCTCGGTCATCGCCAGTAAGAAGAATATCATCCACATATAATGCCAAAACCACCAGTCCCGAGGCCGTTTTGCGAATGAATAAGGAGTGATCGGCCGAACTCCTTCTAAAGCCGATGGTAGCCACAATGCCACTGAATTTGTCGAACCACGCCCGAGGGCTCTGCTTTAGGCCATAAATGGCCTTCTTCAAATGACATACGGGTGTCTCCCCCTGGGCAACATACCCAGGAGGTTGCTCCATATAGACGTCCTCCTGAAGATCGCCATAGAGAAAGGCATTCTTCACATCAAGTTGGGAAATAGCCCAATCCTGGTTAACAGCTACAGAGAGAAGAACCCGAATGGTGCTGAGGCGAGCAACCGGAGAAAAGGTATCAAAGTAATCAATGCCGTAAGTTTGAGTGAAGCCCTTGGCCACCAGCCGGGCCTTGTAGCGATCCACAGTGCCGTCGGGGCAAAATTTCACAACGAAGACCCAACGACAGCCAACCACATCAGTGCCCACGGGAGGAGGAACAAGGGTCCAGGTACCCCTTTCAGTAAGAGTAGCCATCTCCTCATCCATGACAGACTTCCAATGAGGGAGAGCAAGAGCCTCCTGGTAGGTGCGGGGAGTAGAAGTAGTGGAGATAGCCAAGGCAAAACACCTGCGAGAAGGAGAAAGCCGATCATAAGAAACAACTGCCGCAAGCGGGTGTTGAGTACACGCCCGCACCCCTTTGCGAAGAGCAATGGGAAGATCCAGGTCGACGGGTGCGTCAGCGACCGGAGTGTCCGTGGCGGAGAAGGCTGGCCCGGGACTAGAGAGAGACGGCGTCGGAGAGGAGGGAGGAGGGGTGGGTGGGGAGACAGACAGGGAAGGAGACGGTGGAGGAGGAGACGGAGGTGGGAAGATGTCGAGAGGTGTGGAGGGAACGGAGAGATCAGAAGGAAGAGAAGAGGTAGGAGAGAAATAGGAAGCATTCTCGAAAAAAGTCACATCTGCGGAGACAAACTGCTTGCGGAGAAGGGGGTCAAAATAGCAATAGCCTTTTTGAGTGGTAGAGTACCCCAAAAAGACACACTTGGTGGAACGGGGGGAAAACTTGTCGCGGGTAGCGGAGGGAGCGTGAACAAAGGCCATACAGCCAAAGACACGGAGAGGGAGAGGAAAAAGTTCCTTGTGGGGGTAGAGAATGGAGAAGGGGGTCTGGCCATGGAGAACTGTGGAGGGAAGGCGATTGATGAGATATCAGGCGAGGAGCACAGCGTAGCCCCAGTAGGAGCGAGGGACGTGCATCTGCGTCATGAGAGTACGAGCAACATCAAGTAGGTGACGGTTTTTACGCTCCGCCACCCCATTCTGCTGGGAGGTGTAAACACAAGTCATTTGATGAAGAAGGCCATGTTGGTGAAAGAAAGAGGAGAACTCATGATTAAGATATTCCTTGGCATTATCAGAACGCAAAACTTTAATAGAAGTTGCAAATTGGGTCTGAATCATAAAATAAAATGATTGCCAAACAGAAAAGAGTTCAGAGCGATCTTTTAATAGATACACCCAGGTACATCGTGAAAAATCATCTATAAAAGTGACAAAATAGGAACTACCCCGACCAACAGTGAGGGTAGGAGCCGGACCCCAGACATCAGAATGAATAAGATCAAATGGGCGAGAGGAGCCACGGCCTTGCTTCGGTGGGAAGGAAGAGCGATGATGTTTGCCAAGCTGACACGCATCACAGTTGAGCAGAGAACTGGTAGGGGGTAAGTGGGGCAGAAGCTGTCGAAGAATCCGAGGAGGAGGATGTCCAAGGCGAAGATGCCACTGAAGGAGATCTGTAGAAGAGGAGTAGGCAGACAGAGCGGAAACATCGTCGAGGAAGTAGAGGCCGCCGCTCTCAGTCCCAGTAGCAATCGTCCGCTGGGTTCTCGGGTCCTGAAAAGAACAAGTATTTGGAGTGAATAAGACGAAGCACTGAAGTTGTCGGCATAAAGTAGTAACTGATAATAAATTGCACGGGAACTTCGGGACATAGAGGGTGTCCTCCAAGCAAAGCGATGGGGTGAGTTGAACCATGACCGGCACATGAACCGGGGACGGTGAACCATCCGCCACACGAACCGGGGGTAAGCGGTCATGTGTCTCAAGACGGGAGAAGCAATGAGGATTGCCAGTCATATGATTTGTAGCACCAGAGTCAATCAGCCATTTACCTTGGGTAACGACGTGGGCACTACCTGACGTCGTGGCCACAGAGGTAGACGGCCGAGAAGAGGCGGAGGCCGAAGAAGGAGAATCAACAGAAGGGCGAAGATGAGGATGTTTCTGCCAGTAGCGGTCAACAGAATGGCCAGTACGACCACTGTGAGAGCAGAGGAACCGGGATGAACCCCGTCCGCCGGAGAGGCCGCGGCCACTAGGCCCCCCCTCTGAGCTTGGTGAGCAAAGGAGTCCTGGGTAGGGGGTGAGGCCAACAGAGGCCGCTGGAGCAGCGAAGTAACAACGGTAATGCGAGATGCGGTGGCATCCAAAGTGGGAGATTCCGCCTCACCCAGGATCTGCTGGCGGATCAGATCATAGGAATCGGGAAGACGGAGAAGATAACAAACAACTAGGAGTTCCTGGAAGTGTTTGTGCTGTTCGGCCAAGTCCGCGGAGAAGGGGCGATTCTGGAGGATTTCAGCACCAAGAGCCTGAACCTGCTGATAAGCCGCAGTAGGAGACATGGAAGTGCGGGCGAAGAGGTCCGCATAGAGAGTATAAATGCGGGACGTCTGGCCCCCCTTCGAATAGAGAGCAGCGAGGTGAAGCCAGGAGGCCTTGACCGTCTTATCATGACAAATGACGGGAAGGCACTCATCAGAAAGGCTGTTGGCCAGCCAGGTGCGGACAAGAGCATCACTCGCATCCCAGTCATCAAACTCAGGAGAGTTACGAGGAGGAAGGTCATTGGTGAGGTGATGACGCTTACGCTGAGAGAGAAGGAGAAAAGTGAAAGAAACGCTCCAATCGGGATAGTTGGAGCCAACAAGCTTAGAAAGGGTGCCAAGGTTGCCCGAAGGAGGAGGTGGAGAAGGAGCTGCAGGAGTGGTGGAGATAATGGGGGTGGTGAGACCGGAAGTAGTCATAGAACACAACAAGAAACCGCAGCGGATAAAAAAAGGAAGAAGCCGCGCGAACACAAGCGGTTAGAAAGTAGTCAAAGGCACAGTGGGGTAGAGGTCGCGCGGACTGAAAAGGCCGAGCGAACAGAAGAGAAGAGGAAGCAAGAAGCAGCGACAACAATAAGTCGCAAGCCGGGCGAACAGAAACAGGGCGCAACGACTAGGAAGTCGGAGAGGCAAGAAGGAACCAGGTGCGCGGCGACAACGAAACAGGTCGCGGCGACGAATAGCAGCAGGAGAAGAGAACCAAGGAGAAGCAAGCCGCGCGAACAGGGCGGCGGACAGAAACAAGCCGCGCGAATAGGGCAGCGGACAGAAGAGAAGGCAAGCCGCGAAGACAGGTCACGGAAAGCAGAAAACAAGCCGCGAGAATCAGAGAGCGCACACAATCAGGAGGAAAAGACCGTGTCCTCTGATACCATGTAGAAAGTAGCGAACATGCAAGAACAAACAGATAGACTTTTGAATAATTGAAATTTTATTATCCAAAAAAGATATCATTTACAAAGGTATGACCTCCCTTATATAGAATGGAGGAGATATGAGAGAGTATAAACAAATAATGTGGGACTAAACATGTACACGGCAGAGCGGCTAGAAATAAAGGAGACCGCACAGGCCGCGCGGTTAGACAGATGGGTAAACCGCACGGCAACTCCAGCAGGATAAGAACAAGCCGCAATGTGAGTCCGATAGACCGCCCGGTCTCCAAGCACCAGAGGAGACCGCCAGACCGCTCGGTTAACCAACCGCTAGACAAGACTGCAAGGCCGCCCGGTCTAATACTTCAACACAGAGGAAGGTTCACGTCAATTTTCCAATTGACATAGTCCCCCTTTTCTTATAATGTCGACACGAACTTGTCTTGCACGTTTATTTGTCAAAAATTACCCCAAAATTTTTTCTTCTGGGCTGCCAATAGAGGCTTAATTTTTTTTTCTGCAAAAAATTCAAAAAACATTATTTAATAATCTCATATTAATTTTCAGCAAGAAAATCAAAATTACTTATTTATTGCTTTAGTTAGTTAGCGGGAACAAAACCATTTGCTATAAGTTTATTGGGTCAGAATAAATTTTCATTGTAAGCGCACAAGATTTGAGTAGGTTTTTCTGTCCCGTCACCACTAAACTGGCCTATGACGTTAACGTTTCTCGATTAAAATCTTTTGGATCCATGTAGACTGTTAGGAAACTAGTTCATTCACCTATAATGGGTGAGATTAGGGACTTGCTTAGGAAACTAACGGCTAACCAAGCGACACCACCATCCCCTAGACAACCCCACCATCATCAGGACCGTCGCCCTGAGTGAGAGGTTGACGTATCTAGGTCGTTTAGGAGTGTTGCTCCCACCTACGATGGGTTGGGAGGTCCTCAGATCTTCCTTAATTGGGTTGTTGGGATAAAACATTATTTTGAGTGTCTTTGTCTGTGGGACCTCCATAAAATCCCAGCGGCGAGCAAGCAGTTAGTGGGTCGAGCTCAGACTTTCTAGTTCAAAAAGGAAAGACGTATTGGGTCCCCTATAGGTTGGCCGATCATAAAGAGCCTCATCACCGATCAGTATGCTCCCGCCGAATGTTCGATGAAGTGGCTACATTACGCCAGGGTACTAGACCCGTATCTGGCGAGAGGAGTGACATATTCCCTCAGGATAGACCCTTTCCCCAGGTTGGTAGAGCTACCTATAGCATACCTGCAACCACCTATGGTGGAAAGGGAAAGGTGATGTCCCCTATCCCAAGTTTTGTACAAGTGACTGCTAGGACTGCCATGAGCCCACGGGGTGAGAGTAGTCCTATCTGTAGGGGCAGACAGACTATTACGACATGTGAGTCAAGTGGCGTACCTGATCTTATTTCTATTATGCATCCTATTCCGAATGCACCCGTAGTCCCTTTTGAGTCTCCCCTTGAGCTGCCTGATCTAGTCTTTGATTCTCCTAATGAGTCTGAGGCAGTCTCTAGGACTGAGCCCGCCACTGAGGGCGAGGCCGATTTAACTGACGATTTTAGTGACATTGAGGTGCTTGGATATCCTAGTGACCTGGATGAGGATTTCTCCTCTGAGGTATCACCCCCTGGGATTCTCCCACTTCCCTTCGACTATATTTCTGAGCCATCTCCCTTGATTGTCATTTAGTCTTCTGATGACCCTGAGTTGGAATACGTTTCGGCTGAGTTGGTAGAGTCACCTTGTGATGAAATTTTACCTAAAAGCAATTTAGGTGATGACTTGTTACGACATGAGCTGGTTTCATCTAGTCCGTGAAATTTTGAGGTACCCTTTTATTTAGCTTTCCCATTGGACTTATTTAGTCGGTTATGTATGAGTGAGTTATTAGTTGACGTGTTCGGTTTTCCACCACCATCCGTAGATCTGACTACGTTTTTTCGGGGATAGACCATTCATATGATCGCACGATGTTGGGCAAAACCTGACTTAGCACCGCTTGTGATTCCTTGGCTATTATGACTCTAGATGTGGTGTCTCATAAACATAATTATATACCACACCCGGTTGCACGCATCTACCCACCGCCTTTTGATGACCCTCATGTCCATACGTTAGTGACTATAGTTGGGACCATTAAGTTGTATCGTCCGCACATCCTTTCACATCCGGGAGCGTCCAACTCTATATTTCATGATGAGCGGTTCTACTTGGCATATTTTCATGCCAAGCGTAAGTATATATATGTCAAAATTAAAACCGCGGATTTGGAGTACATTGAAATCATTTTTGATTATAAGGCTCCTGTGCCACCTGACCTAACCCCTTTATCCTCCGCTTTTTGGTCTAGTCATGTAGCATATGGTTTTACTCCTCACGGTCGTAAGTTACTTAGGCACACTTTTAAAAATTTAATCAATCAATTTGCGTCTTATTACCTATATGCCCTACATGTATATAAGATGTTAGTGTTTCATTTTAATTTATGTCACACGCACTTCTGCTCCCTTCCGAGACCATCCTACGCTAGAGTTAGTGATTTGGGTTTAGTCTGGTCAGTCCCCGAGTGGATGCCTTTTGGCTCCATCAATAATTTAATACGTAGTGTTGGAACACCCTATTACTAATTTGGGTCAGGATCACTATGTCTCTAGGAAACCTGTCTTTGACCTCCTGTATAGATCTAAAGGTCAATTAGAATTGAGTCTAAGGGTTAAAAGTCTAGGTTTGGAAGCTGCCCTCAAGACCCAGGATTTTCAGTTTGAGACTAAGTCATATCGTCGAGCTCAGCACGACGATTCGTCGATCTCCATTCGATGATCGTCTAGCTCAACTTCGACAGATCGTCGAACTCCATTCGACGATCGCTGAGCTCAACTTCAACAAATCGTCAAACTCCATTCGACGATCTGCGAGCTCAGTTCGACGATCTTGACTCAGTATTGGATCTCTATCTCTGAGCTCAGTTCGACGATCTTTGAGCTCAGATCGACGATTTTGCTGTTGTTGTATAAGTCCATATCGTTGGGCTCAGTTCGACGATAGCAGAGCTCAGTTCGACGGTTTCTGATGAGTTAAAGGATTTTTCAAGATTCAAATTCAGAACAGTTAAGGAGTTATTCAGCAATTAATTCAGAAGATTTTCTAGCCGTTTTCATTTATTTCTGGACCAAGTTTCAAGGGATTTTCAAGGAATGCTTCTTTGGACTTTCCTCCAGAATACATTTGCAATTAAGGATGCAATTAATGACAAGCCAACGGCTATTCTTGACAGAGGATGTTTTTCTATTCAGTACCAGAGAATAAAAGACAAGATTTTTTGAATCTCTCCATCACTTAGAACACAGACAAGAAGAACAAGGAAAAAATATTCTCCGTCTCAAAGAATTCTCTCAAGAACACACATCCAAGGAGATCAACCATCTGAAATCTTCTGATCTCTTGTGATTCAAGTGTTCAAGGCCAACATCTTTCAAAGACTCCAGACACCTAACATTTCAGCTGTTGCTGAAATCATCATTTGCTGGAGATCAACTTCTGAAGGCCTATCACCCTACAACAAAGCTACATTTCCTGAACATCTCAAGGACTCAGGGGGAGCTTTGACAACATCAAATCCACATAGTCTTCTTAGCTGCTTTGAGAAAGAGAAGACTTCCATAACTCTCTCATCCCCATCTCTGTAAAGGGTTTCTCAAACTCCCTTCAAAAGTTTGTGCTTATTTTTAAGCACCTTGTCAAAAGCTCATTGGTGGCAAGACACCTGATCAAAAAATCTGATTTGGTTTTTGAGCACCTTATCAAAAGCTCATTGGTGCCCAATACACCTGATCAACTCATCCTGCAGTGGATTCCTACCTAGGGTGGTAGAAGAGTGGATGTACCCAAGTTTAGGGGAACCACTATAGCTCCTTGTGTCTTCTGGCTTGCTTGTCTTTATCTTTTGTTTCTGGCTGTGATTGTTTTGTGATTAGTTTAGATCTGTGATTAATTTATGTTGTAGGTTATTTTGTGATTAGATTTAATAGCTGCTTCCCTGTTCACTCAGATTACAACAATTGTTGTAAAAAGTTTTCAAGCACCATATACTCTATTCACCCCCCTCTAGAGTATATTAGATCTAGCTGCACTTTCAATTGGTATCAGAGGCAGGTTGGTTAAACATACCACACCTTGGTGGTTGCACAGGCTAACACCTGAACCCAAAGATTCCTAGTTAGATCTGTTTTCTTTTGAGTTTATTATTAGATTTTGTTTTCACAAATCATGGCCCAAAACAAAGATTATGCTAGCACCAGACCTCCAGTGTGCAATCTATCCAAGTTTGCACTTTGGAAAGCAAGGATCAGATTATACATAAATTCTATTGATGAGTATATTTTTAATTCTGTTTTGACAGTTTATCCAAGACCTCCAGAGAACTCAAGTACAAATGCTGTTCCACCTCCATCAGGAACAGATGCTGACATCAAGAAATGGAAGGTAGCTGATGCCAAGGCTATGAACATCTTAGACCAGACCATGTCTGATGACATCTTTCAAAAGGTGGCTGAATGCAATTCAGCAAAGGAAATTTGGGATAAACTCTCTGAAATAGTCTCAGGCTCAGCTGATGAGAGAAAGGACAGGAGATCCCACCTCATATCTCAATATGAGAATTTCAAGAAGGGAGAAGCTGAATCAGTTGGAGATATGTACAATAAACTTAGTCTAATAGTCAGTGAACTCAGGACTTTGGATAAGGAGATATCACTGACTAAACTCAATGACAAAATTCTAATGTGCTTCCCTAGCACTTGGGATTCAAGAATCTGGCCAATCAAGGATGCCAGAAGTTTAAATGAGATCACCACAGAAGCTCTATTGGGTAAGCTCAAATCTTATGAGCTACTCATCAAGAATAGAGAAGAAGAACAGAAGGCTGCCTCACCAGCCACAAGAAAAGAGAAGGCAATAGCCTTCAAAGCAACAGAAGATCAACCTGAAGACAAAGTCACAGACAATGATGAACTGCTCAGTCTGTTGGCCAAAAGATTCTACAAGATGGCCAGAAAGGACTTCAGAAAGAGATCATACAAGGAGGATGATAAGCCAAGGTACGATAAGTCAATCAACAATAAGGAAATTGTCTTCTTTGGTTGCAGGAAACCAGGGCACATTATACCTGACTGTCCAGAGAACAAAAACAAGGACAGAAGGGACAAGAAAGAAAGAAGAAGAGAAAAGGACTTCAAGAAAAGTAACAATGGCAAGCCCTCCTCAAGCAAAAACAAATACATTAGGAAGGGATTTGTTGCTGAATCCTGGAGTGAAACTGAAGAGGAATCAGAAGCCTCATCTAGCTCCAGTGATGATGAAGATGATGCAGAAGAGAAGGAGTTCTGCATGATGGCAATCAATGCCTCACAACATAATTCAGATGAAGAAGAGTCAGAGTCAGATTCAGAGACTCAACTTGAAAAAGATCAGGTAATCAATTCTTTTGATTTCAATTCAGAGGACTTTAAATCTGAGTTTAAAGCATTATGTTTAGACCTGCTAAAATCTGAGAAGGAAATTATCTCTCTCAGAAATCATTTATCTGAACATAATACCTTAAAGTCAGAAAACCTCAAACTCTCTCAGGAGTTGGAGTGCTGTAGGGAGCAGATACCTTCACTGAAAAGTGAGCTATCTGAGGCCAAGAAGCTTGAAGAATCCTTTAATGGGAGAAGTATCAAGCAGATGGACATCACAAGTACAGTGAACTCCAGATTTAATAGTACACTGGGCTTGGGTGCTTCATCCAGCCAACCCATAGTTCTAATAACTCCAATCAAGTTCATTTCTGATAAAGGAAAGGGAGTTGTAGAGGTAGCTAGGAAAAATTCTGATCTGCCCAAGAAAACTAAGTTCCAGCAGAAATCATCGAACGGAGCTCGACAATCGCCGAACGGAGCTCGACGATCGCCGAACGCAGCTCGACGATCTCAGGCAAAATCGTCGAACTCAGGTCGACGATCTCAAGTTCCTGAACTCTGCCATAGTCGACCGTCGAACGGAGCTCGACGATCTGACCCAAGATCGTCGAACGCAGCTCCACGATCGTCGAACAGAGATCAGAGCTCCAGAAACTCTTTCAAGGGCAAATCAAAATCCAATCCTAGGGGTCCTTCATCCCAAATCTTTAACCCTTATACTGAATGGATTATACCTCCAAGGAGATATCGTCCTGAAGGTTATAAGAGTCAACCTGGGATGTCTTTTATTTAGAGTTTAAAGGTTATCAACCTAGGCCCAAGGTAAACTGGGTCAAAAACAAATAAATTATTTTATGTGCAGGTGAAGACCTATCCAACATCTAACCAGCAATGGTACTTAGATAGTGGGTGCTCTAAGCACATGACAGGAAACAAGGACAACCTCACATCCTTTAGAGCCAAGCTTGGACCCAAAGTTATCTTTGGTGATTCAAACTTTGGACAAACTAAAGGATATGATGCAGTCCAGATTGGATCAGTAACATTCAAGAAGGTAGCTTATGTGGAAGGACTGAAGCACAACTTAATAAGCATCAGTCAGCTATATGATGAAGGCTACCAGGTGACCTTCAGCAAAGCATTATGCAAGATCAAGTCATAGGACAACACAACTGTGTTGACAGGTAAAAGGAAAGGTAACATCTATCTAGTAGATTTTCTTTCAACAGATGTAGATATTTGCCTGTTCAATTCTGTCTGTAGACCTAATATTTTATGGCATAAGAGACTAGGACACTTAAACCTTAGAACTATTGCTAGGCTATCCAAGGAAAACCTTGTTAGAGGACTACCTTCTGGCCCCTACAAGAAGGAAGGACACTGCAGGGCTTGTCAATTAGGCAAGCAAACTAAAAATAGTTTTAAGTCACTTAATAAGAGTGATTCACCTAAAATATTGTATCTGTTACACATGAATATTTTTGGACCCATCACAGTACAAAGCCTAGGAGGGAAATCTTACACTTTAGTAGTTATAGATGACTTCTCTAGATTCACTTGGGTGTTATTTTTGAGGAAGAAGTCTGACAACTTTAAGTGTTTGACAGAGTTTCTCAAATGTATACAGATTGAGTTCAATACTCACATTGCCCTGATCAGAAGTGATCATGGAACATAGTTTGATTCTCTTCTTATGCAAGAGTTCTATCAGAGTGAAGGGATCAGACATATTTTCTCAGCTCCTAAAACTCCTCAACAAAATGGGGTAGCTGAAAGGAAAAATAGAACCCTTATTGAATCTGCCACTACATTATTGTCAGATGCTCACCTTCCTCTATCCTTCTGGGCAGAGCCAGTGAACACCTCCAACTATGTGCTGAATATAAGTTTGATACATAAACTAAAGGGAAAGACTCCATATGAATTACTCAAAGGGAAGAAACCTAAAGTTGATTATTTTAGAGTTTTTGGCTGCATTTGCTATATACATAATAATGACAAGAAATATTTAGCAAAATTTCAAGCTAAAGCTGATGAAGGAGTGTTTCTGGGATACTCCATGATCAGCAAGGCTTATAGGGTTTATAATAAATCATCTCTAAAAATTGAGGAATCTGTTCATATATCATTTGATGAATCTAACATGTCTTTCAAGGAGAAGATCTCTTCTACCATAGAACCTTTGCAGGAACATTCTCTTATTGAAGACTTGAACAAGTTGCAGGTTACTCAAAAGGATGAAAGCAGTAAAGATGAAGAAAGTATTCAACATATTGAAGAGAAACAACCTGAAGAGCCAGTTGTTGTACCACAAGAGGAAACAACAACACAGGTTGGTGAACAATCAACACCCCTGTTGATTTAGTAACATCAAGAGATCATCCAATCTCCCAAATAATTGGAGACATCTCAGCTGGTGTGCAAACCAGAAATCAGGTCAACCAAAACCTGTTGCACACCTGCTTCCTATCTCAAATTGAACCTCAGTCCATTCAAGATGCAGAGCAAGATCCACACTGGATCATTACAATGCAAGAAGAGTTGCATCAATTTGAAAGGAACAAAGTGTGGGAACTAGTGCCAAAGCCTAAGGATCACTCCATTGTTGGAACAAAGTGGGTGTTCAGAAACAAGCTGGATGATCAAGGAGTAATTGTAAGGAACAAGACAAGGCTAGTTGCTCAAGGATATTCTCAAGAAGAAGGAATAGACTATGACCAGACTTTTGCACCAGTTACAAGATTGGAAGCCATCATAATCTTTTTAGCTTATGAAGCACATAAAGGATTCAAGGTATATCATATGGATGTCAAAAGTGCATTTCTAAATGTAGACATCAAAGAAGAAGTATATGTCAGACAACCTGCAAGTTTTATCTCTCCAACCTATCCTGATTATGTTTTAGGTTGAACAAAGCATTATATGGTCTCAAGCAAGCTCCTACAGCATGGTATGAGACCCTAGCATGCTTCCTTTTGGAAAATGGATTTATAAGGGGTAGAGTAGACCAAACTCTTTTCATTAGAACCCATAAGTCCCATACCTTACTAGTACAAATTTATGTAGATGATATTATTTTTGGTTATACTGATTCAAAATTATGCAGAAGGTTTTCCAACCTAATGCATTCTAAATTTGAAATGAGTAGCATAGGTGAGCTATCCTTCTTTCTAGGATTGCAAGTCAAACAACATGCTGAAGACATCTTTATTTCTCAAACCAAGTATGCAAATGAATTGGTTAAGAAATTTGGCATGTCTGAAGCATCTTGTATGAAAACATCGATGCCTACTAATGCTGTATTAGATGCTGATGTAGATGGGAAACCTGTTGATCAGACAACATATAGAGCAATGATTGGCTCTTTACTGTATCTTACAGCTAGTAGACCGGATATAATGTTTGCTACATGTATATGTGCTAGGTTCCAAGTAAGCCCTAGAGAGTCACACCTAACATTAGTAAAGAGGATTCTCAGGTATGTTAAAAGTTGTCCAAATCTAGGTCTCTGGTATCCAAAATATTCAGCATTTGAGTTAACTGGATTTTCTGATGCTGATTATTCTGGATGCAGAATTGACAGGAAAAGCACCAGTGGAACTTGTCAGTTCCTTGGTGATAGACTTGTCTCTTGGTTTTGTAAGAAACAAACTTCTGTGTCAACTTCAACTGCTGAAGCAGAATATATGGCTGCAGGCAGTTGTTGTTCACAAATCTTGTGGATTCAAAACCAACTCCTAGACTGTGGCTACAACTTAGAGAAGTCTAAAATCTTTTGTGATAACACCAGTGCTATTTCTATAGCTCAAAATCCAGTCCTCCATAGTAGGACAAAACACATAGAGATTAGACATCACTTCTTAAGGGATAATGTTGAAATGAATAAAATTGAACTGCAATATATCCCAACTGACTTACAAAGGGGAGATATTTTCACCAAGCCCTTGGATGAAAAGAAACACACCTTCTTCCTAAATCAGTTAGGAATGTTAGATGGAGGAAGTCTAAAATAATATCCAAGATTTTAAAAGTTTAAAAATTGACCAAGACTAGGCAAACATCTTGATTTTTTCTTAGTGTCTAGATTTTTTCTGGTCTCTGAACTGCGCTCGACGATTTTCCCCCAGATCGTCGAACGGAGATCGACGATTTCCGAAATCGTCGACCTGAGTTCAGCGTTTCTCAGATAGTCTGCACTATCTCCTCCGGTCAACGATCGTCGAACGACGCTCGACGATTTTGTTCTCTGAACGATCGTCGAACAGAGCTCGACGCTCTCCAATATCGTCGAACGGAGATCGACGATATTGAAGACTCTTCAGATTCCTTTAGAAGCCCCGATCGTCGAACTGAGTTCAACGACCTTTCCTTTTCTGCATCGAACCCTAATATAAAATTCATTTTTCGCCGTCGTTCTCCTTTTTGCGCTTTCGATTTCTCTGCAAAGACTTTCTTTCCCTCCAAACATTTCTACACTTGGTCGTTTTGTTTGTTGATTCTTTGCAGGTAACCATGGCCGTTTCTGTTGCTGTTCTTACTGCCATGAAATTCGATGCCGGCTTTGACATTGACATGGAGTCCTTCAGCACAACAGATCAGGTTTTCCTGGACATCTTGGAGTTGTTCAAAGAGCAGAAACTTGCTACAATCATGACCACCAGGATTAAACTTGCTGCTGATGAGATTAAAGAGTGGGTCTACACTGCCCACAACCAGGATCAAAACACAATCATTGGATCAATTTTTGGCACCCAGGTACCCTTGACCGCATCAATTCTGACAGAAGTTTTTGAGTTAAGCTCTGGGGGAGACTCTGCTAATTTATCTGGAGAGGATTTTGCTGATTTGCTTGCAAGAATGGGTCATTCTGAGGCTAACCCTAGAAAGCTGCTGAAGAAGAATCTGTTTGTGGAATATAGATTCCTGGCTGATGTAGTTGGGAAAGTTCTATTGGCTAAGCACTCTGCCCATGATACCATTTCTAGGTATCAGCTCTGCTTAATGGGAGCCATAGTGGACAAGAAGAATTTGAACTGGGGAGAGGTCTTCTTTGACCTTATTAAAAAGAAAATTAATAAGAGTTTTGTAAATTTTGGGAGGATTTTAGGCCTTTTTCTGCAGAACAAATGCCCTGCATTGCTAGTATCCTCTAGGATACACATTAATGCTTCAAAGAGACTGTCTTGTGCCCTATTTGGTAAATGGGACAGGCAGATCACCAAGCCCAGCAGGCCCTCTTCCAGCACACCTTCAGGCACCAGGGCTGCCATAGTCACTTCCCCTCAGGTCTCTGCCCCTGCAGATGACTTGCCTGCCGATGCCTCTACTCCTACTCCAATTCCATCCACCATTCCAGTTCCATCCACTATCATCATCTCCAGCCCATCTCCAACATCAATACCATCTCCAATTCCAACTGTCACAGAAGAACCATTCCATCGATTATACTCCTACCCTCAACCAGATATTGAAACATCACCATCCATTCCATCCTTCAATCTTATTGATGATTCCTTCATGGATGACTCACCCTCCTCACCTCCTGAGCTGCCCTCCTCTTCAACATCTTACCAGGAATTGCTACAAGAGATTATTGATCAACCCACCTTCACACCATCAATCTCAACCCCCTTGTCTTCCATCACCACTTTACCCACACCTCAACCATCTCTTCCCCAATACACAAGCTCTCCACTACCATCACCAATAGCTCCACCTCCATCCTCTACCTCTGCTCACATCCCTGCTAAGCAAGTAGATCTTCCAGCCCTAGCTGACAAGATATATGAATTGCTAGCCCCCAGGCTATCTCTTCTCTTGGAGACCTCCTTGGCTCCATTACTCCAGTCAGTGGCAGCACTTTCTGCTAGGCTCTCCTCCTTATTCCCTCAGGCAATCCCTTCAGCAGTGTGCCTTGATCCAGCTTTGTCTGAATCTAGGCAGGGGGAGATGCCCTATGAAGTGAGCTTGCCTGCTGTGTCTGCTGTTTCTTCAGCTTTTGTTGCTGCTGCTGCTGTTCTTCCTCAAGCTCTAGTTCCACCTCCAATTGCAGTCTTTCCAGAGGACATCAGGTCCTTACTCTCAGTGTTTGATTCAATGTATTTCAGTTGTCTGGCAGAGAAAGCTTGTTTTCCAGAGAGAGTTGCTGTCCAGCACCCAGAGGATCTCTCCAAGGCCCTTGTGCCCTTCTCATGTTGTGACCCCTGCATCATAACTTCTTTTGTCAATTCAGTATATGCTGATGCTACTCCTGCTGAAAGCATTGCTGATGTTTCTGATGCTGCTGCCCCTCCTGCTGATGAGAGTTTTGTTGATATTTCTGCTGCTGCTACACATGTTGCTGTTTTTGAGGATATGCAGATGACAGAGGCACATGATTTTGAGCCTTCTGTGTTTGCTGATGATATTCCTCCGGCTACTTGTTGGAACACCCTATTACTAATTTGGGTCAGGATCACTATGTCTCTAGGAAACCAATGTTTGACCTCCTGTATAGCTCAATAGGTCAATTAGAATTGAGTCTAAGGGTTAGAAGTCTTAGTTTGGAAGCTGCCCTCAAGACTAGGATTTTCTGTTTGAAGACTAAGTCATATCGTGGAGCTCAGCACGACGATTCGTCGAACTCCGATCGACGATCGTCTAGCTCAACTTCGACAGATCGTCGAACTCCATTCGACGATCGCTGAGCTCAACTTCATCATATCGTCGAGCTCCATTCGACGATCGATGAGCTCAGTTCGACGATCTTGACTCAGCTTTGGTTCTCTATCTCTGAGCTCAGTTCAACGATCTGTGAGGTCAGATCGACGATGTTTTGCTGCCGTATACATCCATATCGCTGAGCTCAGTTCGACGTTTTCAGATAACTTCAAGGATGTTTCTAAATTCAAATTCAAATCAGTTAAGGAGTTATTCTGCAATTAATTCTGAAGATTTCCTAGCTGTTTTCATTTATGTCTGGACCAAGTTTCAAGGGATTTTCAAGGAATAATTCTATGGACTTTCCTCTAGAAGAGATTTTGCAATTAAGGATGCAATTAATGCAGACCAACGGCTATTCTTCTCAGAGAATATTTTTCTATTCTGGATTAGAGAATAAAAGAAGGATTTTTTGAATCTCTCAAAGATAGTACAGACACACACAAACAGACATCAGTAATCTTCAACAAAAATATTTTGTCTCAAAGAATTCTCAGAACACACATCCAATGAGATCAACTCTTTCTGAAATCTTCAGATCTCTTTAGTTTTCAAGTGTTCAAGGCCAACACCTTTCAAGACTCCAGACATCCAACATTTCAGTTATTGCTGAAATCATCTCTTGCTGGAGTTCAACTTTTGAAGGCCTATCACCCTACATCAAAGCTTCTTTTCCTGAAGATCTCAAGGACTCAGGGGGAGCTTTGACACCATCAATCCACAGAGTCTTCTCAACTGATCTGAGAAAGAGAAGACTGCCATCACTCTCTCACCCCCTCTCTATAAAGGGTTTCTCAAACTCCCTTCAAAAGATTGAGCTTGGTTTTTGAGCACCTTGTCAAAAGCTCATTGGTGGCAAGACACATGATCAAAAAATCTGATTTGGTTTTTGAGCACCTTATCAAAAGCTCATTGGTGCCCAGGACACCTGATCAACTCATCCTGCAGTGGATTCCTACCTAGGGTGGTAGAAGAGTGGATGTACCCAAGTTTAAGGGAACCACTATATTTCCTTGTGTCTTCTGGTTTTGCTTATCTTTATTTTTGTTTCTGGCCTTGATTATTCTGTGATTAACTTTTATTTAGTTTAGTTCTGTGATTAGTTTTATTACTGCTTCCCTGCTCACTCATTTTACAACTTTTGTTGGAAAAAGTTTTAAAGCACCATATACTCTATTCACCCCCCCTCTAGAGTATATCAGATCTAGCTGCACTTTCAATTGGTATCAGAGCCAGGTTGGTTAAATATACCACACCTTGGTGGTTGCACATGCTAACACCTGAACCCAAAGATCCCTAGTTAGATCTGTTTTCTTTTGTAGTTTATTATTAGATTTTGTTTTCACAAATCATGGCCCAAAACAAAGATTATGCTAGCACCAGACCTCCAGTGTGCAATCTATCCAAGTTTGCACTTTGGAAAGCAAGGCTCAGACTATACATGAATTCTATTGACGAAGATATTTTTAACTCTGTTTTGACAGTGTGTCCAAGACCTCCAGAGAACTCCAGTACAAATGCTGTTCCACCTCCATCAGGAACAGATGCTGACATCAAGAGGTGGAAGGTAGCTGATGCCAAGGCTATGAACATCTTAGCCCAGACTGAAAGTGCAGCTAGATATGATATACTCTAGAGGGGGGGGGGTGAATAGAGTATATGGTACTTTGAAACTTTTTACAACAATTGTTGTAATAAGAGTGAGTAAGGAAGAAGTAAAATATCTAATCACAGAACTAAGTTAAATAAAAAGCTAATCACAGAAAAATCAAGGCCAGAAACAAACATAGACACAAGTAAAACCAGAAGACACAAGGAAATATAGTGGTTCCCCTAAACTTGGGTACATTCACTCTTCTACCACCCTAGGTAGGAATCCACTGCAGGATAAGTTGATCAGGTGTCCTGGGCACCAATGAGCTTTTGATAAGGTGCTCAAAAACCAAAGCAGATTTTTTGATCAGGTGTCTTGCCACCAATGAGCTTTTGACAAGGTGCTCAAAAACCAAACTCAAACTTTTGAAGGGAGTTTGAGAAACCCTTTACAGAGAGGGGGTGAGAGAGTGATGGAAGTCTTCTCTTTCTCAAACAACAGAGAAGACTATGTGGATTGTTGATGTCAAAGCTCCCACTGAGTCCTTGAGATCTTCAGGAAGAAAAGCTTTGCTAAGGGTGATAGGCCTTCAAAAAAAATTGAACTCCAGCAATAGATGATTTCAGCAATAGCTGAAATGTTGAATGTCTGGAGTCTTGAAATATGTTGGCCTTGAACACTTTGAAACTAAAGAGATCTGAAGATTTTTGAAAAGATTGATCACCTTGGATGAGTGTTCTTGAGAATTCTCTGTAATCTGTGTGTCTTTCTCTGTATTCTCTATGAGACTCAAAAACATTATTCTATCTTTTATTCTCTGGTACAGAATAAAATAACATTCTCTGTCAAGTATAGCCGTTGGCCTGCATTAATTGCATCCTTAATTGCAGAATCTCTTCTGGAGGAAAGTCCATAGAAATATTCCTTGAAAAATCCCTTGAAACTTGGTCCAGAAATGAATGAAAACGGCTAGGAAATCTCTGAATTAATTGTAGAATAACTCCTTAACTGATTTGAATTTGAATCTAGAAACATCCTTGAAGTTATCTGAAATCGTTGAACTGAGCTCTACTATCGTCGAGTTGAGCTCAGCGATCTAGAAATATACAGCAGCAAAGTATCGTCGATCTGAGCTCAAAGATCGTCGAACTGAGCTCAGAGATAAAGATCCAAAGCAGAGTCAAAATCGTCGACCTGAGCTCACCGATCGTCGAACTGAGTTCGACGATATAATGAAGTTGAGCTCAGCGATCGTCGAATGGAGTTCGACGATCTGTCGAAGTTGAGCTAGACGATCGTCGATCGGAGTTCGACGAATCGTCGTGCTGAGCTCGACGATATGACTTAGTCTCCAAACAGAAAATCTTGGTCTTCAGGGCAGCTTCCAAACCTAGACTTCTAACCCTTAGACTCAATTCTAATTGACCTATTGAGCTATACATGAGGTCAAGCAATGATTCCTAGAGACATAGTGATCCTGACCCAAATTAGTAATAGGGTGTTCCAACAATCTCCCCCTATTTGGGTTAGGATTACTATTTACACACTTTGGAAAAATTTAAATAACAACATACAAGCAGAAAAACAGAAAAGCAACAAGCTATACATTGCAGAACCACAGAGATATTTAACATCCAGATAGTAATCAGAAATCTCAGAGAATGTCACCTTACAATATCATTTCTTTTCCTTGCCCTTAACAAGTTTGATCTCTCTGTTAGGATTGAGGGCTTCTTTGTTTGATCTGGTATCATCTGCTGCTCCTAAATATGTTTGCTTTTTAAGCCTGGGAACTACAGCTTCAGGATGTAATTCCATGTACCTGTCAGAATCAAAGAATTTACATGATGCATATCTCTCTAGCTCTTTCTGTCTCTGTTCAGACATTGTTGAAATGTTGGATGTATCTTTTTCTTGCTCTCTGGCCTTTTTAATCTGATCCAGTGCAGCTAGTTCTTTTAATCTGGCAGTCCAAGCAGCTGGATTGTTTTCAGGATCCTCAAAAGGTACAAGAGGCTCATATCTGTTAGAGGGATTGTCTTGAGGAGGCCTGGCAGACACACTTTCTTTCAGCTTATAAGGGAAAGGACCAGATGTTGTATCAGTTGAAGTTTGTCCTCCCCTAGAATATGGGTGTTGCCTTGAGTACCCTTTGGAGTAGACTTGGAGATCTCTTTGATTTCCTATGTATCCTTCTCTCCTAGAATGAGAATCCCTGGATTAGCCTCCCCTATTATAAGATCTAGCATGAGGCTGATAGGGGGCCTGACTTCTGGCTGGGGGTTGAGCAGCAGAGCTTCCACCTGCACCTGCATCAGGAGGAGGTGGTGGAGGAGGATGAGAGTGTTGGAACTGGGAGGAACCCTTCTCATATTTTCTTTTCTTTTTCATTGCCTTCAGCTGATTTTTAGAGAATTGCATCCAGTGCTCAGTAATAGGGCAGTCATGTAGAATGTAGTATGGAATATCATTGTTATCCTTAACTTTAGCAGGAGGTACCCTCTTCATGGCTTTGCTCCTTGCCTTTTTTTTCCTAGCAATGGTAGCAGAGGAGTCATCAGAGTCTGTTCTAAATTCATCACTTTCAGAACTCTGGTCATCATAAAGAGCATCTATTTTCTTCATTAGATCCTTCTTGAGCTGTAGAGAAGCAGATGAGGCAGAGGTTGTAGCAGCAGGTGTTGAAGCAATAACATCAACAGATATTTCAGGTGTTGCAATTGGAGTGGAAACAGTAACAGCAGCAGCAACAACTAAAGGCTCTGGAGAGGTGACAGCAGTAGCAACTTCACTAACAACAACATCAACAGTAGAAATATCATCAGAAACTCCAGAAGGCTCAAAATCAGGTGCCTCTGACATAATAATTTCCTTAGAGATTGGTTCATCAGCAGTAACAGAAATCTCAGCAGCAGTAGGGGCAACAATATCAGAAGCAACAACAATGCTTTCTTCAGAAGAAGCAGCAGCATAAACTGAATTGACAAAGGAGGTTATAATGCTTGGGTCACAGCAAGAAAATGACACAAGTGCCTTGGATAGATCCTCTGGAGGCTAGACAGCATTGACCTCTGGCAGACAGCTGAAGTATGCAGAATCAAAAGTTGAAAGCAAAGACCTGAGGTCTATTGCTAGGATTGCAGCAGGAGGCACAGCAACAGCAACAAGAGGAGGAGCTGAAGAAGCAGCAATAACAGCAGCAGCAGCAGACAGGCTCACTTCATAGGGCACCTCCCCCTGCCTGGATTCAGACAAGTCTGGATTAAGGCACCCTGCTGTAGGGGCTGCCTGAGGGAAGAGGGAAGAGAGCCTGGCAGAGAGAGCTGCCACTGACAGGTGTAGTGGAGCCAAGGAGGTCTCCAACAGAAGAGAGAGCCTGGGGGCAAGCAACTCATACAACCTGTCAGCAAGGGCTGAGATGTCTACTTGCTCAAGGGTGACTTGAGCAGAGGTAGAAGATGTAGGAGCAGCTGATGGTGTGGGTATTGGAGAGCTGGTGAATGGTGGAAGGGATGGCTGAGGTGTTGGTAAGGTGAAAATGAAGGACAGTGGGATGGAGATAGATGAGGTGAATGTGGGTTGGTCAATGATTTGGTGTAGAAGGTCTTGAAAGGAAGTGGAGGATGAGGGTAGCTCAGGAGGAGAGGAAGGAGAGTCATCCATAAAGGAATCATCAATGAGGGTGAAGGATGGAATTGAGGGTGATGAGGTGACATCTGATGGAGGGTAGGAGAATAATGGATGGAAGTGGTCTTCTGGTGTTGGAAGAATAGGTACAGGAGATGGTGTGGATGTTGGAGAGGGACTGGATATGATGATGGTGGATGGAGTTGGGATGGTAGATGGTATGGGAAGGGATGGAATTGGAGGAGGAGGAGAGGCAACAACAGCAGGCAGGTCATCTGCAGGGGTAGAGACCTGTGGAGGAGTGACTCTTAGAGTCCTTGTGCCTGAAGGGGTGCTGGAGGAGGGCCTGTTGGGCCTGCTGATTTGTCTGTCCCACTTGCCAAAGAGGGCACAAGACAGTCTCTTGGAAGCATTGATATGAATTCCAGAGGAGACTAGCAAGGCAGGGCACCTGTGCTGCAGAAACACCCCAATGATCCTTCCAAAGTTCACAAAACTTTTGTTGATTTTCTTTTTGATAAGGTCAAAGAACACTTCTCCCCAATTCAGATTTTTCCTGTCCACAAGAGCTCCCATGAGGCAGAGCTAATACCTAGAAATTGTGTCATGTGCAGAGTGCTTATCCATCAGCACTTTCCCAACAACATCTGCCATAAATCTGTATTCTACAGACAGGTTCCTTTTGAAGAGCTTGCTAGGGTTAGCCTCTGAATGACCCATTCTGGCAAGCAGTTCAGAATACTCTTCTCCAAATAAGTCAGCAGTAGCTTCACCATTTCTCAACTCAAAAACTTCTGTTAAAATTGCTGGGGTTAAGGGTACCTGAGTTCCAGAGATAGACCCAACAATGGTGTTGTTATCTTGATTATGGGCAGTATAGACCCATTCCTTTATCTCATCAGATGCCAGCTTGATCCTTGTGGTCATAAGGGCAGTCAGGTTCTGATCTTTGAATAATCCCAAAATGTCTTGAAAGGCCTGGTCAGTTGTGCTGAAAGATTCCATGTCAATATCGAAACCAACATCAAACTTCATTGCAGCAAGGACAGCAACGGACACAACCATGGGTACCTGCAAAAATTCAACAAACAAAACGACCAAGTGTAGAACTGTTTGGAGGGAAAGAAAATTCGTGCAGAGAAATCGAAAGCGCAAAGGAGAACGACGACGAAAAATGAATTTTATATTAGGGTTCGACGCAGAATTCGAAAGATCGTTGAACTCAGTTCGACGATCGAGGATTCTAAAGGAATCTGAAGAGACTTCAACATCGTCGATCTCCGTTCGACGATATTGGAGAGCGTCGAGCTCCGTTCGACGATCGTTCAGAGAACAAAATCGTCGAGCGCCGTTCGACGATCGTTGACTAGAAGAGATAGTTCATACTATCTAAGAGACGCTGAACGCAGTTCGACGATTGCGGAAATCGTCGATCTCCGTTCGACGATCTTGGGGTAAATCGTCGAGCGCAGTTCAGAGACCAGAAATACACTCTAGACACTAAGAAAAATCAGAATGTTTGCCTAGTCTTGGTCAAATTTTAAGCTTTCAAACTCTTGGATATTATTTAAGACTTCCTCCATCTAACATTCCTAACTGATTTAGGAAGAAGGTGTGTTTCTTTTCATCCAATGGCTTGGTGAAAATATCTCCCCTTTGTAAATCAGTTGGGATATAGTGTAGTTCAATTTTATTCTTTTCAACATTATCCCTTAAGAAATGATGCCTAATCTCTATGTGTTTTGTCCTACTATGGAGGACTGGATTTTGAGCTATAGAAATAGCACTGGTGTTATCACAAAAGATTTTAGACTTCTCTAAGTTGCAGCCATAGTGTAGGAGTTGGTTTTGAATCCACAAGATTTGTGAACAACAACTGCCTGCAACCATATATTCAGCTTCAGCAGTTGAAGTTGACACAGATGTTTGTTTCTTACAAAACCAAGAGACAAGTCTGTCACCAAGGAACTGACAGTTTCCACTGGTGCTTTTCCTGTCAATTCTGCATCCAGCATAGTCAGCATCAGAGAATCCAGTTAAATCAAATGCTGAATCTTTTGGATACCAGAGACCTAGATTTGGACAACTTTTAACATACCTGAGAATCCTCTTTACTAGTGTTAGGTGTGACTCTCTAGGGCTTACTTGGAACCTAGCACATATACAAGTAGCAAACATTATATCTGGTCTACTAGCTGTAAGATACAGTAAAGAGCCAATAATTGCTCTATATGTTGTCTGATCAACAGGTTTCCCATGTTCATTAGCATCCACTACAGCATTAGTAGGCATGGGTGTTTTCATACAAGATGCTTCAAACATACCAAATTTCTTAACCAATTCATTTGCATACTTGGTTTGAGAAATGAAGATGCCTTCAGCATGCTGCTTGACTTGCAATCCTAGGAAGAAGGATAGCTCACCCATGCTACTCATCTCAAATTTAGAATGCATCAAGTTAGAAAACCTTCTGCACAATTTGGAGTCAGTAGAACCAAAAATAATATCGTCTACATAAATCTGTACTAGTAGGGTATGAGACTTATGGGTTCTAATGAAAAGAGTTTGGTCTACTCTACCCCTTATAAAACCATTTTCCAAAAGAAAGCATGCTAGGGTCTCATACCATGCTCTAGGAGCTTGCTTGAGACCATATAAAGCTTTATTCAATCTAAAAACATAATCAGGAAAAGTAGGAGAGATAAAACCTGTAGGTTGTCTGACATAAACTTCCTCTTTGATGTATCCATTTAGAAAAGCACTTTTGACATCCATCTGATATACCTTGAAGCCTTTATGTGCTGCATAAGCTAAAAATATTCTGATGGCTTCTAATCTTGCAACAGGTGCAAAAGTCTGGTCGTAGTCTATTCCTTCTTCTTGAGAGTATCCCCGAGCAACTAGCCTTGCCTTGTTCCTTATGATTACTCCTAGATCATCCAGTTTGTTTCTGTGTTGTTGTTTCCTCTTGTGGTACAACAACTGGCTCTTCAAGTTGTTCTTCAAGTTGTTCTTCAATATGTTGTTCAATATGTTGAGCATTTTCTTCATCTCCACTGCTTTCATCTTCTTGAGTAACCTGTAACTTGTTTAAGTCTTCAACTAGAGAATGTTCCTGCAAAGGTTCTATGGTAGAAGAATTGATCTTCTCCTTGAAAGACATGTTAGATTCATCAAATGAAATATGAACAGATTCCTCAATTTTTAAAGATGATTTATTATAGACCCTATAAGCCTTACTGATCATGGAGTATCCTAGAAATACTCCTTCATCAGCTTTAGCTTGAAATTTTGCTAAATATTTCTTGTCATTATTATGAATATAGCAAATACAACCAAAGACTCTAAAA
This sequence comes from Platanthera guangdongensis, assembly GCA_039583875.1. NCBI lineage: Eukaryota > Viridiplantae > Streptophyta > Magnoliopsida > Asparagales > Orchidaceae > Platanthera > Platanthera guangdongensis. Next base: position 163,883,763 of record CM077162.1, read on the forward strand.
TAATCAACTTTAGGTTTCTTCCCTTTGAGTAATTCATAGGGAGTCTTTCCCTTTAATTTATGTATTAGACTTCTATTCAGCACATAGTTGGAGGTGTTCACTGCCTCTGCCCAAAAGGATAGAGGTAGATGAGCATCTGACAACAATGTAGTGGCAGATTCAATAAGGGTTCTATTTTTCCTTTCAGCTACCCCATTTTGTTGAGGAGTTCTAGGAGCTGAGAAAGTATGCCTGATCCCTTCACTCTGACAGAACTCTTGCATAAGAAGAGAATCAAACTCTGTCCCATGATCACTTCTGATCAGGGCAATATGAGTATTGAACTCAATCTGTATACATTTGAGAAACTTTGTCAGACACTTAAAGTTATCAGACTTCTTCCTTAGAAAGAACACCCAAGTGAATCTAGAGAAGTCATCTACAAGTACTAAAGTGTAAGATTTCTCTCCTAGGCTTTGTACTGTGATGGGTCCAAAGAGATCCATGTGTAACAGGTACAATATCCTAGGTGAATCACTCTCATTAAGTGACTTAAAGCTGTTTTTAGTTTGCTTGCCTAATTGACAAGCCCTGCAGAGTCCTTCCTTCTTGTAAGGTAGTACTCTAACAAGGTTGTCCTTGGATAGCCTAGAAATAGTTCTAAGGTTTAGGTGTCCTAGTCTCTTATGCCATAAAATATTTGGTCTACAGACAGAATTGAACAAGCAGATATCTACATCAGTTGAAAGAAAATCTACTAGGTAGATGTTACCTTTTCTTTTACCTGTCAACACAGTTGTGTTGTACTCTGACTTGATTTTGCATAAGGCTTTGCTGAAGGTCACCTGGTAGCCTTAATCACACAGCTGGCTGATGCTAATTAGGTTGTGCTTCAGTCCTTCCACTTAAGCTACCTTTTTGAAAGTTACTGAACCAATCTGGACTGCACCATATCCTTTAGTCTGTCCAAAGTTTGAATCACCAAAGATAACTTTGGGTCCAAGCTTGGCTCTAAAGGAAGTGAGGTTGTACTTGTTCCCTGTCATGTGCTTAGAGTACCCACTATCCAAGTACCATTGCTGGTTAGATGTTGGATAGGTCTTCACCTGCACATAAGACAATTCATTTGTTTTTGACCCAGTTTACCTTGGGCTTATGTTGATAACCTTTAAATTCTGAAATGAAAGACATCCCAGGTTGACTCTTATATCCTTCAGGATGATATCTCCTAGGAGGTATAATCCATTCATTATAAGGGTTAAAGATTTGGGATGAAGGACCCTTAGGATTCAATTTTGATTTGCCTTTGAAAAAGTTTCCAGAGCTCTGACCTCTATTCGACGATCTTGGAGCTGCGTTCGACGATCTTGGGTCAGATCGTCGAGCTCTGTTCGACGGTCGACTATGGCTGAGGTCAGGTATTTGAGATCGTCGACCTGCGTTCGATGACTTTGGCTTAGATCATCGATCTGCGTTCGACGATTTTGCCTGAGATCGTCGAGCTGCGTTCGGCGATCGTCGACCTTCATTCGGCGATCGTCGATCTACGTTCGACGATTTCTGCTGGGACTTAGTTTTCTGAGGCAGATCAGAATTTTTCCTAGCAACCTCTACAACTCCCTTTCCTTTATCAGAAATGAATTTAATTGGAGTTGTTAGAACTATGGGTTGGCTGGATGAAGCACCCAAGCCCAGTGTAATATTGAATCTGGAGTTCACTGTGCTTGTGATGTCCATCAGCTTGATGCTTCTCCCATTAAGGGATTCTTCAAGCTTCTTGGCCTCAGAGAGCTCACTTTTCAGTGAAGCTATCTGTTCCCTACAGCACTCCAACTCCTGAGAGAGTTTGAGGTTTTCTGACTTTAAAGTATTGTGTTCAGATAATTGATTTCTGAGAGAGATAATTTCTTTCTCAGACTTTAGCAGGTCTAAACACAGTGCTTTAAATTCAGATTTAAAGTCCTCTGAATTAAAATCAAAAGAACCAATTACCTGATCTTCTTCAGGTTGAGTCTCTGAATCTGACTCTGACTCTTCTTCTTCTGAATTGTGCTGTGAGGCATTGATTGCCATCATGCAGAACTCTTTTTCTTCTGCATCATCCTCATCATCACTGGAACTGGATGAGGCTTCTGACTCCTCTTCAGTCTCACTCCAGGATTCAGCAACAAACCCCTTTCTTGTATGTTTGTTTTTGCTTGATGAGGGTTTGCCATTGCCATTCCTCTTGGAGTCTTTCTCCTTTCTTCTTTCTTTCCTATCCCTTCTGTCCTTGTTCTTGTTCTCTGGACAGTCAGGAACTATGTGCCCTGGTTTCCTGCAACCAAAGCAAATAATGTCTTTATTATAATTATTAGTGGACTTGTCATACCTTGGCTTATCATGTTCCTTGTATGATTTCCTTCTGAAGTCCTTTCTGGCCATCTTGTAGAATCTTTTGGCCAACAGACTGAGTAGTTCATCATTGCCTGTGGCTTTGTCTTCAGGCAGATCTTCAGTTGCCTTGAAGGCTATGGCCTTCTCTTTTCTTGTGGCTGGTGAGGCAGCCTTCTGTTCTTCTTCTCTATTTTTGATGAGTAACTCATAAGATTTGAGCTTACCCAATAGAGCTTCAGTGGTGATCTCATTCAGACTTCTAGCATCCTTAATTGGCCAGATTCTTGAATCCCAAGTGCTAGGGAAGCACATTAGGATCTTGTCATTGAGTTCAGTTAGAGAGATCTTTTTGTCCAATGTCCTGAGTTCACTGACAATTAGACTTAGCCTGTTGTACATATCTCCCACTGACTCAGTTTCCCCCTTTTTGAAATTCTCATATTGAGAGATGAGATGGGATCTGCTATCCTTTCTCTCATCAGCTGAGCCTGAGACTATTTCTGAGAGTTTGTCCCAAATTTCCTTTGCTGAATTGCATTCAGCCACCTTTTAGAATATGTCATCAGACATTGTCTGGGCCAAGATGTTCATAGCCTTGACATCAACTACCTTCCATCTCTTGATATCAGCATCTGTTCCTGATGGAGGTGGAACAGCATTTGTGCTTGTGTTCTCTGGGGGTCTTGGACACACTGTCAAAATAGAGTTAAAAATATCTTCGTTAATAGAATTCATGTATAGTCTGATCCTTGCTTTCCAAAGTGCAAACTTGGATAGATTGCACACTGGAGGTCTGGTGCTAGCATAATCTTTGTTTTGGGCCATGATTTGTGAAAACAAAATCTAATAATAAAATACAAAAGAAAACAGATCTAGCTTGGGAACTTTGGGTTTAGGTGTTAGCTTGTACAACCAATCAGGTATGGTATGTTTAACCAACCTGGCTTTGATACCAATTGAAAGTGCAGCTAGATCTGATATACTCTAGAGGGGGGGGGGGGTGAATAGAGTATATGGTGCTTTGAAACTTTTTACAACAATTGTTGTAATAAGAGTGAGCAGGGAAGCAGTAAAATATCTAATCACAGAACTAAGTTAAATAAAAAGCTAATCACAGAAAAATCAAGGCCAGAAACAAACATAAACACAAGCAAAACCAGAAGACACAAGGAAATATAGTGGTTCCCCTAAAATTGGGTATATCCACTCTTCTACCACCCTAGGTAGGAATCCACTGCAGGATGAGTTGATCAGGTGTCCTGGGCACCAATGAGCTTTTGATAAGGTGCTCAAAAACCAAAGCAGATTTTTTGATCAGGTGTCTTGCCACCAATGAGCTTTTGACAAGGTGCTCAAAAACCAAACTCAAACTTTTGAAGGGAGTTTGAGAAACCCTTTACAGAGAGGGGGTGAGAGAGTGATGGAAGTCTTCTCTTTCTCAAACAACTGAGAAGACTATGTGGATTGTTGATGTCAAAGCTCCCCCTGAGTCCTTGAGATCTTCAGGAAGAAAAGCTTTGCTAAGGGTGATAGACCTTCAAAAAAAAATTGAACTCCAGCAATAGATGATTTCAGCAATAGCTGAAATGTTGAATGTCTGGAGTCTTGAAATATGTTGGCCTTGAACACTTTTAAACTAAAGAGATCTGAAGATTTCTGAAAAGATTGATCTCCTTGGATGAGTGTTCTTGAGAATTCTTTGAGACAGAATATTTTTGAATGTATCTCTGTAATCTGTGTGTCTTTCTCTGTATTCTCTATGAGACTCAAAAACATTATTCTATCTTTTATTCTCTGGTACAGAATAGAATAACATTCTCTGTCAAGTATAGCCGTTGGCCTGCATTAATTGCATCCTTAATTGCAGAATCTCTTCTGGAGGAAAGTCCATAGAAATATTCCTTGAAAAATCCCTTGAAACTTGGTCCAGAAATGAATGAAAACGGCTAGGAAATCTCTGAATTAATTGCAGAATAACTCCTTAACTGATTTGAATTTGAATCTAGAAACATCCTTGAAGTTATCTGAAATCGTTGAACTGAGCTCTACTATCGTCGAGTTGAGCTCAGCGATCTAGAAATATACAGCAGCAAAATATCGTCGATCTGAGCTAAAAGATCGTCGAACTGAGCTCAGAGATAAAGATCCAAAGCATAGTCAAAATCGTCGACCCGAGCTCACCGATCGTCGAACTGAGTTCGACGATATGATGAAGTTGAGCTCAGCGATCGTCGAATGTAGTTCGACGATCTGTCGAAGTTGAGCTAGACGATCGTCGATCGGAGTTCGACGAATCGTCGTGCTGAGCTCGACGATATGACTTAGTCTCCAAACAGAAAATCTTGGTCTTCAGGGCAGCTTCTAAACCTAGAATTCTAACCCTTAGACTCAATTCTAATTGACCTATTGAGCTATACAGGAGGTCAAGCAATGATTCCTAGAGACATAGTGATCCTGACCCAAATTAGTAATAGGGTGTTCCAACACAGACAATGTCTGATGACATATTTCAAAAGGTGGCTGAATGCAATTCAGCTAAGGAAATTTGGGACAAACTTTCTGAAATAGTCTCAGGCTCAGCTGATGAGAGAAAGGACAGGAGATCCCACCTCATATCTCAATATAAGAATTTCAAGAAGGGAGAAACTGAGTCAGTGGGAGATATGTACAACATGCTCAGTCTAATAGTCAGTGAACTCAGAACATTGGATAAAGAGATCTCACTAACTGAACTTAATGACAAAATTCTAATGTGCTTCCCTAGCACTTGGGATTCAAGAATCTGGACAATTAAGGATGCCAGAAGTCTAAATGAGATCACTACTGAAGCTCTATTGGGTAAGCTCAAATCTTATGAGCTACTCATCAAAAATAGAGAAGAAGAACAGAAGGCTGCCTCACCAGCCACAAGAAAAGAGAAGACCATAGCCTTCAAGGCAACTGAAGATCAGCCTGAAGACAAAGTCACAGGCAATGATGAACTGCTCAGTCTATTGGCCAAAAGATTTTACAAGATGGCCAGAAAGGACTTCAGAAGGAGATCATACAAGGAACATGATAAGCCAAGGTATGACAAGTCCATTAATAATAATAAAGACATTATTTGCTTTGGTTGCAGGAAACCAGGGCACATAGTTCCTGACTGTCCAGAGAACAAAAACAAGGACAGAAGGGACAGGAAAGAAAGAAGAAAAGAGAAAGACTCCAAAAGGAATGGCAATGGCAAACCCTCATCAAGCAAAAACAAACATACAAGAAAGGGGTTTGTTGCTGAATCCTGGAGTGAGACTGAAGAGGAGTCAGAAGCCTCATCCAGCTCCAGTGATGATGAGGATGATGCAGAAGAGAAAGAGTTCTGCATGATGGCAATCAATGCCTCACAACACAACTCAGAAAAAGAGGAGTCAGAGTCAGATTCAGAGACTCAACCTGAAGAAGATCAGGTAATTGGTTATTTTGATTTTAACTCAGAGGACTTTAAATCTGAATTTAAAGCATTGTGTTTAGACCTGCTAAAATCTGAGAAAGAAATTATCTCTCTCAGAAATCATTTATCTGAACATAATACTTTAAAGTCAGAAAACCTCAAACTCTCTCAGGAGTTGGAGTGCTGTAGGGAGCAGATAGCTTCACTGAAAAGTGAGCTGTCTGAAGCCAAGAAGCTTGAAGAATCCCTTAATGGGAGAAGCATCAAGCTGATGGACATCACAAGCACAGTGAACTCCAGATTTAACAGTACACTGGGCTTGTGTGCTTCATCCATCCAACCCATAGTTTTAACAACTCCAATCAAATTCATTTTTGACAAAGGAAAGGGAGTTGTAGAGGTTGCTAGGAAAAATTCTGATCTGCCCCAGAAAACTAAGTTCCAGCAGGAATCGTCGAACGGAGGTCGACGATCGCTAAATGGAGATCGACGATCGCCGAACGTAGATCGACGATCTCATGCAAGATCGTCGAACTCAGGTCGACGATCTCAAGTACCTGAACTCAGCCATAGTCGACCATCGAACGGAGCTCGACGATCTGACCCAAGATCGTCGAACGCAGCTCCAAGATCGTCGAACAGAGGTCAGATCTCTGGAAAGTTTTTCAAGGGCAAATCAAAATCCAATCCTAAGGGTCCTTCATCCCAAATCTTTAACCCTTATACTGAATGGATTTTACCTCCAAGGAGATATCATCCTGAAGGATATAAGAGTCAACCTGGGATGTCTTTTATTTCAGAATTTAAAGGTTATCAACCTAGGCCCAAGGTAAACTGGGTTAAAAACAAATGAATTGTCTTATGTGCAGGTGAAGACCTATCCAACATCTAACCATCAATAGTACTTGGATAGTGGGTGCTCTAAGCACATGATAGGGAACAAGGACAACCTCACATCCTTTAGAGCCAAGCTTGGACCCAAAGTTATCTTTGGTGATTCAAACTTTGGACAGACTAAAGGATATGGTGCAGTCCAGATTAGATCAGTGACATTCAAGAAAGTAGCTTATGTGGAAGGACTGAAGCACAACTTAATAAGCATCAGTCAGCTGTGTGATGAAGGCTACCAGGTGACCTTCAGCAAAGCATTATGCAAAATCAAGTCAGAGGACAACACAACTATGTTGTCAGGTAAAAGGAAAGGTAACATCTATCTAGTAGATTTTCTTTCAACTAATGTAGATATTTGCCTGTTTAATTCTGTCTGTAGACCAAATATTTTATGGCATAAGAGACTAGGACACCTAAACCTTAGAACTATTGCTAGGCTATCCAAGGACAACCTTGTTAGAGGACTACCTTCTGGCCCCTACAAGAAGGAAGGACTCTGCAGGGCTTGTCAATTAGGCAAGCAAACTAAAAACAGCTTTAAGTCACTTAATAAGAGTGATTCACCTAGGATATTGTATCTGTTACACATGGATCTTTTTGGACCCATCACAGTACAAAGCCTAGGAGGGAAATCCTACACTTTAGTAGTTGTAGATGACTTCTCTAGATTCACTTGGGTGTTCTTTCTAAGGAAGAAGTCTGATAACTTTAAGTGTCTGACAGAGTTTCTCAAATGTATACAGATTGAGTTCAATACTCACATTGCCCGGATCAGAAGTGATCATGGGACAGAGTTTGATTCTCTTCTTATGCAAGAGTTCTATCAGAGCGAAGGGATCAGACATACTTTCTCAGCTCCTAGAATTCCTCAACAAAATGGGGTAGCTGAAAGGAAAAATAGAACCCTTATTGAATCTGCCACTACATTGTTGTCAGATGCTCACCTTCCTCTATCCTTTTGGGCAGAGGCAGTGAACACCTCCAACTATGTGCTGAATAGAATTCTGATACATAAACTAAAGGGAAAGACTCCCTATGAATTACTCAAAGGGAAGAAACCTAAAGTTGATTATTTTAGAGTCTTTGGTTGCATTTGCTACATACATAATAATGACAAGAAATATTTAGCAAAGTTTCAAGCTAAAGCTGATGAAGGAGTGTTTATGGGATACTCCATGATCAGCAAGGCTTATAGGGTCTATAATAAATCATCTTTAAAAATTGAGGAATCTGTTCATATATCATTTGATGAATCTAACATGTCTTTCAAGGAGAAGATCTCTTCTACCATAGAACCCTTGCAGGAACATTCTCTAGTTGAAGACTTGAATAAGCTACAGGTTACCCAAGGGGATGAAAGCAGTGAAGATGAAGAAAGTGCTCAACATATTGGAGAACAACTTGAAGAGCCAGTTGTTGTACCACAAGAGGAAACAACAACACAGGTTGGTGAACAATCAATACCCCCTGTTGATTTAGTAACATCAAGAGACCATCTAATTTCCCAAATAATTGGAGACATCTCAGCTGGTGTGCAAACCAGAAATCAGGTTAACCAAAACCTATTGCACACCTGCTTCCTATCTCAAATTGAACCTCAGTCCATTCAAGATGCAGAGCAAGATCCACACTGGATCATTACAATGTAAGAGGAGTTGCATCAATTTGAGAGGAACAAAGTATGGGAACTAGTGCCAAAGCCTAAGGATCACTCCATTGTTGGAACAAAGTGTGTATTCAGAAACAAACTGGATGATCAAGGAGTAATTGTAAGAAACAAGGCAAGGCTAGTCGCTCAGGGATATTCTCAAGAAGAAGGAATAGACTACGACCAAACCTTTGCACCAGTTGCAAGATTGGAAGCCATCAGAATATTTTTAGCTTATGCAGCACATAAAGGCTTCAAGGTATATCAGATGGATGTCAAAAGTGTACTTCTAAATGGAGACATCAAGGAGGAAGTATATGTCAAACAACCTCCAGGTTTTATCTCTCCAACTTATCCTGATTATGTTTTTAGATTGAATAAAGCATTATATGGTCTCAAGCAAGCTCCTAGAGTATGGTATGAGACCCTAGCATGCTTTCTCTTGGAAAATGGTTTTATAAGGGTTAGAGTAGACCAAACTCTTTTCATTAGAACCCATAAGTCCCATACCCTACTAGTACAGATTTATGTAGACGATATTATTTTTGGTTCTACTGACTCCAAGTTGTGCAGAAGGTTTTCCAACCTAATGCATTCTAAATTTGAGATGAGTAGCATGGGTGAGCTATCCTTCTTCCTAGGATTGCAAGCCATGCATCATGCTGAAGGCATCTTTATTTCTCAAACCAAATATGCAAATGAATTGGTTAAGAAATTTGGCATGTCTGAAGCATCTTGTATGAAAACACCCATTCCTACTAATGCTATATTGGATGCTGATGAACATGGGAAACCTGTTGATCAGACAACATATAGAGCAATGATTGGCTCTTTACTGTATCTTACAGCTAGTAGACCAGATATAATGTTTGCTACATGTATATGTGCTAGGTTCCAAGTAAGCCCTAGAGAGTCACACCTAACATTAGTAAAGAGGATTCTCAGGTATGTTAAAAGTTGTCCAAATCTAGGTCTCTGGTATCCAAAAGATTCAGCATTTGATTTAACTGGATTCTCTGATGCTGATTATGCTGGATGCAGAATTGACAGAAAAAGCACCAGTGGAACTTGTCAGTTCCTTGGTGACAGACTTGTCTCTTGGTTTTGTAAGAAACAAACTTCTGTGTCAACTTCAACGGCTGAAGCTGAATATATGACTGTAGGCAGTTGTTGTTCACAAATCTTGTGGATTCAAAACCAACTCCTAGACTATGGCTATAACTTAGAGAAGTCTAAAATCTTTTGTGACAACACCAGTGCTGTTTCTATAGCTCAAAATCCAGTCCTCCATAGTAGGACAAAACACATAGAGATTAGGCACCATTTCTTAAGGGATAATGTTGAAAAGAATAAAATTGAACTACACTATATCCCAACTGATTTACAATGGGGAGATATTTTCACCAAGCCCTTAGATGAAAAGAAACACACCTTCTTCCTAAATCAGTTAGGAATGTTAGATGGAGGAAGTCTTAAATAATGACCAAGATTTTGAAAGCTTAAAAATTGACCAAGACTAGGCAAACATCTTCATTTTTCTTAGTGTCTAGAGTTTTTCTGATCTCTGAACTGCGCTCGACGATTTTCCCCAGATCGTCGAACGGAGATCGACGATATCTGAAATCGTCGACCTGAGTTCATCGTTTCTCAGATAGTATGAACTATCTCTTCCGGTCAACGATCGTCGAACGGCGCTCGACGATTTTGTTCTCTAAACGATCGTCGAACAGTGCTCGACGCTCTTCAATATCGTCGAACGGAGATCGACGATGTTGAAGGCTCTTCAGATTCCTTTAGAAGCCTCGATCGTCGAACTGAGTTCAACGATCTTTCCAATTCTTCGTCGAACCCTAATATAAAATTCATTTTTCGCCGTCATTCTCCTTTGCGCTTTCGATTTCTCTGCAAGAACTTTCTTTCCCTCCAAACAGTTCTGCACTTGGTCATTTTGTTTGTTGAATTTTTGCAGGCACCCATGGCTGTGTCTGTTGCTGTTCTCGCCGCCATGAAGTTTGATGCTGGTTACGACATCGACATGGAATCCTTCAGCACAACCGACCAGGTCTTTCAGGACATTTTGGGGCTATTTAAAGAGCAGAACCTGACTGCAATTATAACCACAAGGATCAAGCTTGCATCTGATGAGATCAAAGAATGGGTCTACACTGCCCACAATCAAGACAACTCCACCATTATTGGGTCAATATCTGGCACACATGTACCTCTAACCCCAGCAATCTTATCAGAAGTTTTTGAGTTGAGAAATGGTGAAGATACTGCTGACTTGTCTGGAGAAGAGTATACTGAATTGCTTGCCAGAATGGGTCATTCTGAGGCCAACCCTAGCAAGCTCTTGAAAAAGAACCTTTCTGTGGAATACAGATTCATGACAGATGTAGTTGGGAAAGTGCTAGTGGCAAAGCACTCTGCTCATGACACAATCTCAAGGTATCAGCTCTGCCTCATGGGAGCCCTTGTAGACAGGAAGAATTTGAATTGGGGAGAAGTCTTCTTTGACCTTATCAAGAAGAAGATAAACAAAAGTTTTGTCAACTTTGGAAGAATCTTAGGGGTGTTTCTGCAGCATAGGTGCCCTGCTTTGCTGGTCTCTTCTGGAATCCATATCAATGCATCCAAGAGACTGTCTTGTGCCCTGTTTGGTAAATGGGACAGACAAATCAGCAAGCCCAGCAGGCCCTCCTCCAGCACTCCTTCAGGCACAAGGACTCTCAGAGTCACTTCCCCACAGGTCTCTGCCCCTGCAGATGACTTGCCTGCTGTAGTTGCTCCTCCTCTTCCTCCAATTCCATCCCTTCCCATACCATCTACCATTCAAACTCCATCCACCATCATCATCTCCAGCCCCTCTCCAACATCCACACCATCTCCAGTACCTATTCTACCAACACCAGAAGAACAATTCCATCCACTATTCTCCTACCCTCAACCAGATACAACTTCCTCACCCTCCATTCCATCCTTCACCCTCATTGATGATTCCTTTATGGATGATTCACCATCCTCTCCTCCTGAGCTACCCTCATCCTCCACTTCCTATCAAGACCTTCTACAACAAATCATTGCCCAACCCACATTCAACCCATCTATCTCCATCCCACTGTCCTCCATATCCACGTTACCCATCCCTCAGCCATCTCTTCCCCCATTCACCAGCTCTCCACTACCATCACCAACAGCTTCTCCTCCATCTTCTACCTCTGCTCCAGTCACCCTTGAGCAAGTAGATATCCCAGCCCTTGCTGACAGGTTGTATGAACTGCTAGCCCCCAGGCTATCTCTTCTTTTGGAGACCTCCTTGGCTCCATTACACCTGTTAGTGGCAGCCCTCTCTGCCAGGCTCTCATCCCTATTCCCTCAGGCAGCCCCTACAGCAGTGTGCCTTGATCCAGCCTTGTCTGAATCTAGGCAGGGGGAGATGTCCTATGAAGTGAGTCTTCCTGCTGCTGTTTCTATGAGCCTGTCTGCTGCTGCTGCTGCTGCTGTGTCTCAAGAACAAATCCCTCCTGCTGCAGTCTTTGCAATAGACCTCAGGTCTTTGCTTTCAAACTTTGATCAGTTATATTTCAGCTGTCTGCCAGAGATAATTGCTGCCCAGCCCCCAGAGGATCTGTCCAAGGCACTTGTGCCATTCTCTTGCTGTGACCCCAGCATTATCACCTCTTTTGTCAACTCAGTATATGCTGCTGCTTCTTCTGATGAAAGCATTGTTGTTGATATTATTGCCTCTACTGCTGCTGCTGCTGTTGCTGCTGATATTTTTGTTATGGCTGTTGAGCCAATCTCTAAGGAAATTCTTATGTCAGAGGCACCTGAGTTTGAGCCTTCTACAGTTTCTGATGATATTTCTACTGTTGATGTTGCTGTTGTTAGTGAATCTGTTGTTGCTGCTGTTGTCACTTCTCTAGAATTTGTTGCTGCTGCTGTTGTTACTGCTTCTACTTCTATTGCAACACCTTATGTATCTGCTGCTGTCATTTCTGCTACTACTTCAACATCTGCTGCTGCACCATCTGTTGCCTCATCTGCTTCTGAACAGCTCAAGAAAGATCTGATGAAGAAAATAGATGCCCTGTATGATGACCAGAGTTCTGAAAGTGATGAGTACAGAACAGACTCTGATAATTCCTCTGCTACCATTGCCAGGAAAAGAAAGGCGAGGAGCAAAGTAATGAAGAGAGTACCTCCTGCCAAGGTCAAAGATAACAATGATATTCCACACTACATTCTTCATGACTGCCCTATTACTGAGCACTGGATGCAGTACTCTAAAAATCAGCTGAAAGCAATGAAAAAGAAGAGAAAATATGAAAATGGTTCCTCACAATTCCAACACTCTCATCCTCCTCCACCACCTCCTCCTGATGCAGGTGCAGGTGGAAGTTCTGCAGCTCTACCCCCTGCCAGAAGTCAGGCCCCCTATCAGCCTCATGCTAGATCCTATAATAGGGGAGGCCAATCTAGGGGTTCTCAATCCAGGAGAGGAGGATACAGAGGAAATCAAAGAGATCTCCAGGTCTACTCCAAAGGTTAATCAAGGCAACACCCATATTCCAGGGGAGGACAAATTTCAACTGATACTACATCTAGTCCTTTTCCCTATAAGCTGAAAGAAACTGTGTCATCCAGGCCTCCTCAAGACAATCCTTCAAACAGATATGAGCCACCAGTACCTTTTGAGGACCCTGAGAACAATCCAGCTGCTTGGACTGCAAGAATGAAGGAACTTGCTGCACTAGATCAAATCAAAAAGGCTAGAGAGCAAGGAAAAGATTCTTCCAACATATCCACAATGTCTGAACAGAGAAAGAAAGAGCTAGAAAGATATGCATCAAGCAAATTTTTTGATTCAGATAGATACATGGAATTGCATCCTGAAGCTGTAGTTCCCAGGCTTAAACAACAAACATCTTTAGGTGCAGTAGATGATACCAGATCAAAGAAGCAAACCCTCAATCCCAACAGAGAAATCAAACTTGTTAAGGGCAAGGAAAAGAAATGACAATGTAAGGTGACATTCTCTGTGATTTCTGATTACTATCTGGGATGTTATATGTCTCTGTGATTCTGCAATGTCTAGCTTGTTGCTTTTCTGTTTTGCTGCTTGTATGTTGTTATTTAATTTTTCCAAAGTTTATAAATAGTAATCCTAACCCAAATAGGGGGAGATTGTTGGAACACCCTATTACTAATTTGGGTCAGGATCACTATGTCTCTAGAAAACCAATGTTTGACCTTCTGTATAGCTCAATAGGTCAATTAGAATTGAGTCTAAGGGTTAGAAGTCTTAGTTTGGAAGCTGCCCTCAAGACCAGGATTTTCTGTTTGAAGACTAAGTCATATCGTCGAGCTCAGCACGACGATTCGTCGAACTCCGATCGACGATCGTCTAGCTCAACTTCGACAGATCGTCGAACTCCATTCGACGATCGCTGAGCTCAACTTCATCATATCGTCGAGCTCCATTCGACGATCGATGAGCTCAGTTCGACGATCTTGACTCAGCTTTGGTTCTCTATCTCTGAGCTCCGTTCAACGATCTGGGAGCTCAGATCGACGATGTTTTGCTGCCGTATACATCCATATCGCTGAGCTCAGTTTGACGATAGCAGAGCTCAGTTCGACGTTTTCAGATAACTTCAAGGATGTTTCTAAATTCAAATTCAAATCAGTTAAGGAGTTATTCTGCAATTAATTCTGAAGATTTCCTAGCCGTTTTCATTTATGTCTGGACCAAGTTTCAAGGGATTTTCAAGGAATAATTCTATGGACTTTCCTCCAGAAGAGATTTTGCAATTAAGGATGCAATTAATGCAGACCAACGACTATTCTTCTCAGAGAATATTTTTCTATTCTGGATCAGAGAATAAAAGAAGGATTTTTTGAATCTCTTAGAGATAGTACAGACACACACAGACAGACATCAGTAATCTTCAACAAAAATATTCTGTCTCAAAGAATTCTCAGAACACACATCCAAGGAGATCAACTCTTTCTGAAATCTTCAGATCTCTTTAGTTTTCAAGTGTTCAAGGCCAACACCTTTCAAGACTCCAGACATCCAACATTTCAGTTATTCCTGAAATCATCTCTTGCTGGAGTTCAACTTTTGAAGGCCTATCACCCTACAGCAAAGCTTCTTTTCCTGAAGATCTCAAGGACTCAGGGGGAGCTTTGACACCATCAATCCACATAGTCTTCTCAGCTGATTTGAGAAAGAGAAGACTGCCATCACTCTCTCACCCCCTGTCTGTAAAGGGTTTCTCAAACTCCCTTCAAAAGATTGAGCTTGGTTTTTGAGCACCTTATCAAAAGCTCATTGGTGGCAAGACACCTGATCAAAAAATCTGATTTGGTTTTTGAGCACCTTATCAAAAGCTCATTGGTGCCCAGGACACCTGATCAACTCATCCTGCAGTGGATTCCTACCTAGGGTGGTAGAAGAGTGGATGTAACCAAGTTTAGGGGAACCACTATATTTCCTTGTGTCTTCTGGTTTTGCTTATCTTTATTTTTGTTTCTGGCCTTGATTATTCTGTGATTAGCTTTTGTTTAGTTTAGTTCTGTGATTAATTTTATTACTGCTTCCCTGCTCACTCATTTTATAACCTTTGTTGTAAAAAGTTTTAAAGCACCATATACTCTATTCACCCCCCTCTAGAGTATATCAGATCTAGCTGCACTTTCACTACTGATATTGTTATTTCTGAAAGTGAAACTGTTGCTGCCCCAACTGCTGTTATTACTGCTCCAGAACCTTCTGTATCTGTTACTACTGCTACTGCTTCAACTTCAACTGCTACAAGTGTTGTATCTGCTGCTACTCCAATCACTGCTGCTTCATTTGCTTCAACCCAGCTCAAGAAAGAATTGATGAAAAAGATTGATGCTCTTTATGATGAGCAAAGATCTGAAAGTGATGAGTTGAAGACTGATTCTGATGACTCCTCTACCACTATTGCCAGGAAGAAAAAGGCAAGGAGCAAAGCCATGAAGAGAGTACCTCCAGCCAAAGTCAAGGACAACAATGACATTCCATATTATATTCTTCATGACTGACCCATAACTGAGCACTGGATGCAGTATTCAAAGAATCAACTCAAAGCCATGAAGAAAAAGAGGAAATATGAAAAAGGCTCTTCCCAATTTCAACATCCTCATCCTTCTCCACCACCTCCTCCTGATCCAGGTGCAGGTGGAAGTTCAGCTGCTCAACCCTCTGCTAAAAGCCAAACCCCCTATCAGCCTCATGCCAGATCCTATCATAGGGGAAGCCAGTCCAGGGGTTCTCAATCCAGAAGAGGAAACTATAGAGGAAATCAAAGGGAATTCCAGGTTTATTCTAAAGGTTATTCAAGGTAACATCCTTACTCCAGGGAAGGACAAACCTCATCAGACACAACCTCTGGTCCTTTTCCCTATAAAATAAAGGAAGTGGTTTCATCCAGGCCTCCTCAGGACAATCCATCAAATAGATATGAGCCACCAGTGCCATTTGAAGATCCTGAAAATAATCCAACTGCTTGGACTGCAAGGATGAAAGAGCTTGCTGCACTGGACCAGATTAAGAAAGCTAGAGAGCAAGGCAGAGACTCCTCCAACATCACTACATTGTCTGAGCAGAGAAAGAAAGAGTTGAAAAGATATGCTTCAAGCAAATTCTTTGATTCTGATAGATATATGGAGCTGCATCCTGAAGCTGTAGTTCCAAGGCCCAAACAACAAACTTCTTTAGGTGCAACAGATGACACAAGATCAAAGAAGGAAGCTCTCAACCCCAATAGGGAAATCAAACTCATAAAGAGCAAGGAGAAGAAATAACTATGTAAGGTGATAATCATTTTGAGTTCTGAATTCTGTCTGGGATGATATATATTTGTGGTTCTGCAATGCCCTACTTATTGTTTTTCTGTAATATTGCTGTGTATGTTGTTATTTGATTTTTTTTTCAAATTCTGCAAATAGTAATCCTAACCCAAATAGGGGGAGATTGTTGGAACACCCTATTACTAATTTGGGTCAGGATCACTATGTCTCTAGGAAACCTGTCTTTGACCTCCTGTATAGATCTAAAGGTCAATTAGAATTGAGTCTAAGGGCTAGAAGTATAGGTTTGGAAGCTGCCCTCAAGACCCAGGATTTTCAGTTTGAGACTAAGTCATATTGTCGAGCTCAGCACGACGATTCGTCGATCTCCATTCGACGATTGTCTAGCTCAACTTCGACAGATCGTCGAACTCCATTCGATGATCGCTGAGCTCAACTTCAACAAATCGTCGAACTCCATTCGACGATCTACGAGCTCAGTTCGACGATCTTGACTCAGTATTAGATCTCTATCTCTGAGCTCAGTTCGACGATCTTTGAGCTCAGATCGATGATTTTGCTGTTGCTGTATAAGTCCATATCGCTGAGCTTAGTTCGACGATAGCAGAGCTCAGTTCGACGGTTTCTGATGAGTTAAAGGATTTTTCAAGATTCAAATTCAGAACAGTTAAGGAGTTATTCAGCAATTAATTCAGAAGATTTTTTAGGCGTTTTCATTTATTTCTGGACCAAGTTTCAAGGGATTTTCAAGGAATGGTTCTTTGGACTTTCCTCCAGAAGTCATTTGCAATTAAGGATGCAATTAATGACAAGCCAACGACTATTCTTGACAGAGGATGTTTTTCTATTCAGTACCAGAGAATAAAAGACAAGATTTTTTGAATCTCTCCATCACTTAGAACACAGACAAGAAGAACAAGAAAAAAATATTCTCTGTCTCAAAGAATTCTCTCAAGAACACACATCCAAGGAGATCAACCATCTAAAATCTTCTGATCTCTTGTGATTCAAGTGTTCAAGGCTAACATCTTTCAAAGACTCCAGACACCTAACATTTCAGCTGTTGCTAAAATCATCATTTGCTGGAGATCAACTTCTGAAGGCCTATCACCCTACAGCAAAGCTTCATTTCCTGAACATCTCAAGGACTCAGGGGGAGCTTTGACAACATCGATCCACATAGTCTTCTCAGCTGCTTTGAGAAAGAGAAGACTTCCATAACTCTCTCATCCCCATCTTTGTAAATGGTTTCTCAAACTCCCTTCAAAAGTTTGTGTTTGGTTTTTGAGCACCTTGTCAAAAGCTCATTGGTGGCAAGACACCTGATCAAAAAATTTGATTTGGTTTTTGAGCACCTTATCAAAAGCTTATTGGTGCCCAGGACACCTGATCAACTACCCCTGCAGTGGATTCCTACCTAGGGTGGTAGAAGAGTGGATGTACCCAAGTTTAGGGGAACCACTATAGCTCCTTGTGTCTTCTAGCTTGCTTGTCTTTATTTTTTGTTTCTGGCTGTGATTGTTTTGTGATTAGTTTAGATCTGTGATTAATTTATGTTGTAGGTTATTTTGTGATTTGATTTAATAGCTGCTTTCCCGTTCACTCAGATTACAACAATGGTTGTAAAAAGTTTTCAAGCACCATATACTCTATTCACCCCCCTCTAGAGTATATCAGATCTAGCTGCACTTTCACGTAGGAACACCGACCCATCCATGGATATGAAGAACTTCAGATTTCATGCTTTTCTTTCGGATTTTTATAAAGCACATGGTGTTTCACTTTATTTCAAGTTTCCGGACTTTTTTGACTGTACGTCTCTTTTCCACCTGAGTGACTTTCTTCATCATTTCTTCCTCCCACTAAATGTTCTCTTGGGTTGGGGAGTGTTAGTTTTGCCGTGTCTATTTTCCACGTTGATTCCTTAGTTCTTGAACTGGATGGTAAGATTCAAGTTATTTTTCTTTTGCTTGACACCCTTTCGAGTTTCTTCGAAAGTCTTGTTGTTTCTATGTCTGACAGGTTCTCAGTGCTGATGGATGTTCATGCTACTACGACATGGATAGCGGGGCTAGATTTGCCCCACGTTACTGCTACTTTTAACTATTCTCCCCTCGCGGGCCACTCATCGGTGATGAGTAATTTTGAGTGGGGGGAGGATTGATGGCGACGTTGCTGATGCGGCAGTTGATCCCCGACATAGAGAGTTCGTTGATTGGGACGAACGTTGTCGCAAGTTCGAGGATGGGATTCTACCACGACGTTCTTTGCCAACACCGCCTCCGCTACATGTTTTTCTCGACGTCCGTCGTCACCATCACTGCCATCACCATCAAATAAAAATATATAATTATAAAATAAATATTTGTAATTATATATTGTTTAGCAATTTTTATTTTTTAAAGCATTTTATTTTAAGTGTTTATTTCATTTCTATTTTAAGTGTTTATTTCATTTCATGTATGATGGGTGCCTATAACCATCAAGGTTTTTTTATTTCATGCATTTATTATTGTATTTGTTATGTCATGTGTATGATGAGTGCATATAACCATCATGTGTTTATTTTATTTGAATGAAGGAGATTGAGTGGTGTATGCTATAAATGACCATGTTTATGAAGGATTTTGTAATTGATGTATGCAAAGAAAATTGAAAACCCTAAATTGGTTTCCCTCCTATTCCTCCCCTCTCCCTCTTGGATATCAGCCCCTACCTTTCTCCTCCCCTCTCTTGGCCGCTGGCCACTCTCTCCCTCCTCTCTTATATTCGGCCTCCCCTCTACCTTCCCCTCCTTCTATTCCAAAGCCTATCAGCCACTCTCCTCCACCACCCACCCGAGCACCCCTGTAACGACTTCATCCATTCATATAACATATAATAGAAGGTCCGGCCGGAGCCCCACACCATATGCCACAAAACAGGCGGCGAAGTCACAGGTTGATATCAGAGTTGCGCATCCTAACTCATAGCATTCTAGCGGAAGCTTTTAACAGAATACCGAACTCCAACCATGAATGTCTACTAACATAAACACCCACATTTATATAGGAATGTACGTCAAATACATATCGTTTGGACTTATGGCCTTACAGTTGCTCGTTACAAAAGTGGCTTCCAAACATCGGCGCGTAGGCCGACCACACATGAACAAAACACAACATTTTAGCTTAGCCTTCAAGGGCTAGCAGCAGCAGTAGCAACAGGGACTTCAGCCTTTATATGTCCCGCTCGGCTCTCCAGAACATGTACAAGGACAGCCCACCCATCGGTGGGAAACAAGGGAACGGTTAACATTCAGCTGACCAATTTATAAAGACCCTACCCCTTACCCGGGGTAGTGGTATTCTTTCCCTGCAGGCATAGTCATTCATATGCAGATATATAGATATCACACATTGTGCTCTCACGCACAAACATTCCATCACAACCGCCAGCCATGTGGCCCGACGATCCGTGCACTCAGGGCACATTATTGGTGTATCGGCGAACCAGGGTCCCACCACCATATTAGGGCCGAAACCCAACGGTAAAATTGAGCATTTTGCTCCATATCGTGCAGCCAGAGACTTTAGTATTAGTGGCGTTCAGGCCTAAGACTCGCTATGTGCTCCAACAGACCGCACTTTCAGGTCATCAAGTCGGACGGACATAACACAGGTCAGATCAACCACCCCCCGTTGCTCAAGTCACCTTGCCATCACCGAATACCAACATACTCGCGGCTAAATAAAAGGCGCGGGTCGGTTTCACCTTTCCTGTTCGGCACGAGGCCTTTCCCAAGAGCTCATCAAGCTGACAATAGCCACAATGTCCACCACGGACTGGCTTCACATTCATAGGTTAGCTAGGAGCTACGTCCAGCATTAGCGACAATACTCACTTTCCGTCCATAGCCCCAACCTTAGCTGGCTAACGCGACAAGCAATTCCTGCAGCCATGTACAGGACCAAAAACACTGGTCTTTCGAGTATACAACACAAGCACTTGCGGGTATTTTCCTGGGCTTCTATACCAGTACTTCATGCTACTACCCTTCAAAGGCACAACCCATCGAGCATCATAAGTATTAGAAGGTATTTTCCTGGACTACCACTCCAGTACTTCCTATTACTACCCTTCACAGGTCCAACCCATCGACTCCATACACTACACGTTTCATCGCAGAGTCTTTTCCGGTATATAAATGCAACATCACCAATCCAGACCAACATTTCCAGATGTGCTTCACACAACATGCCTATTCCATACTCCATTTTCAGATCTATATACCAAACCATTGGGGATTCCAAGAATCAACCCAAGGAAATCCCTTCACAATCTACCCTCTGGTGGGGTAATTCCATGCACATGCCAAAAAGGAGGCCTTCATATGTCCAAGAAGGAAGATCGTTACCCTTGAAGACCTCTTCGGAGCCATGGACTTCTAACCGGCTGGAAAGCACCGCAGTGGCTTGCCTCCAAAACGCTAGCCTCGGATCTCAAATCGGAATGCATCAGCTCCACCGGTGGCCGGCTCTCCTCTCCTCCTCCTCCTTCCTCTCTCTAGCTTCTTAGAAAGAGAGTGGACAAGATCAAAATGAGATTTCCCTTCTCATTCTTGGCCTGAATGAAGCAGGGAGGAGACTAAGCCATCAGATCCTTGCTAAAGAAAATGGACGGCCACAATTTTGCCACAAAAGGCTATTTTTGGCTGACACGTCCTGTGACACGCCCATGTCACAGGCAGTGTACCTAAAGCGGCACACAACCGACTCATCCAGAATAGTACACGGCCTGTGACATGCCCGTGTCACATGCCGTATAACTTGACACGGCTTCAGACATGCCCGTGTCTAGCCCGTGTACCTCAGGTGGTACACAACCATCTCAACCTGAGCAAGACACGGCCAAGTGACACGCCCGTATCACAGGCCGTGTGCCTAGAGACACACCCGTGTCCTGCACGTGTTCACTAGGCCGCACTACCCAGGCCAAATCCAGAAAAGGACACGGCCAATGACACACTTGTGTCACAGGCCGTGTACCCTTCACGACTATAGATATGCCTCTGCCGGGTATTTCGTCGAGCGAAGTTCGTCGACCAGAGTGGGACACGCCCATATCCCAGGCTATGTCACCCGACTAGAACCCAGTCCTGGGATCTGGGGTGTTACAACCCTCCCCTTCTTATAATAAATTTCATCCCGAAATTTGCACACAGTAAGGAAATCAGACATAAGATGCTATAACTTCACCAAAGTTTAATACACCTTGATACGTACTGCATAACAATTTACATAAATAGCTTAGGAAATTCAGCTCGCATGGTCTGCTCTCACTCCCATGTTAGCTCCTCACGACCACAATTGTCCCACCGGATTTTGACCATCCTGATTGTCTTGTTCCACAACTATTTATCGGTGCGATCCTCGATCCGAATGGGCCTAACTTTCGTCATTAGACCATACTCCACCGGCACACGATCATTCTCGATCACTTGAGCTGGATCTTTGACGGCTTTCCAAAGCACAGAGATATGAAACACATCATGTAATTCACCCAAGTCTGCCGAAAGAGCTAGCCGATATGCAGCTTCTCCAATTCGCTCTACCACTTCAAACGGACCAAGATATCTCAGACTTAGCTTTTCAGATGCCGAATCCTGGACACGCCTTTGAAGGGTTTGATCTTCAAATATACCTAATCGCCCACCGCGAACTCCATGTTTCGATTCTTGGCGTTGTAGTACTTCGCTTGTCGATCCTGGGCTATCAGTAGCTGCTCTCGAATAGTGCGTATCGTGGAGTTAGCTTCATCAAATTCTTTACGCTTAAAGAGTTTGGATTCACCCACTTCTACCCAAGCTAACGGTGTATGACACTTTCGACCATACAGAGATTCAAATGGTGCCATACCGATGCTCGCTTGGTAGCTGTTGTTGTAGGCAAACTCCACCATATAAAGATAATCTTCCCATCTCTTACCAAAATCCAGGGCGCACATTCAGATCATATCCTCCATTGTTCTGTTGGTCCTTTCAGTTTGGCCATCTGTTTGGGGATGAAAGGCCGTACTGAACGTCAATTTTGTGCCCAACAGCTGATGGACTAGCCTTCAATCATTAGATGTAAAGCACCCATCACGATCACTCATGATGCTACGAGGAACACCATGTAGATGTACAATCTGTTCAACATAAAGTTTTCCCAAACTTTTCACTGAATCGTCCCGTTTGTTCGGAAGGAAGTAAGCCACTTTCGTTAACCGGTCTACAATCACCCAGATTGAATCATTCCCGCGTTGAGATCTCGGCAACCCGTGCACAAAATCCATTGAAATATCATCGAACTTCCATTCCGGAATCGACAATGACTTCAAGAAACCGCCAGGCTTCTGGAATTCCGCTTTCACCAAAGCATAAGTTTGACATTTAGCCACATAATGAGCCATATCTTTCTTTAATCTTGGCCACTAGAACAACTTCTTCATGTCCCTGAACATCTTTGTGCTCCCAAATTGAATTGAGTACTTTGTAAAGTGAGCTTCGTACATCAACTCTTCTCGCAGCTTATGTAACACCCTAAAACCCAGAATTGGGTTCAAGTCGGGTGATACGCCATGTGACACGGGCGTGTCACAGGCCGTGTCCTGCTCGGGTGAGTAGCCCGGGGTCTGGTCGACGAAAAGTCGATCGACGAAAAGTTTGAGTGTACAAGCCCTATGACACAGGCGTGTCAGGGGGGGGGGTGCCTTGCCCAAACAACTACTCGAGTGATTGTCTCGAGTAGGTCTCGAGTAAGGTCTCGAGAGTATGACACGGGCGTGTCATCCTTTGGACACGGGCGTGTCTCGTTCTATATGGCCCGAGTAGATCTCGAGGAAATGTCTCGAGTAGGTAGAATATGTCTCGAGCACCTAAAGGATACGGGCGTGTCAGGAATGTGACACGGGCGTGTCATGACCAAGTACTCTAGTAGTTCTCTCGAGTAGGTCTCGAGTACGCCTCGAGTGAGGTACACGCCTTGTGACACGGGCGTGACTGGGCCGATACGGGCATGTACCCTGGCTGTGACTTGTTTTGGATTAGTCGGTTCGTGTGCCGCTTAAGGTACACGCCCTGTGACACGGACGTGTCAAAGGGCGTGTCAGACCCGAAAAGTCAATTTTAGAGATTTTTGTGGCCATTCATCTTCTTCCTCTGGGATCTGATGGCCCATGTGTCTCGTTGCTGCTTTAAGGCCGAGAGCGAGAAGAAAACTCTCATTTCTTCACTTAGCCATTATCTTTCTAAAAAGCTTAAGAAAGAGGAGATCAATGAGGAGGAGGAGGAAGAGAAGGGATCCATCCATTGGTGGACCTTTAGAGTTCCGATCTGAGATCCGAGGCCATATTTGTGGAGGTAAAGCTACTACGGTGCTTTTCAACCGACTAGGATTCCATGGCTCCAAAACGATCGTCAAGGGTAACGACCTTTCTTCCTAGCCATGTGAAGGCTTCCTTTTTTGGCATGTGCATAGTATTACCCCATCAGAGGGTGGCTTGTTACGGGAGTCCCTTGGGTTGATTCGCGGAATACCCAATAATTTGACATATAGATCCGAAAATGGGATACAGAATAAGCATGCTGTATGAAGCCCATCTGGAAAGGTTGGTCTGGATTGGTGATGTTGCATATACGCATCGGAGAAGACTCCAAGATTAAATGTGTAGTTTATGGAGTCTATGGGTTAGACCTGTGAAGGATAGTAGCAGGAAGTATTGGAGTGGTAGTCCAGGAAAATACCATGGTGGTGATTGTGATGTTCATGGGTTGTGCCTGTGAAGGGCAGTAGCGGGAAGTACTGGATTGGAGATCTAGGAAAATACCCGTGATGTTTATGATGCTTAGTGGGTTGTGCCTGTGAAGGGTAGTAGCAGGAAGTACTGGCTTGAACGCCCAGGAAATACCCGCAAGTGCTGGTTAGAGGTAGGGATGGAAAATGAGTTATGTCACTAATGCTGAGCGTGACACCTAGCTAACCTATGATTGTGAAGACAGTCCGTGGTGGACAGTGTGACTATTGTGATGCTAGTCCTTGGTGGACATTGTGGCTATTGCGAGCTTGATGAGCTCTTGAAAGGCCTGGTGCCGAACAGGAAAGGTGAAACTGACCCGTGCCTTATATTTAGCCGCGAGTATGCTGGTGCTCGGTGGTGGCAAGGCGACTTGAGCAATGGGGGGTGGTTGATCCGACCTGCGTTATGTCCATCCGACTTGAAGACCTGAAAGTGAGGTCAGTTGAAGCGCATAATGAGAGTCTTAGGACTGCGTGCCGAAAAGACTAAATGTTCAATTTACCGTTGGGTTTCGGCTCTGATACGGTGGTGGGACCCTAGTTCGCCGGTTCACCAAGAATGTGCCCTGAGTGCACGGATCGTCAGGCCGCATGGCTGACGGTTGTGATGGAATATTTGTGCGTGAGTGCACAATATGTGATGATAATATATATCTGCATATGAATTGCTATGCCTGCATGGAAGGAATGCCACTGCACCGGGATAAGGGGTAGGGTCGTTATAAATTGGTCAGCTGATTGCTGACTATTGCCTTATTTGCCACCGTTGGGTGGGCTGTCCTTGTACAGGTGCTGGAGAACCAAGTGGGACATTTAAAGGCTGAAATCCCTGCTGCTGCTGCTACTAGCCTTTGAAGGCTAAATGCAACTGTTATGTTATGTTCATATGCGGCTGGCTTGCACACCGATGTTTGGAATCCACATTTGTAAAGAACAACTGTAAGGCCATATTACTTTGTATTTGGTGAACATTCCTGTTTATATATATCAATGTGGATATTTATATGGTGGACATTCATGTTTGGAGTCTAGTTTCATGTTATAATCTTTCGCTAGAATGCTATGAGTTAGGATGCGCAACTATGGTATCAATTCATGACTTCGCCGACTGTTTTGTGGTATATGGTGTGGGGCCCCGCCCGAACCTTCTATTATATACTATATGAATGTATGGAGTCGTTACATTTTTGGTATCAGCTGTCTCGGTCTTTCCCTTTCGAATTCGTGGTCGAATTATTTTGTGGGGTGGCGAGCACGTGTACGTGCGAACCGTGTTAACACTAATGAACACTTGAATGTTCACTTAGGAATGCAAATACACTTGTTTGAGGAACCCGCGTGTTCCTATTTTATTGTTATTGCTTGTGTGAGGTCGCTAATGTGCGTGTCTTGTTCACCTATAGGTGACTCAAAGTGGTGCTGGGCAGTCGGAGCCCCAACGGTCTGATGAGAGTACGACACGAGTTAAGGTGCCTACACCTTCCCCTTCTGGGGAAACTGTGTGATTAGTTGCTGAGGCCCTGTTTGCAATGATTCAAGTATAGCCTACTGGGTAGGCGCAAGGGCAGGCGCAGCAGGCATTGAGACCAGAACAGGTTGCGGCGAGGCCAGAACCTGTTGCGGCTATGGCTCCTCGAGCAGCTGAGAGACAATTAAAGCAGTTTATGAGTTTCAATCCGCCTACTTTTGCGGGTATGGGATACCCTATGCAGGTAGAGGACTGGTTGTTGCACGTCAAGAGGATAATGACGGCGATCGGGACGGAGGAAGATCATAAGGTCACCTTGGCCACCTTCTTACTGGAAGGAGAGGCTAGTTTATGGTGGGACGAGATTGAACTACACAACTTAGTGGGCAGGTCGTTAACACAAGTGTCGATTGATGAGTTCTCCCGACTTTTCCTGGCAAAGCATCTACCAGCGACACAGCGTATTGCCATGGAAAACGAGTTCCAAAGGTTGACGCAAGGAGAAAGCAGTGTTGAAACTTACCTGCATGAGTTCACGAGGTTGGGACGGTATGTGGGTTCGATCTTCACCGATGAGCAGTGAAAAACCAATCGGTTCTATGAAGTCTTGCGGGACGAGTTGCGATTTCTTCTTTCAAGTTCAGTGAACCAAGGATTCCAGGCATTGGTTGACACTGCGTGCGTGCTGGAGAAAGACATGAAAAGGGTGCAAGGGAAGCAAACCTTGGTTGTGGCAAAGCCAAAACTCAAAGCGCCCCGACTTGGGAAGTCGTATTACAAAAAGAAATAGGGCAAGAGGTCCAAGTCGTCAGGACAAGCTCCTTCTACGGTTGCATCAGGAGCAACGTCAGGGGCCACTTCGAGGCCGGAGACTCGTACGTGCTTTACTTGTGGACGGGTGAGGCATATAGCCCGTGATTGTCGGGTTGGCCCGTCAAAGGGAGAAAAGAAGGCGGGAAAGTCTTATGCTGAGAAGGGAAAGACAGTGGTGGAGTCCTCTGCATCCCAAGCGCAGCCTCGAGTTTACAACCTTGGCCTGCAGGAGGCCATTAAGTAAAGTGACGTCGTCACAGGTACGAGTTAAGTTATTGCATTGTTTTGGCCTAGTGCATGCTTTATTTATTGTATGCTTTGTATGTGGCTTGTGTGTGATATGATTGCCACAGGATTTGTTATAATTCGAAACACGTTCGCGCGAGCACTGTTTGATATGGGAGCTTCGCAGTCATTTCTGTCTAAGGACTTCGTAGCGCGAATTGGAGTACCTAGTCATGCGAAGACTAAGAGTGTCAGGGTGGTGTTACCGAATGGTTGTTTGATGCTCGCAGATCGGGCTTGCGATGTGGCAGTTCAAATTGGAAGTCGGGAGTTTTGTTTAACTGCATATGTACTACCGATATCGGAGTTCGACGTGATCTTTGGTATGGATTGGCTCGCAGAGCATCATGCCTTTATTGATTGTAATGCCAAAGAGATCACATTGGGTCAGAATACCTAGCATGAGACTAAGTTCGCAGGGATGCGAGTAGTGAGCGGGACTTTGATGTCGGCACTCCAAGTCGTCATGGCTGTTCGGAATGGCACGTAGTTATTCTTCACGCTAATTCAGGCTGTCGAGCCCAAGGCCAGTGTTAGTAATGTTCGGGTTGTCTCGGAGTTTGCAGATGTGTTCCCTAAGGATCTTCCTAGGCTACCACCCCAGCGAGAGATCGACTTCACGATTAAGTTGGTGTCAGGTGCGAAACCTGTAGCCTGCTCTCCATATCGCGTTGCGCCAAAAGAAATGGCTGAGTTGAAAATCCAATTGCAAGAGTTGTTGGAGCAGGGATTTATACGCCCAAGTATGTCACCTTGGAGCGCACCTGTTCTGTTTGTGAAAAATAAGGACGGTGGGTTGCGGTTATGTATTGACTACCGCGAACTGAATAAGCTGACCGAGAAGAACAAGTATCCGATTCCACAGTTAGATGAATTGTTCGATCAGCTGGTGGGATCAACCGTCTACTCGAAATTGGATTTGAACTCTGAATATTACCAGTTGAGGATACGGGAAGGTGACATTCCCAAGACCGCATTTGGAACACGTTACAGTCATTATGAGTTCACGGTAATGCTGTTTGGGCTATGCAATGCGCCATCGGTATTTATGGACCTGTTGCACCGAATGTTTCGAGAGTACCTGGACTTATTCGTGATTGTGTTCATTGACGATATCTTGGTGTACTCGAAATCTGAAGCTGATCACGCAAACCACTTGCGGTTGGTGTTGCACACCTTACGAAGGAATAAGCTCTATGCCAAGTTCTCGAAGTGCGAGTTTTGGTATCGTCGGTGGCTTTTCTAGGACATGTGGTAAGTGGAGAGGGCATCGCAGTGGATCCATCGAAGATAAGGGCCATACAGGAGTGACCAGTATTGTTTTCGGTGGCCGAGGTCCGGAGCTTCCTTGGACTGGCGGGCTACTACAGACGGTTTGTTGAAAATTTCTCGCGGATTGCTTTGCCTCTGACCACACTTACGAGAAAGGATCAGAAGTTCATTTGGACGTCGAAGTGCACGCGAGCTTTTGAAGAGGTGAAGAGTCGGTTGACAACGGCGCTTGTGTTGGCATCGCCATGTGGTACTGACAGATATAAAATCTATAGTGATGCTTCAGGGACCGGCTTAGGCTGCGTTCTTCTACAAAATGGGAAAGTGATTGCTTATGACTCTCGCCAGTTGAAGGTGCATGAGCGAAATTATCCAGTCCATGACTTAAAGTTGGCGGCGGTGATCTTTGCACTAAAGATATGGCGGCATTATCTTTATGGCGTGAAAGTGGACATTTATACGGACCAGATGAGCCTAAAGTACTTGTTGGAGCAGAAGGACTGAATATGTGACAGCGAAGGTAGCTGGAGTTCCTTGGGGACTACACCTTTGCAATTCATTATACTCCCGGGAAGGGAAATGTAGTCGCCGATGCCTTGAGTCGGAGGGCTTCGGCACGTGCAATTTGGTTGCAGAGGCACGATGAACGTCTAATCCAGGAGCTATAAGCGTTGGATATTTCTTGTGTTGACAAGAATTCCTTAGCCAATGCATGTTTGAACTGGACGGAGGTACAATATGACCTTGCGGACAGGGTTCGACGAGCAATGGATCTAGATGAAAGTCTCCAACGCCATACAAAAGACGGGCCAGAAGGAAAATTCTCCTGGGATGACGGCCTTTTGCGGAAAGAGGGCCGGTTGTGCATCCCGAGTATGGGTAAACTACGAGAAGAGTTGATGTACGAAGCTCACTTTATGAAGTACTCAATTCAACCTGGGGGCACAAAGATGTTTAGGGACATGAAAAAGCTGTTCTGGTGGCCAGGACTGAAGAATGATATCGCTCATTACGTAGCCAAATGCCAGACTTGTGCTTTGGTAAATGCGGAATGCCAGAAGCTTGCAGGTTTCTTGAAGTCGTTGACGATTCCGAAATGGAAGTTTGATGATATTTCAATGGATTTCATGCACGGGTTGCCGAGATCTCAACGCGGGAATGATTCAATCTGGGTGATTGTAGACCGGCTGACAAAAGTGGCGCACTTCCTTCCGAACAAATGAGACAATTCAGTGGAGAGTTTGGCAAAGCTCTATGTGGAGCAGATCGTACGACTACATGGTATTCCTCGTAGCATCATGAGCGATCGGGATGAGCACTTTACTTCGAATGATTGGAGGCTAATCCATCAGCTCTTGGGCACGAAATTGACGTTTAGTACGACCTTTCGTCCCCAAATGGATGGCCGGACTGAGAGGACCAACAGAACTATGGAAGATATGGTCTGAATGTGCGCCCTAGACTTTGGTAGGAGATGGGAAGATCATCTCTATCTGGTGGAGTTTGCCTACAACAACAGCTACCAAGAAAGCATCAGTATGACACCGTTTGAAGCCCTGTATGGTCGGAAGTGCCGGACGCCGTTAGCTTGGGCAGAGGCAGGCGAATCCAAAGTGTATAGACGTAATGAAGTCGATGAAGCGAACTCGACGATACGCACTATCCGAGAGAGGCTACTGATAGCCTAGGATAGACAAGCGAAATACTACAACGCCAAAAACCGGAACGTGGAGTTCGTGGTGGGCGACTGGGTATATTTGAAGATCAAACCCTTCAAGGGCATGTCCAGGATTCGGCGACTGAAAAAGTTGAGTCCGAGATATCTTGGTCCGTTTGAAGTGGTGGAGCAAATTGGGGAAGCTACATATCGGCTAGCTCTTTCGGTAGACTTGGGTGGATTACATGATGTGTTTCACAATTCGGTGCTTCGGAAAGCCGTCAAAGATCCAGCTCAAGTGATCGAGACTGATCGTGTGTCAGTGGAGTATGGGCTAATGACGAAGGTTAGGCCCATTCAGATCGAGGATCGAGATGATAAACAGTTACGGAACAAGATAATAGGAATGGTCAAGGTCCGATGGGACAATTGTGGCCGTGAGGAGTTAACATGGGAGCGCGAGCATACCGTGTGAACTGAATTTCCCGAATTGTTTGTTTAACTGTTGTAGAGTATCTCCTTTGTTGTAACAAATATTTTTGACATTATAACATTTTGATTGTTGTATTCTTACTATGCACAAATTTCAGGACAAATCTTTTGTAAGAAGGGGAGGGTTGTAACACCCCAAAACCCAAAATTGGGTTCAGGTCGAGTGATACGCCATGTGATATGGGCGTGTCACAGGCCGTGTCCTGCTCGGGTGAGCAGCCCGGGGTCTGGTCGACGAAAAGTCGATCGATGAAAAGTTTGAGTGTACATGCCCTATGACACGAGCGTGTCAGGGGGGCTTGTCTTGCCCAAACTACTACTCGAGTGATTGTCTTGAGTAGGTCTCGAGTAAGGTCTCGAGAGGATGATACGGGCGTGTCATCCTTTGGACACGAGTGTGTCCCGTTCTGTACGACCCGAGTAGATCTCGAGGAAATGTCTCGAGTAGGTAGAATATGTCTCGAGTACCTAAAGGACACAGACATGTCAGCCATATGACACGGGCGTGTCATGACCAAGTACTCGAGTAGTTCTCTCGATTAGGTCTCGAGTATGCCTCGAGTGAGGTACACGCCCTGTGACACAGGCGTGAATGGGCTGACACGGGCGTGTACCCTGGCCATGACCTGTTTTGGATAAGTCGGTTCGTGTTCTACTTAAGGTACACGCCCTGTGACACGGGCGTGTCACAAGATGTGTCAGACCCGAAAAGTCAATTTTAGAGATTTTTGTGGCCGTTCATCTTCTTCCTCTGGGATCTGATGGCCCATGTGTCTCCTTGCTACTTTAAGGCCGAGAGTGAGAAGAAAACTCTCATTTCTTCACTTATCCATTATCTTTCTAAAAAGCTTAAGAAAGAGGAGAGCAAGGAGGAGGAGGAGGAGGAAGAGAAGGGATATGTTCGTTGGTGGAGCTTGAGAGTTTCGATCTGAGATCCGAGGCCATATTTGTGGAGGCAAAGCTGCTGCGGTGCTTTTCAACCGGCTAGGATTCCATGGCTCCAAAACGATCGTAAAGGGTAACGACCTTTCTTCCTATCCATGTGAATTCTTCCTTTTTGGCATGTGCATAGGATTCCCCCACCGGAGGGTGGCTTGTTATGGGAGTCCCTTGGGTTGATTCGTGGAATCCCCAATAATTTGGCATAGATTCAGAAATGGGGTACGAAATAGACATGCTGTGTGAAGCCCATCTGGACAGGTTGGTCTAGATTTGTGATGTTGCATATACACACCGGAGAAGACTCCGTGATTAAACGTGTATTTTATGGAGTCGATGGGTTAGACCTGTGAAGGATAGTAGCAGGAAGTACTGGAGTGGTAGTCCAGGAAAATACCCTGGTGGTGATTGTGATGTTCATGGGTTATGCCTGCGAAGGGCAGTAGCAGGAAGTACTGTATTGGAGATCCAGGAAAATACCCTTGATGTTTCTGATGCTTAGTGGTTTGTGCCTGTGAAGGGTAGTAGCAGGAAGTACTGACGTGAACGTCCAAGAAATACCCGTAAGTGCTGGTTAGAGCTAGGGATGAAAAATGAGTTCTGTCACTAATGCTGAGCGTGACACCTAGCTATCCTATGATTGTGAAGCCAGTTCATGGTGGACATTGTGGCTATTGTGATGCTAGTCCCTGGTGGACATTATGGCTATTGCGAGCTTGATGAGCTCTTGAAAGGCCTGGTGATGAACAAGAAATGTGAAACCGACTTGTGCCTTATATTTAGCCGGGAGTACGCTGGTGCTCGGTGATGGCAAGGCGACTTGAGCAACGATGGGTGGTTGATCCGACCTGTGTTATGTCCGTCCTACTTGAAGACCTGAAAGTGCGGTCAGTTGGAGCGCATAATGAGAGTCTTAGGCCTATGTGTCGGAAAGATTAAATGCTCAATTTACCGTTGGGTTTCGACCCTAATACGATGGTGAGACCCTGGTTCGCTGGTACACCAAGAATGTTCCCTGAGTGCATGGATCGTCGCGCCGTGTGGCTGACGGTTGTGATGGAATGTTTGTGCGTGAGTGCACAATATGTGATGACAATATATATCTGCATATGAATTGCTATGCCTGCATGGAAGGAATGCCACTGCCCAGGGACAAGGGGTAGGGTCGTTATAAATTGGTAAGCTGATTGCTGACCGTTACCTTGTTTGCCACCGTTGGGTGAGCTGTCCTTGTACAGGTGCTGGAGAACCGAGTGGGACATTTAAAGGCTGAAGTCCCTGCTGCTGCTAGCCTTTGAAGGCTAAATGAAATTGTTATGTTATGTTCATGTGTGGCCGGTTTGCGCGCCAATGTTTGGAAGCAATGTTTGTAAAGAACAACAGTAAGGCCATAAGGCCATCTGACTTTGTATTTGGTGAACATTCTTATTTATATATATCAATGTGGATATTTATATGGTGTACATTCATGTTTGGAGTCCAGTTTCGTGTTATAAGCTTCCGCTAGAATGCTATGAGTTAGGATGCGCAACTTTGGTATCACTTCGTGACTTCGCCGACTGTTTTGTGGTATATGGTGGGGGGCCCCGACCGGACCTTCGATTATATACTATTTGAACGGATGAAGTCGTTACAGCTTACCCATAGTATGGACGCACAACTGGCCCTCTTTCCATAAAAGGCCGTCATTCCAGGAGAATTGGCCATCCAGCCCATCCTTTGCATAGCGTTGGAGACTTTCATCCAGCTCCATTGCTCATCGAATTCTATCCGTAAGGTCATATTGTACCCTCGTCCAGTTCAAACATGCATCGACTGTGGAATTCTTGTCAACACAAGAAATCTCTAATACTTCCAACTCCTGGATCAGACGCTCATCATGCATCTGCAACCAATTTGCCCATGACAGAACCCTTCGACTCAAGGCATCAACGACCACATTTCCCTTCCCGGGAGTATAATGAATCTTAAAGGTGTAGTCCCCAAGGAACTCCAGCCACCTTCGTTATTGCATATTCAGATCTTTTTGCTCCAACAAGTACTTTATGCTCTTATGGTCCGTAAAGATATCCACTTTTACGCCATAAAGATAATGACTCCATAACTTCAGTGCAAAGATCACTGCCGCCAACTCCAAGTCGTGGACGGGATAATTTTGCTCATGCACTTTCAACTGGAGAGAGCCATAAGCAATAACTTTCCCGAATTGCAGAAGAACGCAGACTAAGTCTATTCCTGAAGCATCACTATAAATCTCATAGCCGTTTGTACCACATGGCGATGTTAACACAGGCGCCATGGTCAAACGACCCATTAGCTCTTCAAAATCTCGCACGCACTCGGCGTCCAAACGAACTTCTGATCCTTTCACGTTAGTGTGGTCAGAGGCAAAGTGATCCGCGAGAAGTTTTCTACAAACCATCGAAAGTAGCCTGCCATTCCAAGGAAGTTCCTGACTTCGGCCACCGTAGACAACACCGACCATTCCTGTATGGCTTTTATCTTTGACTAATCCACTGCTATGCCCTCTCCACTTACCACATGGCCAAGAAAAGCCACCGATGACAGCCAAAACTCGCACTTCAAGAACTTGGCATAGAACTTATTCCTTCACAAGGTATGCAACACAACCACAAGTGGTTTGCATGATCAGCTTCAGATTGGGAGTACACCAAAATATCATCAATGAATACAATCACAAACAAGTCCAAGTACTCTCGGAACGTTCGGTGCATCAGGTCCATGAATACCAATGGCGCATTGCACAGCCCAATCGACATTACCGTGAACTCATAATGACCGTAGTGTGTTCCAAATGCAGTCTTGGGAATGTAACCTTCCCGAATCCTCAACTGGTAATATCCAGATTTAAAATCCAATTTAGAGTAGACGGTTGATCCCACCAGCTGATCGAACAATTCATCTATCTATGGAATCAAATACTTGTTTTTCTCTGTCAGCTTATTCAATTCGCGGTAGTCAATACATAACCGCAAACCACCGTCCTTCTTTTTCACAAACAGAACAGGTGCGCTCCAAGGTGACATACTTGGGCGTATATATCCCTTCTCCAGCAACTCTTGTAATTGGACTTTCAACTCAGCCATTTCCTTTGGCGCAACGCGATATGGAGAGCGGGCCACAGGTTTTGCACCTGGCACCAACTCAATCGTAAAGTCGATCTCTCGCTGGGGTGGCAGCCCAGGAAGATCCTTAGGAAACACATCCGCAAACTCCGATACAATCGGAACATCACTCACATTGGCCTTTGGCTCAATAGCCTGAATCAGCATGAAGTATAACTCCGCGCCCTTCCAAACAGCCTTGACGACTTGGAGTGCAGACATCAAGGTCTCGCTCTCTCCTCGCATAACCACGAACTTAGTCTCCTACTCGGTATTCTGGCCCAGTGTGATCTCTTTTGACTGGTAGTCAATCGAGGCACGCTGCTCTGCGAGCCAGTCCATACCAAAGATCACATCAAATTCCGATATTGGTAGTACAGATGCAGTCAAACAGAAATCCCGACTTCCAATTTGAACCGCCACATCACAAGCCCTATCCGCAAGCGTCAAACAACCATTTGGTAATAACACCTTTACGCTCTCTGTCTTCACATGACTAGGTACTCCAATTCTAGCTACAAAGTCCTTAGACAGAAATGAATGTGACGCACCCGTATCAAACAGTGCTTTCGCTAACGTGTTCCGAATCATAACAAAGCCTGTGACAACCATATCACACACAAGCCACATACAAAGCATGTAATAAGCAAAGCAATCAATAACTTAACTCGTACCTGTGACGACGTCACTCTGCTTGATGGTCTCCTGTAGGCCAAGGTTGTAGACTCGGGGCTGCGCCTAGGATGCAGAGGATTCCACCACTGCCCTTCCCTTCTCAGCATAAGACACTCCCACCTTCTTTTCTCCCTTTGGTGGACCAACCTGACAATCACGGGCGATATGCCCCACTCTTCCACAAGTAAAGCAAGTACGAGTCTCTGGCCTCGAAGTGGCCCCCGACGTTGCACTTGATGCAACCGTAGAAGGAGCATGTCCAAAAGACTTGGACCTCTTGCCCCATTTCTTTTTAGAATACGATTTCCCAGGTCCGGGCGCCTTGAACTCCGGCTTTGTCACCGCCAAGGCCCGCTTTCCTTGCACCCTTTTCATATCCTTCTCTAGCGCGCAGACAGTATCAACCAATGCATGGAACCCTTGGTTTACTGAACTCAAAAGCAGGAATCTCAACTCGTCCCGCAATCCTTCATAGAACCTATTGGTTTTCCTTCGCTCATCGGCGAAGATGGAGACCGCATATCGTCCCAACCGTGTGAACTCATGCAGGTATATCTCCACACTACCTTCTCCTTGCGTGAGCAGTTGGAACTCATTTTCCATGGCAATACGCTGTGCTGCTGGTAGGTGCTTGGCCAGGAATAGTCACGAGAACTCCTCAATCGACACTTGTGTTAACTGCCTGCCCGCTAAGTGGTGTAACTCGATCTCGTCCCACCATAGCCGCGCCTCTCCTTCCAATAAGAAGGTGGACAAGGTGACCTTCTGATCTTCCTCCATCCTAATCGCTGTCAAGATACGCATGACACACGAAAACCAGTCCTCCACCTGCATAGGGGATCCTATACCCATAAACATCGGTGGATTGAAGCTCATGAACAGCTTCAACTGCCTTTCAGCTGCTCGAGGATCCACAACCGCAATAGGTTCTGGACTCGCCGTAACCTGTTCTGCCCTCAATGCCAGCTACGCCTGCCCTTGAGCCTGCCCAGTAGGCTGTGCTTGAATCATGGCAAACAGGGCCTCAGCGACTAAGCAGACAGTTTCCGCAGAAGGGGAGGTGTAGGCACCTCAGGTGGTGTCGTACTCTCATCAGAACGCTGGGGCTCCAACTGCCCAGCACCACTCCGCGTCACCTATAGTGGACAAGACACACACATTAGCAACCTTACATAAGCAATAACAACAATATAGGAACATGCAGGTTCCTCAAACAAGTGTATTTACATTTCTATATGGACATTCAAGAGTTCATTAGTGTTAATGTGGTTCACACATACAAGTGCTCGCCACCCAAGAAAAGAATTCGACCAAGAATTTGAAAGGGAAAGACCGAGACAACTGATACCAAAAATGTAATGACTACATCCGTTCATCCGAGGCCCCACACCATATGCCACAAAACAGGCGGCAAAGTCACGGGTTGATATCAAAGTTGCGCATCCTAACTCATAACATTCTAGCGAAAGCTTTTAACAGAAATACTGAACTCCAACCATGAATGTCCACTAACATAAACACCCACATTTATATAGGAATGTGCGTAAAATACATATCATTTGGCCTTATGGCCTTACAATTGCTCGTTATAAAAGTGGCTTCCAAACATCGGTGCGCAGGCCGGCCACACATGAACAAAACACAACATTTTAGCTTAGCCTTCAAGGGCTAGCAGTAGTAGCAGTAGCAGAGACTTCAACCTTTATATGTCCCGCTCGGCTCTCCAGCACCTGTACAAGGACAGCCCACCCATCGGTGGCAAACAAGGCAACGGTCAACATTCAGCTGATCAATTTATTACGGCCCTACCCCTTACCCGGGGCAGTGGTATTCCTTCCATGTAGGTATAGTCATTCATATGCAGATATATAGATATCACACATTGGACTCTCACGCACAAACATTCCATCACAACCGTCAGCCACGCGACCCGACGATCCGTGCACTCAGGGCATATTCTTGGTGTACCGACGAACCAGGGTCCCACCACCGTATCAGGGCCGAAACTTAATGGTAAAATTGAGCATTTTGCTCCAGGGCGTGCAACCGGAGACTTTAGTCTTAGTGGCACGCAGGCCTAAGACTCTCGCTATGCGCTCCAACAGACCGTACTTTCAGGTTTTCAAGTCAGACGGACATAACGCAGGTCAGATCAACCACCCCCCGTTGCTCAAGTCACCTTGCCATCACCGAATACTAATGTACTCGCGGCTAAATAAAAGGCGCGGGTCGGTTTCACCTTTCCTGTTCGGCACGAGGCCTTTTCCCAAGAGCACATCAAGCTCACAATAGCCACAATGTCCACCATGGACTTTCTCGACATTCATAGGTTAGCTAGGAGCCACAACCAGCGTTAGCGACAGAACTCACTTTCCGTCCCTAGCCCCAACCTTAGCTAGCTCACGTGGCCAGCAATTACTACAGCCATGTGCAGGACCAGAAACACTGGTCTTTCAAGTATACAACACAAATACTTGCGGGTATTTTTTTGGGCTTCCATACCAGTACTTCCTGCTACTACCCTTCACAGGCACAACCCATCAAGCATCACAAGCATCAGAGGGTATTTTTCTGGACTACCACTCAAGTACTTCATGTTACTGCCCTTCACAGGTCCAACCCATCGACTACATACACTACAAGTTTCATCGCGGAGTCTTCTCTAGTGTATAAATGCAACATCACCAATCCAGACCAACCTGTCCAGATGGGCTTCACACAGCATTCCTATTCCGTACTCCATTTTCGGATCTATATGTCAAACCATTGGGGATTCCAAGAATCAACCCAAGGAAATCCCTTCACAATCCACCCTCTGGTGGGGAAATTCCATGCACATGCCAAAAAGGAAGCCTTCACATGGCTAAGAAGGAAGATCGTTACCCTTGAAGACCTCTTTGGAGCCATGGAATTCTAACCGGCTGGAAAGCACCGCAGCGGCCTTGCCTCCACAACGCTAGCCTCGGATCTCAAATCGGAACGCAGCAGCTCCACCGGTAGCCGGCTCCCCTCTCCTCCTCCTCCTTCCTCTCTCTAGATTCTTAGAAAGAGAGTGGCCAAGATCAAAATGAGATTTCCCTTCTCATTCTCGGCCTGAAAGAAGCAGGGAGGACCCTAAGCCATCAGATTCTAGCTGAAGAAAATGGATGGCCACAATTTTGCCACAAAAGGCTAATTTTTGGCTGACACTACCTGTGACACGCCCGTGTCACAGGTCGTGTACCTGAAGCAACACACAACCAACTCATCCAGAACATTATACGGCCTTATGACACGCCCGTATCACATGACGTGTAACTTGACACGGCTTCAGAAACGCCCATGTCTAGTCCGTGTACCTCAGGTGGTACACAACCATCTCAACCTGAGCAAGACTAGGCCAAGTGACACGCCTGTGTCACAGGCCGTGTGCCCAGAGACACACCTGTGTCCTACCCATGTTCACCAGGCCGCACTGCCCAGGCCAAATCCAGAAAAGGAGACGGACACTGACACACCCATTTCACAGGCCGTGTGCCCTTACACAACTACAGACACGCCTCTACCTGGTATTTCGTCGAGCGAAGTTCGTCGACCAGAGGGGGATACGCCCCCTGACACGCCCGTATTGCAGGTCGTGTTCCCTCTCGAGAACTTGTCGAGTGCAGTTCACCGAGCACTCAACAGACTGCTCATCTATATAGAGCAGGACACTCCCTGGGACACGCCCGTGTCCCAGGCCGTGTCACCCAACTGGAACCCATTCCTGGGATTTGGGGTATTACAACCCCTATCTCCTCTAATTATTGGCCACCCTCTACTCTCCATACCTAAGGCAACCGACAACCCTCTACCACCACCCGAGCAGCCTGTAACACCCCCAAAAGGAGTAGGCAAAAATAGGCTAAAATTCGAACCGGGGTTCGATGAACGTCGAACCGGCGTTCGACGAACATCGAACTGTCGTTCGACGAACTTCGAACCGGCGTTCGACGAACGTCGAACCGGCGTTTGACGAACGTCAAACTGACGCTCGACGAATGTGTTGCTGTTATACTGCTACTCTTCTTTCGACAAATGTCGACCAACGTTCGACGAATGCTGAACAACGTGTACGACGAACGACTGTCTTGAGTTCGACGATTGTCGAATGGCCTTCACATTTAACTACCTTCTCGAGCTCGACGAAAGTCGAACGGAGTTTGGAGTAACAACGGCCGATGAGAGGTGGGTTGACTTTTCAACTCAAATCGTGGCTGTTGCTTTAGGATAAGATGAGATCATGTGGTTGGTGTTAAAACCGAGGCTACTTATGCAGAGGGTTATAAATTGAGGAATTTATTGTTCCCTTCTCCACTCTCTCTTCCTTTCATCTCCTTTGAGTGTTCTTGGATGAAGGACCTAAGGAGTGCTGGAGAAGATCTTATGGGTAGAATCAAGATCTGAGCTAGATCCGCGAAGGGGAAAGTGAGGCACTCACTTCCATCCTCGTAGAAAAGCTTTGTCATGGCTCCGAAGAGAACGACAAGGGTAACAATCTTTTTTCTTGTACATGTGAAGTCCTTATTTTGGAATGTGCATGGAATCCACCACCAACCGGTGGGGAATCGAGGGATTTCTGTTGGGTCGATTCATATTATCCCCAATTACATTTGCATATAGATCCGGAAATGTGTAGTACAAAATAGGCATGCTGTGTGAAGCCCATCCGGACAGGTTGGTCTGGATTGGTGATGCTTTCTTTTGCGCACCGGAGAAGACTCTGCGTATAAACGAGTATTTTAAAAAGTTAGTTGGTTATGCCTGTGAAGTAGAGTAACAAGAAGTACTGGAGTGGAGTTCCAGGAAAATACCCTCGAAATTCATGTGCTGTATGCCATGGAAAAACCAGTGCTTTTGGCACTGCAAGATGCTGCAGGGTTTGGGTTGAGTTTGGGCACAGAAAGAGAGCTTCTGTTGGCCCCGCCAAGTGATCCTGACAAACACTGACATTGACTCCCTTTTTTTGATTGTGAAGCCAGTCCATAGAGGATAGTGTGGCTAGTGTGAGCTATGAGCTCTTAAAGGCCAGTGAGCCGAACGGACAAGGGGAAGCCGACACGCGTCAGTCTAGACATTGAACTGGTGATTTGAGCAACGGGCAAGGGCTGAACTGTATCCACGTTATGGTTGTCTAACTTGAGTACCTAAGTTGTTGCCATTCGTTAGGATCACATAATGAGAGTCGAACTAAGTCTAAAGTTCGTCGAACTGAACATAGTCTTTCGTCAAACTAAGTTTAGCTTTTGTCGAACTAAATTTAAAGTTCGTCGAACTAAATTTAAAGTTCGTCGAACTGAATTTACACTTTCGTCAAACTGATCTTGCCGTTCGTCGAACGGAGCTTAGCGTTCGTCGAGCTCAATACCTAGACAGACAAAATTTTATCTAAGTGTTGTGGCATTGAGTGATACCTACTCACTCAATGCCTTTGGTTCTAATGATTAAATTTTGTCTAAGTCCACATATGCTGTGTCATGCTGACGTCAGCAAAGTAAAAAGACAACCAAAATTCAAATGTTGCGGAAATTCTGCTAGAGACGTTGGCGGCCAGCTGTTATCATCTTCTGCACTTTCCAAGAAATGTTTTCATCATTAAGTGTTGGGGCCCACATACAACAAAGAGCCATTGAATCAGGAGTACATGGAAAGCGTGTACTGAATGGCTAAATCTCAACCATCAATCCTGGTGTTCGGACCCGCTGCTTGATTGGCGTTCAGAGAATAAAAAGACAAAGGCATACCGAGGAAGACACTCTTTGGAAAAAAAACAATCAGGTAGTTCTTCTTCTCCATCATTGTTGTAGAGAAAAAGAACAGGAAGCTCAAGTCATCAAGACAAAGAGTAAGTTAGCTGTTGATATCAACATCGTCAACAACAAGATAGCCGATGTGATCTTCATCTCCACCAGCAAGCTAGTCCAGAGTATTTCTCTGAGGAAAGAGGAAGCAGCCAAGGGCCGACCCTTGCTGCAAGTTCTTCACAGTACCAGCTGTACAAGCATCCTGAAGATTCTAATCTGGAAGATGTGAAGAGAAGTAGCTGTGAAGAGAAGATTCTCCATCCTTATTGCTGTGAAGAAAGGAGTAGGGCTGAGATTCTTCCAGCTCAGGTTGCAGCAAAATCTACTGTAGTTACTTCTCTAGTTCCAGCTGGATAAAATCCCTGGTGCTGATAAGAGGAAGTTTGGTCTAAGTGTTTCTTAGTCCAGATAAGTAGACTCAGGAAATATATTTCTTAGAGTCATGGTTGGGCAGAGTTTATCTCAGTCTAGGTAGATTAGCATAGTGAAATTTCACTGGTGGCAAGTCATCACTCCAACCCGCTTTCATCCTGTAGGATCCAAGTGTGGATCTGACATGAAAGGTCTTTGTGACCTGTGGTTTGGCTTTGTGCCTTGTGAAAGGTCTTTGTAACCTGTGGTTTGGCTTTGTGCCTTATGAAAGGTCTTTGTGATCTATGGTTTGGCTTTGTGCCTTGTGAAAGGTCATTATGACCTGTGGTTTTGCTTTGTGCTTAGTGAAAGGTCTTTTTGACATGTGGTTTGGCTTTGTGCCTAGTGAAAGGTCTTAGTGACCTGTGGTTCGGCTTAGTGCATAAGTGGTAGGTCTGTGTGACCTGTGAGATCCTGCGGGATCTGAGGTGTAAGCTCTTTGGAGCAAGCTTTGGAGAAGTGCCTAGTCCAACAAGATAGTTGGATAGGTGGGAGGGAAAGTGGATGTACCCAGTTGGGGGACCACTATAAATCACTGTGTGCTTTTTTGTGTTATTTTTCTTTGTGCAGGTTGTGTACTTTTTGCAAGCATAAAATAACCTAAAGCCAAAGCTCTTAAAGAACTATTTAAGAAATCAGGAAAGAGATCAATAACCTATTCACCCCCCTCTAGATGATTTAGCTATCCTTGAAAACAAGACTTTCAAGTGGTATCAGAGGGAGGTTACCCAAAAAGTACCTAACAGGCTGAGTTAACCTCCAAGGATAGCAAAAAGGTTAAACTTATGTGTTTAAAGTTGAACCATAAGGTGTGGAACTCTATGGAGCATCAAATTTGCAGAGAGGACAAGAACATCATTTGACTGTTGGCTGCTCTTGATGAAGAAGGTGAAAGCAGATGCTATGGACCAATAGCTACACCAGAAGATGAATCTTACCATGATCAGCCTAGTCAACATAAGGTATATTCCCCTTCTAGCTCATCCTCAAAGTCTGGATATGAATCCGGTAAAGACTCTGATGTCTCCTCTTCAAGTGATGATGAGGGTCCTTTGATAGAGGATGAATTCAATTAATTGATTGACAATCATGCTGTCCTTCTAAAAGCTTTCAAGGAAAGCTGGCTGCTTGTTAAGAAAAAAGCAGAGGAAATAGCCTCCCTACAGAACACTGATTCCTAGTAAGATGAAGTTTCATCCTTGCTATGTCTAAAAGAGAGGGAAGCAGCCCATATGAAGATCATGGTAGATATCCATGTTGAGTCCTTAAAATACAAGGACTCTATTATCAAGAATCTTGAAGAGAAACTTGAAAGGGAGAAGTGGATAGTGGCAAACTTCTCTAAGATAGATGCTATCAAGAGAAAATCTTAATCTGAGTGGATTTCAAAAGTTATCCAATCTCAGAGGAGAGGCAAAGCTCCTGTTGTGCCACAGTCATCCTCTCCCAAGATAATCCTCCCATCCAATAGGTATGACCAAGGTTGCATGTATGGTCACTAAAAGAATGAGAATCTTCCTTGTAAGACTACAAATGTCTCTTACAATGGAAGAAGAAAGGACATGGGAATGAGTGCATTTATGGCTCCCCATGAACAAATACAAATGGCCCAATCTGGACCATTTATATTTGGTTCCTCAGCCCCAACTCACAAGGCTAAGGCAGTGGCTCTCACTCAAGCCCATCCAACAAGAACACAGACCAAGGGTCAGTCTACCAGTAAGCCTAACTTGGCTTGTTCTGATAATATAAATAGCTTGTCTATTGCAAATAAGACAGCTGTAAATACCATTCAAGGCAATCAAAGAAATCCTGTTGGAAGAATGACCTTCAGTCAGATCCTTGCTGAAAGGAACCTGAAGAAAGTTGCTGCTCGTCTTCCTTTTATTCGGTTAGCAGTTAACCACACTACAAGACCTGCTCAGAAAAGAAGATATAATATTCATGAGTGATGGTGCTGTGGAAAGGTGGGGCATTTTGCCGTAGATTTCTGACACAATCCTTT
Source organism: Platanthera guangdongensis (assembly GCA_039583875.1). Lineage (NCBI taxonomy): Eukaryota > Viridiplantae > Streptophyta > Magnoliopsida > Asparagales > Orchidaceae > Platanthera > Platanthera guangdongensis. Next base: position 163,926,710 of record CM077162.1, read on the forward strand.
TGTAAATAAAGCAAGAGTTATCCTACCTGTCAGAAATTCTACAGGTAGGCAAGTTAGATTTCAGTCTAATCAAAACCTAGGACCCAACACCTATTGGGGTCTTAAGGTAAGATAAATCTATTTTGCAAGTTAGTCTAAGTGCCCATCCCCCATGTATTACTTAGACAGAAGATGTTCCAGAACTTGGACTAGAACAAGAAAGTCATCTTATGGATCAGACTTCAGTGTGGGAAAAACCTAATATCTTTCATTAAGGACAAGATGTCTGACTGGTTGGACAAAGCTTTGTTGCCACACCAGCAAACTAATGAGGAAAAGTAGGCTGTAATCACCGAGGAAAGCTGTAAAGAATAAGTTATTCTTAGAGCAGCAGGGAAGGGGCACATTAAGCTCAGCTGAAAAGTTTCTCAAGTGGTATCATCAGTTGTCTGACACTTCAGTGGAAATCGGGAAAACAAGTGTGCTCAGGTTCAACATTATCTGAACCTGTAGCAAATGATGTCCAAGTTAGTGGGATTTATGGACAAGCTTGTACAAATTCTAAGGGGAAGAATGTCATGCTAGATACTTCTATTTGGGGAGAATGTTAATAAAGTGTTGCTGGACAAGGTTGAGTCTTACCTATAATACCTCCAGCACTAAAAAGATCAGCACTACTGCTGAAGTTCAGCAATGTCTCCATAGTCAATGCTGAGTAGGAGAGAGAGAGATTATTCAGATGTTTGCAACTGCTGTGAATGAGCAAGTTCACAAGAATAGCTAGATTGCTCTAGCTATTGCTGATACAAGTCATCACATTCCTATTGGAGTAGCAGTACAAAGAAAGACTTTGCATCAGCATGAAAGGATGATTCAAGGAAAGATCATTTAAGGCTCAAATGGTATCAAAGTCCAGCAACTGCAGGAGAAAATTCAGTGTCATAAGAAAAGAAAGCTGAAGCCAAGAAGAAGGATACAAGTGGTACAATCATTATGAGAATGGTAACTGTCCATGATCAAGGATGAAGGCAATAGCCTAGGAGGAGAAGGAAGTTTGAGTTACCAATGCAAAAAGGGTCACTGTGGCTTGAACAGAAAGCAGATGCCAAAGGCAAGTTTGTTGTTAAAGGAAAGAAAAAGACCTGGCTCATCAAGAAGTGATCATGGTGTAAGGGAACTACTATGATCAACTGATGAGAATCCATCTACAGCTCCAGGACCTTAACCTCCAGAGTTGGTTCAGAAGGAATTCCAGAAAGAAGTTGCAGGAACATGTTTAGCTTCTTGTTCAGAGGCAGCCAACAGTTGAAAAGGGTCAAGGAACTTCACAGCTGATCAGCAAGTCCTCAGGACTATGCACAGTCTGAGTGGGAGATCAACCATAGTTTATGGCTACTGCTGTACAGTCTATACTGCTTCCATAAGAATATGCTGGTACAAGACAAGAGTAAAAGTCCAGCATATCCTAAAAAGCATGAGGCCCTAAGTGGTGGAAAAGATCTTGAAGGTTTTGAAGACTTTCACTTGAAGACTTTTCAAGTGGGATACCTTAATTGGTATCAAGGCTGACATACAAAATCCTACCAAAACTGCCCAAGTGGTATTCAACCAACTCAAACAGTCAGGTAGATTGGTCAGATGTACATTTAGTGCTGAAGAAGTCAGAACAGTGAAAGAACAATTCTTCCACTCTTCACAGTACAAGGAAGAACACAACAATTCTGGGATGATGCTCTCCAAAGGAGATAATGCTAACTGCCCAGTTAGATGAAAGGAGAACATGTGAGAAGATGCACCTCCACCATAGAGTGCAAGGTAGATAGGATAAGCAAAGATGGAACCTATCAAATCCTATGAAGAAGACTGACTACTTGGAGCTATAAGAAAGAAACCAGTTATGCAATATCAGCTCCATGGTATCAGGACCACATCCTCCAGATAAGTAGAACTACCTTATATTGACATTCTATTAGTATAATCTAGATTGCTAGGAATCATGTCCTTCACAGCAGGTCTATGCATATGTAGATTAAGTATCAGTTTGTTAGGGAGCTTATGGAAAAACTCAATCCTAAGTTTGTCCTCACTGACAAGTGGCTGATGTGTTTATCATACCACTAGATGAAGTCAAGTTCAACACCATCTAGATTGAGATTGCATATGTTGAACTTGGAATAGCTTCAGTTGCTCCCTATCATATTTGTGTTGAAGGATCTACTTTTCTTGTAGGTAGATAAGTCCTTGATATAACATCAAGACTATAATGAACATCAAGTGGAATCCAGACTGGCATAGACTAGAATGTCTACCAGGAATCTGACAAAGGATGCTTCAGTTGAGGGGGAACAGGAAGCTGCTGCGGAAGATCAGCTGTCACAACTGCTGATCAGTTTGTCTTAAGGATAATGCACAGATCAAGGTGGAGAGTATGAGAAGAGGAACAACTAACAACCAGCTCAAGTGGATCCATGGTTCACTTAAGTGCCAAGAGGCTGCAGTGATGTGGTGGATCAATGATATCACCATAAGTGGATGCTTATTCTATAGATAAAACATCAGCAAGTGAAACTTGTGTGCAGCAAGTTCAAGTGATGCAGTGTTATGTTGTTTCAATGTATCAACACAAAAGGTATGACTCCTAATCTTATAGATTGATCATTAGGATAATTTTCTTAGTGTTATCAACACAGGACTTTGACTAGGATCAAGAGATAATCTCTCATATAAACCTTTCTCCTCCCTCAATAGATATTCCTATTGAAGAAGACAGAAAGGGGAAGATGTGTAATAATACATAAGTAGGAGACATAAAAGCATCACTTGACATGACTAGGTCATGTTGAGTCAGTGCATATTACTTGAATATGTTCAAGTAGTATGATAAATACAATGACTGACTACATGTTAAGCCATAACTGTGTCAGTGCATATTTTGAGATAAGTGCTTCTAGTGGTGCTCCATTTTAAAATATTAAGTGGTAGAAAGGAGAGTGCATATTATTTGAACAATTGCTCAAGTAGTATGAGGATGCATTGACTTAACCTATTGAGTCAATACAATTAAATGAAGCATATTGAATTAATATAGCATAAGCTAGCAGTTGTAGTAGATTTTAATCTACACCTGCATGAAATTATGCTGCCTATTTTGGTAATGTCTCTTAGTATTACTGGGTATTCTGCCTTCTTTAAATAGGGGGAGATTGTTGGGTCCATTGCCCACAATGTTCCCTAGAGTGGATTTGAAGAGGCAACATCATCAACACTAAGAGCATAGTTGCATTTGATGTTATTTAAGCTCATCTTGTGCAAGATGTTCCTTGGAACATGTCTAGACAGATTGTCTAAGTGATGTGACAGGTGGTCATAAGGAAGAAAAGTGGACACCATGAGAAGATGCTGGAAAGGTAGTAATTTGGCTAAGTCCACAAGCGTTGAGTGGAGCAAGCTCACTCAATGCCAAAGATAAGGATTCAATATTGTCTAACTGGAAATTTGCCTAAGTCCACAGGCGTTGAGTGAGGACAGCTCATTCAACGCCATATAACAAATAGCTTTGAGTTTATCTCAGCTTAACTGGTAGATAGCCAAAAATATGGCTAAGTATAAAAGTGTTGAGTGTAGTCTACTCACTCAACACCATACAACAAAAAGGCTGTGAGTCAGACTGAGTCAGTCAAAGCCAAGATAAATTGGCTGAAAATGTGGCTAAGTCCATATGTGTTGAGTGTGGTCTACTCACTCAACGCCATACAGCTAATAGCATTGAGTGTTGCCGTGTCTGTCAACTTCACAGAAAAGTTGGGCAAAAATTCGACTAAGTCCACAGGCATTGAGTGTAGCTTACTCACTCAACGTAAAATGTTGGATCCCTAGTTGGATTTGGGCTAGGTTCACTAACTAGGATGATTGACCCACCATGTATAGCCAGGGTCATGTTTGTGTCCTAGAGTTTAGGCTAAGTCCTTAGAATCAATCTTGCATGGACCAGCCAACAGAAGACTTCAGAAGACTCATGACTTATAAGAAAATAAAGTTCAGAAAGTGAGTTCGACGTTCGTCGAACTCAGCTCGATGAAAGTCGTGCTCCACTCGACGAGCTCAGAGTTGAACTCGACGATATTCAAGCTCAGGTCGACAAACTCTGGAAGTTCAACTTCAACACATTATGTCGAGAACACCTTCTCTGAACTCAGGTCGACGAAGATTGATTCTCAGTTCAACGAACTTGAACCACAAAATTGGGAAGCTTTTCACAGAAAGTAGTTAGCTGATCTCAGGTCGACAAACTTGGATCTCAGGTCGACGAACAAGAATTCTCAGGTCGACGAACATGATCTCTCTAGTCGATGAACTTTTATCTCAGGTCGACGATTTCTATGAAGTTCCAGACTTAGTATTTCCCTCAATCTCTGTCCTTAATTCCATATTATCTAACAATATTTTCCTGAGTAATTAATGCATATATTCTCTAAATACTGTCGTTAGTGGCAGTATTGATTATGGTCTTCATCAGGTTGAATGTTTGCTTAATTAATTGGGACAGTTGAGGAAATTCATTAAAGAAAATATTCTCTCCAGCCGTATTTCATTCTCCAGGCCATCAGCAATTAATGCAAACAATTCAAAATTCAAAGGAGAATTTGACAGAGACATATAAAAAATAGATTTACTTTTTAGTCGAAAAAAAGGATACAGAGCATATACAAAAACTACACAGCACTCGGTACACAGAGAAGATTCACAGAAACACACAAGATCATCTGCTTCTCTGTACAAAAAACATTCTGTTTTCTCCTTGAACTCACTAAAGAAGAAGAACAACAATTACAAATCATGAGTCTTCTTCAATCTTCAACTCCAGGAGCTCTCAAGGACAACATATTCAAATCAGTCAGGAGTTTCTGGATTTTCACAAGTCAAAGAAGAAGACCTACTACACCCTGTGCAAGACTCCAAGTGATATTGAAAGGAGTTCTTGAGAACAACAATCCACTTGTCTTCTCAGCTGTTTAAGAAAGAGAAGACACCATCAATCTCTCTCCCCCTCCTATATAAAGGGTTTATTAACTCCCTTCAAAAGTTTATTTGGTTTTTAGGCACCTGATCAAAAACTTATTGGTGGCAGTCACCTGATCAAAACTTGCTAGTGGATTCCTACCAGGGTGGTAGACGAGTGGATATACCCAGGTTGGGGAACCACTATAAAATTTCTTGTGTTGTCTGGTTGCCCCTTTTTCTTATTGTTCTTGCTGTGGCTGTGATATTTTAGGCTAGCTGTGCTGTGGTAGTTTAGTTTAGATTATTTTCTTTTTATCTTCTACCACTGCTGGTATCATTCTTTACTCTGATAATTATTTTAGAAATAGTTAAAAAGATTTTAGATTACTCTATTTACCCCCCTCTAGAGTAAATCAGGTCTAACCACATCTTTCAATTAGTATCAAAGTGGTTTCCTTTGGTTGTACAAGCTAACCCGTGAACCAAAAGATCCTGTGTTAGATCTGATCTCTATTTCTCTTAGGCTTACTAAGTTCACAGCATGGCACAAAACAAGGATTATACAAGCACCAGACCTCCAGTTTGCAATCTGAATAAGTTTGCAATTTGGAAGGCAAGAATTAGGTTATACATAAATTCTATTGATGAGGACATCTACAATTCCATTTTGACAAGTCCTCCTCAACCAACAACATCTACATCTACATCAACATCAAGCGCTCATGCTGTTCCACCACCTGAGTGGACAGATGCACAGAAGAAGGCAAAGATTGCAGATGCAAAAGTCATGAATATCTTAACCCAGACTATGTCAGATGACATATTCCAGAAGGTGGCTGAATGCACATCTGTAAAGACAATCTGGGACTCTCTCAACCAGATGGTTGCTGGCTCAGCAAATGAGAGAAAAGATAGGAGATCAGCTCTCATCTCAAAGTATGAGAATTTCAAGAAGGAAGAAACAAAATCTGTTAGTGACATGTACAATAGATTAAGTGCAATTATTAGTGAGTTGAAGACCTTGGACAAAGATATCTCTCTCACTGAGATCAATGACAAGATCCTCATTTGCTTCCCAAGCTCATGTGATTCCAGGATTTGGCCAATCGAGGAGGCCAGAAGTCTTAATGAGATTTCCACAGAATCTCTCCTAGGAAAGCTCAAATCTTATGAGCAGTTGATCAAGTCTAGAGAAGCTACAAAACAAAGGACTCCTCCACCAATAATAAATGAGCAGAATATAGCTTTTAAAGCTACAAAAGAACCAGAAGCTTCAACATCAAATGAAGAACTCTTAAGTCTCTTAGCTAAGAGATTCTACAAGATGGCTAGGAAGGACTTCAGGAGAAAGTCATCCAGGCAGGATGAAAAACCCAGGTATGATAAAACACCCACTAAAGAAATAGTGTGTTTTGGGTGCAGGAAACCAGGACACTTCATCTCAAAGTGTCCTGAAAATCAAAAGAAAGAAAGGAGAAGAGAGAAAGATTCCAGAAGACAACAATACAACAGGCCTTCCTCCAGAAAGTACAAAAAGAAGGAGAAGGACTTTGTTGTTGAAACTTGGAGTGATACAGAAGATGAATCCACATTCTCTAGTTCCAGTGAAGAGGAAGAAGAGGCAAGGGCAAGGGAAGTCTGCCTCATGGCAATCAATGCCTCATGCAGCAGGCCTGATGCTGAAGACCAAATAGAAACTCATTCTGAGGAATCAGAAGAGGAATCAGAGACAGAAGAGGATAAGGTAATCTCTTCTTTTGATTTAAATTCTATTGATTTTAAAAATGAATTCAAAGCCTTATGTAATGACCTAATAAAGTCTGAAAAAGAAATCAAAATGCTAAGAGATAGGCAAGCTGAATTTGACAATCTATTTGCTGAAAACACTAAGCTCAAGGATGATTTAGTTTTAGCAAATAAACAAATTTTTTCTCTGAAAACAGAATTATGTGAGGCCAGACAACTTGAGGAATCTCTCAATGGGAGAAGCCTTAAGCTGATGGACATCACAAATGCAGTCAATGATTGACTGAATGGCAAGCTGGGCTTAGGTGCTTCATCAAGCTTACCTCCCATACTTAAGAAAAACATATTAACTACTCCAATAAAATTTGTCTCTGAAAAAGGAAAGGAAAAGATAGACAACAATAAAAATGATAAACAACCTGAATTAAAACTTTAGAATAAAAACAGAAATAAGAAAAATATAAATAAAAATAATGTTCAACAGATTTCATCGAACTTAGAACGATGAAATGTGTCTAGTTTGTCGAACTCCGATCGACGATCTATGAACGCCAACATTAGCCATAATAATTCATCTTACTGCGATCGACGAATCTTGTATGAGTCTTCGAGCAGAGATCGACGAACTTGGGGCACAAAAAATGAATGTATTCATTCTCTGAGCAGAGATCGATGATCTCATCCCATCTCGTCGAACTCCGGTCGACGTACATACAATACTTCGTCGAACCCAGTCAGACTTACCAAAAATCATAACTTTAACAGAAATTTTAATCAAACTAGAATACTTGTTAATTCATTTGCTAATTGGGAAATTCCACCTAGGAGATACCATCCTTTAGGATATAAATCTCAACCTAAATTTTCTGTTATATTGAGCTTTTCATATCAGGAAAACAAAGGGCCCAAGGTAATCTGGGTCAAGAACCACTAATTTTTCCCTTTGCAGGTAAAGAGCTGTCCAACGTTTAATCAACAATAGTATCTGGACAGTGGATGCTCCAAGCATATGACTGACAACAAGGACAACTTAAATAAGTACAAGACCAAGCTGTTACCAAAGGTGATCTTTGGTGACTCAAATTGTGGCTAGACTGAAGGCTTCGGAGAAGTCAAGATTAGAGCAGTCACTTTCAAAAAAGTTGTATATATAATTGGACTGAAACATAACCACATCTCCATAAGTCAACTATGTGATGAAGGTTATCAAGTATCTTTTAACTCAAGCTCTTGTATTATTTCTTCTAAAGAAAACCAAACTGTTTTAATTGGAAATAGACAAGGCAACATATATGTAGTTAATTTTCAATCTGCAATATCAGATATTTGTTTATTTAATCTTATTAGCAATCAGAATGATCTATGGAATAAAAGATTAGGTCATGTTAATATGAAAAACATTGCTAGGCTATCTAAAGACAACCTTGTTAGAGGATTGCCTTCTGGTCCCTATAAGAAGGAAGGCCTCTGCAGGGCTTGTCAATTAGGCAAGCAAACTAAATCTAGCTTTAAATCAGTTAAAAAGAGTGATTCACCTAGGATCTTGTACTTGCTACACATGAACTTTTTGGCCCTATTGATGTACAAAGCCTAGGAGGTAAATCTTATACTGTAGTTATTGTAGATGACTTCTCAAGATTTACTTGTGTTTTCTTTCTGAGATCTAAGTCTGATAACTTCAAGGTTCTTACAGATTTTCTCAAGAACATATAGATTGAGTACTCTACTCCAGTTGCATTGATCAGAAGTGATCATTTTCGGGTACATTGGAAAATGTGTACCTGATTTGGAGAAGCCTTACCTAACTCAATGATATTCATCTATGCGTATTTGATGTTGTGTTGAGTTTCAATGTGCAGGTTTAGGAAATGCAGAAAAAGTTTCTAAGTACAAGTGTTGAAACTTGAGAAGAATTGTGTTGACACTTGGGAAAGGCTGTGTCAATACCAGAAGCCAGATTGTGTCGACACACAGGACTTGTGTCGATACACAGAAATTATGTCGACAACAATTATGTCGACACACCGGACTTGTGTCGACACACTCCAGAATTCTGTCGACAGCAATTGTGTCGACACACAGGATTTATGTTGACACACACCAGAATTCTGTCGACATCAACTTTGTCGAGACTAGGAGATATTATGTCGATACACAGGACTTGTGTCGACACATTCCACAGAAGCTGTATCAAGAAGAAAAAGAAGAGCTGTGTCGACATTATGTGAGCTGTGTCGACATCACCAAGATTTGTGTCGACACATGATCTATTTGTGTCGACACATTTAAAGTATTGTCTCGACACTTTACTGCTGAGTTGAAGTTCAATGAAGCACCAGATGTCATGACTAGAGACTTGACAACTGTCACAACCAACAAAGCAGTTGCATCTGTCAGAGCTGTCAAAAGGCCGTTAGGAACCAGATCAGCCGGTAACCTCGAATGGAGTCTATATAAAGACATGTTCTATCATTAAAAGAACAAGGAACAACTAAGAAGAAGAGAAGTCTTCATCCAGAAATCAACAAGTCTCTAAGGGCAGATCCTGAACAAGTCTGCAAGAAGAATTCAGAGCCACATCTGAATAGAAGAAGGAAGCTGGATTGAAGATCATCTCCAACTTCAACAAGATCAACCTTACTTTGTTCAAATTCAAGAATCTTTGAAGAAGCTAAGACAGGTTGAATCTAAGGTTATCAGATCTATCAAGAACTGATCAAGAAACCTTCTACCCATTCTCTCTCTACCTGGGTGAAGGAATTATTCTTTCACAATCAATTTTCTCTGTAGGATCTTGTATAGATTTGAGTATAGGAAAGATATTTCTCTGAGTTGTAAGCCTAAATCTATAAAGGATGAGGTAGGGCTGAGTGCCTGAGGTAGGGGATTAATTTCTCTGAGTTGTAGGCCTGTTGAAGAGGCTGAGGTAGGGCTTGATTGCTTGAGTTATATGAGTGTGGACTCACTCTAAGGTAGGATTCTCTGTGAGGATCTAAGCTGTAGGACTTGCTAAAGTCTGAGTTATAGGAACCATTCTGGGTTATAAGTTGTAAGATCTAAGGATCTGAGAAGGAAGAAGGGAGTTAGGCTGAATCTAGTATACTGCTAGATAAGCGAAGGGGGAAAGTGGATGTATCCATCACTTGGGGAACCATTATAAATCTGTGTGTATGCTGTGTTGCCTGTGTTTGCTATAATTTGTGTTGTGATAGATATTGCTAAGGTTATCTAACAAGTAATTTACATTATCTGCCTGTATAAAAAGAATTGAACATATTCACACCCATCTATGTGTTTAGGATATCTTGAATCCAATTCTTTCAAGTGGTATCACAGCGAGGTTGCTCAAGATTAGACTTAACAGTCTGAGTTGATCTATAAGGCAGTTATCAGTTAGACAAAATGGGTTCAGGTGAGAATCAGAAGGAATTTGGATCCATGAAACTTCCTATCTGTAGGAAAGAAAATTTTGGGATATGGAAGGAGAGGGTCAGATTGTTCAAGGAGGCATCTGATCCAATAATTTATATCACAGTTTTAGAGGGGCCATTTATTCCTATGAACATATTAGTTCTTGATGCTAACCTCAAGACTCCAAAAAGTTATTCAGAAATGACTAAGGAAGAGATCATCCTAGCAACCTTAGACAAGAGGGCACAAAACATAATTGTGAGTGCCATAGATGACTCTACATTTCAGAATTTGGTCCTTTGCATATCCTCCAAGGAGATGTGGGACACCTTGATTGTCTACATGGAGGGGACAGAAGAAATGAGAGAGGATAGGAAGTCTATGTTAAATCAAGAATATGAAAGTTTTAGACAAGCTAAGACAGATAACATAGCTGAATGCTATAAAAAATTCTTCAGAATTGTAAATGAGCTAATGACCTATGGAAGAGTCTTTAGCACTTATGAATTAAATGACAAGTTTCTCAGATCACTAACCAAGGATTGGGATACTAAAATATGTGCCATCAGAGAGGTGACCAGGCTTGCAGATATGCCTCCACCAACCTTATTTGGAAAACTGTTATCCTATGAGATGCAGCTCACTGCCAGAAAGGAGGAGGAGAAAAACAATAGGTCTGAATACAGAGAGAAGTCAGTTGCATTCAAGGCTGAAGCCACAAGAAAGGGCAGGAGAAAGTCACCTTCTCCTCCTAGGGGAGTGGCTGAAGTTGAATCAGAAAATACTAACATCACCACTTTTGACAGTCACAACTCTGATGAAGACTTTGCTGCATTCACAAGGCAGTTTCAAAGGTTCATGAAGAAGAAGAAATGGAGAACAAAGCCATCTTCATATTTCTCCAAGGATGACTATTACAACAAGAAGAAAACATCTAAGGATGATAGGTATGTCTCTAATCCTAGTAAACAAACTTCTTCTAAAATTGCTTGTTATTGTTGCAACAGGCCAGGACATGTCATAGCTGATTGTCCTGATAAAAGAAAGGAATCTAAAGATAAAAAGAAGCAACAGAATAAGGGCAAGAAGGAGAGATCCTTTGTTGCAAAGAAGCAGAAAAGCTGGACTGATTCCTCATCATCAGATTCTGAAGCTGAGGCTGAAGCTGAAGCATATATTGGACTGTTCACTACTGAAGAGGATTCAAAAGAGACAGAATTCTTGCAACTGCTGGACTCAATAAATGGGATTGAAGATTATCATTGCAAAGGGCTGATGGCTTTGACTGAGGAAGATCAGTGCCAGGATCAGCCTGATCCCAGTAAGGTGAGTCTAAGTGGTCATGCCCTAATATGGTACTTGGACAGTGAATGTTCTAGGCACATGACTGGAACAAGAAGGATGCTGAAGGACTACTCTCCCATAGAGAATGGACCCAAAGTGATCTTTGGTGGATCTGAAAAGAGGGTCATCAAAGGGTTTGGTAACATTTCCAATCGTTCTATCACTATCACCCAAGTGGCTTATGTGAAAGGTCTGAAGCATAACTTAATAAGCATAAGCCAACTGAGTGATATTGGTTATGATACCTCATTTATTAAGAATGGCTGTCAGATTAGAAGGACAAGTGACCAAGAGGTCATCTTATCAGGTTATAGAAAAGGAAATGTTTGCTATCTCAACTTTGATTGTGAGAATAAGAACTCTCCTTTTTGTTTAGTTACAGATGAGAAAGCTTATCATTGTGTCAAATGACATAAGAGACTGGCTCACCTGAACTATAAGTCAATAGGCCAACTCTATAGTATGGAGTTAGTGAGGAATGGTCCTCAGGTCAAGTGCATCCAAGAGGGTGTGTGTTCAGCTTGTCAAAAAGACAAACAAACTAAGTCCTCCTTCCATAGTCTTGATATCAAAGACTCAGTGAGGTATTTGTACCTCCTACATATGGATCTATTTGGTCCTATGCCAGTTCATAGTCTAGGTAGGAAAGTCTACACATTTGTGGTTGTGGATGACTATTCTAGATTTACATGAGTTTTCTTCCTGAGGCAGAAATCTAAAACCCCTACTCTCTTTCACAATTTTGTTAGGCAAATTCAGAATGAACTTAACAATTCAGTGGTCAAAATCAAAAGTGACCATGGGACTAAATTTCAGTCTGAAAGCATGATAAGATTTTGTGAAGAACTAGGGATTCATCAAGCATTCTCCTCACCCAGAACTCCCTAGCAAAATGGTATTGCTGAAAGAATGAATAGGACTCTTATTGAGGCTGGTAGAACCCTACTAAGTGACACTTCTCTCCCAGAATATTTTTGGGCTGAGACAGTAAACACTGCATGTCATGTTCTTAATAGGGCATCCATCACCAAAAGCCACAAGAAGACACCCTATGAGATTATGAAAGGCAGAAAACCAAATTTAACCTATTTTAGAATCTTTGATAGCAAGTGTTATGTTTTTAATAATGACAAGCACTATTTAACTAAGTTTGCTGTCAAATCCCAAAAAGGGATATTTGTTGGGTACAACAATAGTAGTAGGGCATACAAAGTCTACAACTTGACTACTCAAGTTGTAGAAGAACCTGCCCATGTAGTTTTTGATGAAACTAAACTAATCAACTGTGAGCTGTCTAGTACTTCTTGTAGCTCTATAGGTTTGAAGAAAAAGATGGACAAGCTAACCATTAGTGAAGACCAACCTGCAAGGCAGGATGAAGAAAATGATGGATGCTGTCCAGGGGGAGTACAAGACCCACAAGCTGATGAAGAGGACAATGAAGTACAGCATGGTGAGGTGATTGGAGAAAGTCAAGGAGTAGATAGATTGCTTCCAACAATAAGACATCTAAAGGAACATCCAGCACACCAAATTATTGGTGATCCAAGTCATGGTGTTCAGACAAGGAGCAAGAACATGAACACAGTCCTTTGCTCAAGTTTCCTGTCCCAGATGGAACCCATGAAATTTGAAGAAGCCATACAAGACCCAAAATGGATTGATGCCATGCAGGAAGAGCTGAATCAATTCAAAAGATGCAAAGTCTGGAAGTTGGTTCCTGAACCAAAGAATCATAATGTCATAGGGACTAAGTGGATATACAGGAACAAACTAGATGAAAATGACATTATAGTTAAGAACAAAGCAAGACTGGTGGCAAAGGGATACAAATAGGAAGAAGGAATAGATTTTGACCAGACATTTACCCCAGTGGCAAGGTTGGAAGCAATAAGGCTGTTCCTTGCCTTTATAGCTTATCAAGGGTTCAAGGTCTTTCAGATGGATGTAAAGTCAACATTTTTGAATGGTGACATAAAAGTGGAAGTTTATGTTGAACAACCCTCAGGTTTTGTTGATCCTCTCTATCCTAATTATGTGTATAGGCTTAAGAAAGCACTATATGGTTTGAAACAAGTCCCTAGGGATTGGTATGAAACTCTCTCTACATTCCTCATTGAGAACAAATTCTCAAGGGGGAAAATAGACAAAACTCTATTCCAAAGGGAATCAAAAGGCAAGATCATCCTAGTCCAGATATATGTTGATGATATTATCTTTGGATCAACAAAAAATAACCTTTGTAGAAAGTTTGCAAAACTTATGCAAGGGAAGTTTGAGATGAGGAGTATGAGTGAGCTGAAATTCTTCTTGGGACTCCAAGTTAGACAGTCTGATGATGACTTGTCCATATCGCAGTCTAAGTTCACCAAGGAGTTGATTAAGAAATATGGTATGGAGTCAGCCTCCACCATGAGAACTCCAATGTGGTCAAGTATGACTATAGGCAAAGATGATGCAGGGAAACCTGTAGATGAATCTTTGTATAGAGGGATAATTGGCTCCCTCTTATACTTAACTGCTAGTAGACCAGACATCATGTATACTACATGTGTCGGTGCTAGGTATCAAGCAAGCCCAAAAGAATCTTATTATACTACAGTCAAAAGAATTTTGAGATATCTTAAGGGAACACCAAATCTTGGCCTTTGGTACCCTAAGAATAGAGATTTTCTACTAACTGGTTATTCAGATGAAGACTTTGTAGGATGCAAAGAAGTCAGGAAAAGTACAACTGCACATGTCAGTTCCTAGGTGGAAGATTGGTGTCATGGAGCAGCAAAAAGCAGACAAGTGTGGCTATATCCACTGCTGAGTCTGAATATATAGCTACAGGCAGTTGTTGTGCTCAACTGTTATGGATACAACATCAACTTGAAGATTATGGAATCTAGGTAAGTAGAACTCCATTATTTTGTGATTCTACTAGTGCCATTTCTATTGCTAGAAATCCCGTTTCTCATAGCAGAACTAAGCACATAGAAATAAGGTTTCATTTCCTTAGAGATCATGTAGAAAAGGAAGACATACGTTTAGAATTTGTCAATACTAATTTTCAAATTGCTGACATGTTCACCAAACCACTTGATGAAACTAAATTCAATTATTTTAAAATTGAATTAGGCATGCTAAACTTGGAATAAGAATGACAAATTTGACTAAGTAAATCTGTGTCGACACATAAAGACATCTGTGTCGACACTTAGTAGTTGGTGTCGACACAAAAGGAAAATTCTGTCGACACATTAAGAATATTGTGTCGACCCTTAGAATTTGGTGTCGACATAGCTTTACTGACACTTCGATATTGGTGTCGACATATACAGTCGTCTGTGTCGACATGCAGACATTAGTGTAGACTCATAAAATTGTCTGTGTGGACACATCGCAGATGGTGTCAACACATAATATTATAATACCTTACATTCTCTGTCAAGACTTTAATAGTCTGTATCGACACAATCTCCACAGTGTCAACACAATAAGCTTATTTCAACCCGCCTTTTGACCTTATGTGTTTAGAAACATATAAATAGGTCAAAGCAAAACTCTGTCGACTACGCTCTCAAAATTTTTGAGACCAACCCTTTGTGTCGACAAACCTTCATCTCTCTTCTCCTCACTCTCTCATCCCAAATGGCGCCAAAGCTAGAAGAGAACATCAACGAGGGCTATGAACTTATTTGCCATGCGTTTGAGACTGCCACGCCAGAAATCAAAGCCATAATTACCCTAATCACAAAAAATGGATTGGAATACTTAGTCTCAGAACCCACAAAGATATGGAAGAAGGAGGTTCTTGAATTCTATACAAAGGCATCACTGGATTCAAAGGGCATAAAAATAAATTCATCAGTTCAAGGAACCACGGTCAAACTCACCCAGAAGAGTTCGAGTAAGACCTTTCAACTTCCTAGGGTTAAAGAAGACGCTGAAATAGTATCTTCTATGACAAGAGAAGCTCTCCAATGGTGTGGAATGGATCCCACTACCAAGATTGGATCTTCTATGAACAGGAAGGTAATGAATTCCCAAGGCAAGTTTCTTTCTGAAATTGTAGGAAAAGTAATTCTGTGCAAATTCGGAGGACATGATAGGATTTCATCCTATATGTTCAATCTAATGTCCAGAGTGATATTCCAGGTGAAAACAACTTGGTCTGCTGTTATCTTTGACAAGATCAAAGAAGGAATCAAGAAACCTAATATGTGTAGATTACTGAGCCTATTTCTTACTGAGAATATACCTGAAGTGATAAATCAATCTGCAGGTTCTAAGATTAATCACATGATAAGAATGGCCTTAAGGATACTGTCCAGATGGGATAGGGTTCTGACCAAAGATGTTTCTACTCCACAGAAACAAAAAAAACAAATTCAGAAAAAGAACCAAACAGCCCCCAAGACCACTGAATCATCCAGTGATTCAGAAGAAGTGGTTTTCAGCTCTGATGAAGAAAGAGCAGAAAGGACTAGCAAATCTCCTGCTCAAGAAACTGTAACTGATAGTCAGATGCAGGGGGAGCAGATTCCAGCAGTCAACATCCAACTGGATCTGATATAGGAAGAGCCTCATCAAGGGGGAGCTAATGAGCTTTCTCCAGTTCCAGCTCAACCACTGTCCATCACCTTCAAAGGATGCTCATGTGAAACAACCAATTGACCACATAGCTGAATTAGACAATGAAGCAGCAACTCAATCAATACTTAAGATAGTCCAGGACATAAATCAAGCTGCTATAGACACTACAAATGATGTACAGGATGTGCATAAGACTGTTATTGATAAAAATAACCAAAACAATGTCCCTGAGGATGACAATACCAGGGATGAACCTTTTGAAGTCGAAGGAGGCCAATCTGCTGAGCAAGAGCAAGTTATTCCTCCAGTTCAAATAAACCAAGAAGTAACATTAGAAGAGTTATTTCCTGATTTGATAGGAGTAAGGACTGAGGGGGAGCACACAAGAATAGAGCAAGAGGTGCCCTCAAGTACAAAAGACACTGTGGATATAAAAAGTTCATCTGATTCTTCTGAACATGAAGACGCCTCCAGGGCTAAGAAGAGAAAAATTATGGAGCTCAGGAAAAGGAGCTCAACCTATAAGAAAGCCTTGCAGGCTGCTCCATAAACTCCAGCTCCAACAGTAGATTTCAGTTCACAACTGGTGCAACTACAAGTAAAGATGGATGAACAAAGACAAGCTCTTGAAAAATATATTGATAATAGCAATAAAGAATTACAACTTCAGCTAGCCCAAGATATTAAATCTATCAGATTTGAAGTGAATTTACATAAAAAGGAAATGACAGATTGCTTCCATAAGGGAGGTAATGTTGTAGTCTATTTAGCCAAGCAACAAGTGGAAGCCAAAACTCAAATAGATGACATAGCAGTGAAACAAAGCTTTGTTTTGGAAATCCAAATAAGAATGAATGATAATCTCACAGAGTCACACAATGTTATTATAACAGAACTTCAGAATAAAGCCACTGCTTTAACTGAACTCTTTGTTAAAGAAAAATCTGAGTTTGATAAACACCTCAAAGTAAATTTGACTGATATTAACACTGCTATCCAAGCTTCTCAAAAGGTCATTGTTGATCAGCTGCTGAAGTTCAGATCATTCTACAAAGAAGGGATAAATTATCTAGCTGATCTGGTAAGGTTTCAAAAGGTTGATCTAAGAAACCATGTGGAACGAGAAGTTATAAAGGGGGAGAGAGTGTTAGTCAATGCAGGCTCTAAACATGCTAAATGGATAACTAATGTTATCAAAGCAACTCTTGGTTATCCACCCCTGTGTGATTATGATAACACTGCTGAATTAGGTATTCAACCAGCTTCACATGAAGGGATTCAACAGGAAGTAGCTCAAATTATTTATCCCCCAGCTGATTTTGAAGGAATTCAATATACTGTTCATTAGATATATAGTCCTCCACAGGAGGTACAAAATATCATTATTGAGAAGATTGATATGCCTGACGCTGTCCTGAAAAGAGAGCAAAAAGCTCAACTGTTTAAGAAACGGTTTAGAGAGCAGGCTGAATTAAAGCCTGATTTTGAAAGATGGAGTCCCACCTCCATAAACATTATTCTCACTGCCTAGCAAGCTGTTAAAGACAATATGATTGATAGGTGCATGTGGTACTATGAACAAGAATGGAGCAAGTATTATATGCGGCAAGATGCCATTTATCAATTCAGAAGAGATATCAAAGCTGGAAAAATACATGCTATCTCTATGGAGACAAGCAAGTACTTTCCAAAGCCTTTTCATTATTTTGAAAGGCAAAAGGTCATGGCTGAAGAGCTGAAGAAAAAGGATCTTAAAGGGAAAAAGCCTGCTGAAGACACTGAAGCTAATGTACAAGCAAGGATTCAGTCTGGCAAAGGCATTGTCATCAAGGAGCCTGATCAGTCCTATAATAGATTGACTAGACTTTAGAAATATGTAATCTTTTGTTTTAAAATCTATGTAATCTGTTGTTCAAAAACTTCTTGTAGTTCAATAAAACACTGATTCATGTTCACTATATTTTATCATATTTTGTGATGAAATAATATGCTGGTTTTATTTATATGTTACCATGTCTAAATAATTCTTTTATACATCATAATCTGTGTTTTATTGTAAAGTGATGTATATCATTGACTAAGGGTTATGACTTCTCCAAATAGGGGGAGATTGTTGGGTATATTGGAAAATGTGTACCTGATTTGGAGAAGCCTCACCTAACTCAATGATTTTCATCTATGTGTATTTGATATTGCGTTGAGTTTCAATGTGCACGTTAAGGAAATGCAGAAAAAGTTTCTAAGTATAAGTGTTGACACTTGAGAAGAATTATGTCGACACTTGGGAAAGGCTGTGTCGACACCAGAAGACAGATTGTGTCGACATATAGGACTTGTGTCGACACACAGAAATTATGTCGACAACAATTGTGTCGACACACAGAACTTGTGTCAACACACTCCAGAATTCTGTCGACACACAGGATTTGTGTCGACACACACCAGAATTCTGTCGATATCAACTTTATCGAGACTAGGAGATATTATGTCGACACACAGGACTTGTGTCGACACATTCCACAGAAGCTGTGTCAAGAAGAAAAAGAAGAGCTGTGTCGACATTATGTGAGCTATGTCAACATCACCAAGATTTATGTCGACATATGATCTATTTATGTCGACACATTTAAAGTATTGTCTCGACACTTTGCTGCTGAGTTGAAGTTCAATGAAGTATCAGATGTCATGACTAGAGACTTGACAACTATCACAACCAACAAAGCAGTTGCATCTGTCAGAGCTGTCAGAAGGCCGTTAGGAACCGGATCAGCCGGTAACCTCGGATGGAGTCTATATAAAGACATGTTCTATCATCAAAAGAACAAGGAATAACTAAGAAGAAGAGAAGTATTCATCCAGAAATCAACAAGTATCTAAGGGCAGATCCTGAACAAGTCTGTAAGAAGAATTCAGAGCCACATCTGAATAGAAGAATGAAGCTAGATTGAAGATCATCTCCAACTTCAAGAAGATCAACCTTACTTTGTTCAAATTCAAGAATCTTTGAAGAAGCTAAGATAGGTTGAATCTAAAGTTATCAGATCTATCAAGAACTGATCAAAAAACCTTCTACCCATTCTCTCTCTACCTGGGTGAAGGAATTATTCTTTTACAATCAATTTTCTCTGTAGGATCTTGTATAGATCTGAGTGTAGGAGAGATATTTCTCTGAATTGTAAGCCTAAATCTATAAAGACTGAGGTAGGGCTGAGTGGCTGAGGTAGGGGATTAATTTCTCTGAGTTATAGGCCTGTTGAAGAGGATGAGGTAGAGCTTGATTGCCTGAGTTGTAGGAGTGTGGACTCACTCTGAGGTAGGATTCTCTGTGAGGATCTGAGCTGTAGACTTGCTGAAGTCTGAGTTGTAGGAACCATTCTGGGTTCTGAGTTGTAAGATCTGAGGATCTAAGAAGGAAGAAGGGAGTTAGGCCGAATCTAGTATACTGCTAGATAGACGAAGGGGGAAAGTGGATGTACCCATCACTTGGGGAATCACTATAAATCTGTGTGTATACTGTGTTGCATGTGTTTGCTATAATCTGTGCGGTGATAGATATTGCTAAGGCTGTCTAACATGTAATTTACATTATCTGCCTATGTAAAATGAATTGAACCTATTCACCCCCCCCCCTCTAGGTGTTTAGGACATATTAAATCCAATTCTTTCAATCATGGTACTGAGTTTGAGTCTCTTCTTATGCAATAGTTCTGTAGGAAGGAAGGCATTAAGCACTGCTTCTCAGCTCCTAAAACTCCTCAACAAAATGAGGTTGCTGAAAGGAATAATATAACACTAATTGAATCAGTAGGCACATTACTTGCAAATGCTTATATGCTTCTATCCTTTTGGGCAGAGGCTGTTAGCACAACAAACTATGTACTGAACAGAAGCTTAATACATAAACTTAAGAATAAGACTCCCTATGAATTGCCTAAAGGGAAGAAACCTAAAATCACATATTTTAAAATATTTGGTTGCATATGATATATTCATAATAATGACAAGAAATATATTAGAAAGTTTGAAGCTAAGACTATAGAGGAAATTTTTCTAGGATATTCCCAAATCAGCAAAGCTTATATGGTGTTTAATAAATCTACTTTAAAAATGGAGGAATCTATTCATATAACTTTTGATGAAGCTAACATGTCTTATAAGGAGAAAGAAATTTCTACCAACAACATATTGTAGGTACCTCACTTGTGTAAGAGATTGGATGATATAAGCCTCACCCAAGAGGTTCCAATACATTCCTCTCCACAAGTTGAAGAAGAAAGTGAAGAAAAAAGCTTAGAGGTGGCTGAACCTTATCCAACTGATAATGAAATTCCATAAGAGGAATTTGTTCCCCAAGCTATTGAACAACCAACTTCACCCACTGAATTTATCACACTTAGAGATCACCCCATATCTCAAGTGATTGGAGACATGTCAGTTGGTGTGCAGACAAGGCATCAACTCAACCAAGAATTGATGCATGCCTGCTTCATATCTCAAATTGAGCCCCAATCCATCAAAGATTCTGAGCAAGATCCACACTGGATTATTGTAATGCAAGAGGAACTCAATCAATTTGAGAGATGCAGAGTTTGGGATTTAGTTCCAAGTCCTAAAGACTACCCAGTCATTGGAACTAAATGGGTATATAAAAATAATCTGGATGCCTAAGGTGTCATCATAAGGAATAAAGCAAGGCTTGTTGCTCAAGGTTATAGGCAAGAGGAAGGGATTGACTATGACCAGAAGTTTTCTCCTATTGCAAGGCTGGAAGTAATTAGGATCTTCCTTGCATTTGCTGCCTACAAGAAATTCAAGGTTTATCAAATGGATGTTAAAAGTGTATTTCTAAATGGAGAACTTAAAGAAGAGGTTTATGTTGAACAACCACCAGGTTTCATCTCTCCAACTCATCCCTCATATGTTTTTAAATTGCATAAAGCTATTTATGGTCTAAAGTAAGCTCCCAGAGCTTGGTATGAAACCTTAGCTAGCTTTCTTATAGAACATAAGTTTTCTAGGGGCATTGTAGATAGAACATTATTCACAAGACACCATAAGGATCAAACTTTGTTAGTGCAAATTTATGTAGATGATATTATTTTTGGGTCTATAGATTCCAAACTATGAAAGAGATTTTCTGCTCTCATGCATTCAAAGTTTGAACTGAGTAGCATGTGTGAGCTCTCATACTTCCTTGGTCTCCAAGTGAAGCAGCTACCTGATGACATCTTCATATCCTAGGCTAAGTATGCTAATGAGCTTATCAAAAAGTTTGGGATGGCTGATGCCTCAGTAAAGAATACACCCATGACAACAAATGCTGTAATTGACTCTGATGAACATGACAAGCCTGTTGATCAGAAACTATATAGGGGCATTGTTGGGTCCCTGTTATACCTTACAACAAGTAGACCAAATATAATATTTGCTACATGTCTTTATGCTAGGTTCCAAGTGAACCCTAAAGAATCTCACCTAATTTTCTTAAAAGGATTTTGAGATATGTAAATAGTTGTCTTAGTCTAGGACTTTGGTATCCCACCAAGTCAGAGTTTGAGTTAACTGGATACTCAGATATTGACTTTACTGGATGAAGAGTAGACAGAAAAATCACCTCTGGAACATGCCAATTCCTTGGTGCTAGATTAGTCTCTTGGTTTTGAAAAAAGCAGTCATCTGTGTCTACATCAACTGCTGAAGCAGAATACATAGCAGCTGGTAGTTACTGTTCCCAGATGCTGTGGATTCAGAACCAACTTCTAGACTATGTGTTCAACTTAAATAATTCAACTCTACTATGTGACAACATAAGTGTAATTTCCATTGCACAAAATCCAGTCCATCACATTAGTACTAAGCATATAGACATTAGGCACCATTTCATTAGAGAGTGTGTAGAAAAAAATAAAATTAATCTTGTCTATATCTACACTGATTTGCAAAGAGCAGATATCTTCACCAAACCTTTGGACAAAAGGAACCATCTATTCTTCATAAATCAGCTTCGTATGATAAATGGAGAAGCCTTAATTTGATTTCTTTCTATGGTCGACGTATTTTTCAAAGTTCGTCAAACGGAGATCGACAAACTGTGAATGGTTCTAGAGATATTCGTCGAACGGAGATCGATGAACTCTCTGTGAGTGAAGCTATTTTCGTCGACCGGAGATCGACGAATTTGCTTCAGAAAATTTTCGTCGGACTGAACTCGACGAAATGTTTTCACATCTTCTGACTGAGATCGACGAACTATTTTGACTATAAAATATTTTGTCGACCTCCGATCAAAGATTTTTTATTATTCGTCGAACGGAGTCTGCCGGTTCATATTCTGAAAACCTTATATCTAGGTTTTCTTCGACCTCCGTCCCGTGCTTTCAGTTCTCTTGCACTTGATCTCTTTGTTTTTTGTTGCAGGCGAAAACAATGGCGATTCCGGCGACTACTCTTTCTGCAATGAAATTTGATATGAGATTTGATATTGACTTTGAATCATTTTAGCATTCTAACCCAATCTTTGTGGAAATTCTGAAATTATTTGAAGAACAAAATCTGAAGCAGTTTATGACTTACAGAATCAAAATATCCATGACAGAGATAAAGGAATGGGTCTTTACATCTACAACATTAGAAGATACTATGACTGGAAAAATTTTTGGTAATCAAGTTTCCCTTTCTCCTAATATACTAACTGAAGTATTCGGTCTACTGAATGGTACTGAAGATATAGAGATGGATAATGAAACATATGACAATATGCTGATCAAAATGGGTCACTCTAGAGAGAACCCAAACAAATTATTAAAGAAGAATTTGTCTGCTGAGTATAAGTTCTTAGCAGATGTTGTCGGGAAAGTGCTGCTGGGCAAACACACCGCCCATGACTACATCACCAGGCACTAGTTCATGGTGATGGGTGCTCTGGTAGAGAAGAAAGTAGCAAACTGGGGCAAGCTGCTATTTGAGTTAATCAAAAATAAAAACAATAAGAAGGAAGTGTGTTTTGTATGGATTCTGGGAATCATCCTTCAAGAAAAGGAACCTAAACATCTGTTCTCCACGCTAGTGTTTATCAATGCCTCCAAAAGGCTTACCTCTACCCTGTTTGGCAGATGGGAGAGGAAGATCACCAAGCCATCCAAGGCTTCACCCTCCTGAAGACCTTCTGAGAGCACCAGGGTCGTAACAGCCGCTCCTCCACCCCCAGAAAAAGTTCCTTCCACCACCACCAATCCTTCTCCTCCTCTACCTCAACAACAACAACAACATCAAATTCATCTACCTAAAATAACTCCATCACCAGTTCACTCTCCAGTTCCTACTTCACTAACTCACCAACAACATCAACCCACACCAGCATCAACCCCAGTTCCATCCCCTGAGCACATCACTCCACCTCATTCTCCACTTCCCCCTCATTTAATTACCACACACCCTGACACATTTATCTCCTCCCACACCTTCAATGTACTGTTTTCTCCACCATATCCACCAACAACAGTTCCCCTTTCTACTACTGCTACTCCCTCTATTCCTATCCCTCCAACCACTCAAAATGACATTCCCTCCACTGCTCCTGACTACACACACACACAGATATGTCCAGTGTATTCTCTATCTGTTCAAATTATGGTCATCACACTCCATACTCCTCCACTGCTCCAGAATCTCTTTATCTCAACTTCTCTGACATTGCTAAAGACCTGCTAGCATTCATCTCTCCCACCCTTACTAAGCTTCTAACTGATGCTGTAGCTCCCCTTACTGCTTCCATCACATCTCTTTCTGCCAAAATTACTGCCTTATCCCCTGTCCCTTCTTCTGGGGGACTGGCTTCAGGACCCCCTAAAAACCAGTCAGGGGGAGATGCTTCATGATGAAGAAGCTCCAATGGTGACAGCAGCAGCAGAAGCATTAGAAGCATCCACAGATTCTATAATGTCAGATTCTTCAGAAGAAGCAGCCAATCCTACTGAAATCATTGATTTAATTGACTCTGACTTAGATATGGATGAGTCAGTTATAGCTGAAATTACTACTGTTGGTAATTATATTATAAATCCCACAGATAATTTGAATTCTTTATTAGATTCATTCAATTTTGTCTACAGAGATATTCTACCCAGCTTTTTTTATCAGCAATCCTTGGATATAGTTCCATACACTGCACCAATAAGCCCCGCAGTTGCCAAGCAACTTAAGGCTTGTCTTGTAGTAACAGAGCCACAAAGTGTACAATCCCCTTCCAAGGATACTTCTTCTTCAGAAGCTATTTCAACTCCAACATACAAGATGGATGACAGTCCTCTACCAGATCTGGATGAGATCATTATGGCAGATATAGAACAATAAAATTTATTAGCTGCTGAAAGTATTGCTGAAATAGTTGCTCTAGCTCTTCCAGAATCTCAAGCACAACCTCAGGCTGAAAAGCAAATTTCTAAAGATCTTCTGAAAGCTCTTAATTATCTATATGACAATCCTCAAGGATCTTCTGATGATGAAGATGAGGATGATGATTCTAAAGATATCTCCTCTGCCAAGAAGAAAGTCTTAAATAAAAGAAAGGCTACTCCCATTGCTGCTCCTAAACCAAATCCCACACATGACACTCCATATTATATCTACAGAAAATCACTCCATATCCTGCGATGCCAGCTTGGATGTGGCTTTCAAAGAATGAGCAGAAAGCTAGAAAGAAAAGCAGGAGGTACTCTCCTCCCCCTCCTCAAAGAAATTGGAGAGGTTAAAGTGAGTCCATGTCATCAGGATCGGGTCAAAGTTGGAGTGTCATGTCACAATTGGTGTGCGCACGCTTTTCGGTGCATGATTTTGCTTGATTTGACCATGGGTTGACTATTTGTTGTCAAAATTTCCTGAGATCACTTCTATTGACTTTATATTGACCACATGAGTCCAACACCACTGAATGGGGTTGAATCGTAGTTCATTTGGCAAAAGTCCAAAATCTACGCGTCGCATTGTGCTAAAACAGTCAAAATGTTTATATTCGTCATTAAGCACCGGATTGCGACGTTATGAGTTCCGATGTACTTGTATGGTTCATACGAGGCCACATGAACTGACAGAACTCAAATCAGAGTTCTCTAGGCCGATATTCAAAATCTTGCTCTTGTGACGTCTTACCAGAAGTGATCACATCCACCATATGACCTCAGGGTTTAACGGAACAAGTTCTGACATGCTCATATTGACTATACGAGGCCACAGGAACTGACAGAACTCAAATCAGAGTTCTCTAGCTTCATTTACAGCATAGGGTTACCTTTACCGGGTCACGGGTAGGGGTTCGGGTCACTTATATTGGGCCTACTAGGGTTCTGGTGGCCCAATAAAAGTCACGATGTTACAATACAATAAAAATAAAAGGGTTTTCGTCCCCGAAACTTTGCTCGAAGTAGTGGGAAAAAGTAACATACCTGGGGAAAGAGTTCTGGGTGCTTTTATCGGACGAGTGCTTCAGGTTCCCACGTATACTCATCTTATCCGCAGTTTGACCATAATATTTTTACCATTGGAATGGTCTTGTTATGCAGGTTCTTCACTTTACGATCTATGATCCCGACTAGTTCGAGTTGAACGGATCTGTCTGACCGCAGTTGTACTGGTGGTGTAGGTAGATGTTGCTCTGGTTTCCGGAGGACTCGTCTCAAGGAGGAGACATGAAATGCATCATGAAGGTTTCCCAGTTCTAGAGGCAGTGCTAATTGATAGGCAACAGGGCCAACACATTTTATCACCTGATAGGGGCCCAGGTAGCGGGGATCTAGCTTCTTTTGCTTCCTCAGCCGGGTGACACCATGCATGAGCTTGATTTTTAGGAACACCATCTCTCCTATGCGGAACTCCACCGGTCGGTGTTGTGCATCATAATATTTGGCTTGTCGGATATGCGCCTCTCGCATCTGTTCCTGGATTAGCCATATTGCCGTCGTAGTGTCATCAATGTATGCCACTCCTAAGGCTTCTGGGTCCTCTTCCTGTGCCCAAGTCAATGGGGTTCGGCAACTCCTCCCATACAACGCCTCGTATGGGGACATCTTGATGCTGGCCTGGTAGCTGTTATTGTAAGAAAAGTCAACCAGAGGTAACAACTATTCCCACAGCTCATTATGTTCTATTATGCATAGTTGAAGTAGATCCTCCGTTGTCTGATTTGTTCTTTCTGTCTGTCCATCTGTCTGCGGGTGGAAAGCGATGCTAAAAGCCAGCTTGGTTCCCAAGTATGCCTGCACTCTCCTCCACTCCTTAGATGTGAAACGCCTGTCAACGATTTGACACGATGGACTTTGGTACCCCGTGGAAATGGACAACTTGCTCTATGAAAATCCTGGCCAGAATATCAACACCGTCTCCCTATCGATTTGGAATTAATCGGGCCACTTTTGTGAGTCGATGTACAATAACCCATATGGAGTCATTTCCGGCATGAGATTGAGGTAGGCCGTGAACAAAGTCCATGAAAATGTCCTCGAACTTCCATTCGGGTATAGGCAGGGGCTGCATCAGACCTCTCGGGCTGCGACATTCAGCTTTAACCCTTTGGCAGGTTTGACATTGGGCCACAAAGTTGGCAACGTCCTTTTTCATCCCAGGCCAATAAATGGTCCGGTGCAGGTCCACGTACATTTTAACCACACTAGGGTGAATAGAGTATCTTGACAGGTGGGCTTCTTGTAGAATTTCTTCGCGAATTCCTCTGATAGAGGGAATAAATATGCGATGCCTGAATTGTAGAATTCCGTCGTGTAGATTATAATCCTTCTGCGCTCCATCTGACAGAGATTGAATGATCGGAACCACCTCTAGGTCGATCTTCTGAGATTCTCGTATCCGTTCACGGATGTTGCATTGGATCTCCATCCAATACATGTGAGACTTGTATTCTTCCGGATCTCTTAGGGCGATCAGGGTAATTTCTAAGTCTATTAAAGACTGGAACAGTTCCTTAGGGATTTGCTCCATCCAACTCCCAGCTATCAGAGGCTAGCGACTCAAGCCGTCAGCGAATTTATTAGTTTTTCCAGGGTGATATTGGAGAGCGAAATCATAGTCGCATAGAAATTCCAACCATCGGTGCTGCCAAAGATTCAGCTCTTTTTGAGTGAAGATGTATTTGAGGCTTTTGTGGTCGGAGAAGATCTCAAATCTTACCCCGTATAAGTAATGCCTATATATTTTAAGGGATAACACGACATCACCCAATTCTAGATCATAAGTTGCGTAATTTAATTCATGCGGCTTCAATTGACGAGGTGTGTAGGCAACCACCTTGCCATGCTGCATCAGGACTGCTCCTAATCCTTTCAGGGAGGCAACAATGTAGATCTGGAATCCCTCGGTTCCTGTGGGAATCTTAAGGGTTGGCGTAGAGGTTAACCGCTTCTTCAATTCGACGAATGCGGTCTCACATTTCGGTGTCCATCGAAACATAACATCCTTTTTGGTGAGGGCAGTTAGGGGTAAAGTAATTTTGGAGAAGCCTTCTACGAACTTCCTATAATATCCGGCAAGACCAAGAAAACTTCGGATATTTGCCGCTATCCTGAGTGGTGGCCAATTTTGCACTGCCTGGATCTTGGTCTGATACACTGCTACCCCTTTCTGGTTTATAGTATGGCCCAAGAATCCAACTTATTCCATCCAAAACTCGCACTTACTGAATTTGGCGAAGAGGGAGTGTTCTCGGAGTTTTAGTAGCACCATCTGCAGGTGCCTAACATGGTCTGCCTTAGTATTTGAGTAGATCAAAATATATTCAATGAAGATGATCATGAAGCTGAAATCAGTCCTGGGAATGTCTTCTTCCCGGATTCGAAGCTGATCATAGCTTGACCTCAAGTCCATCTTGGAAAACACGGACGCACCTTGCAATTGATCAAATAGTTCATCGATCCTAGGGAGGGGGTATGTGTTTCGTATAGTAAGCTTATTTAGCTCCCTGCAGTTTATGAATAGACGTAATGTTCCGTCTTTCTTCTTTACGAATAACACTGGGGCTCCCCAAGGTGTGGAACTGGGGCGGACAAATCCGACATCTATTATCTCCTGTAATTAAATCTTTAACTCAGCCAGTTCTCTTGGGGCCATTCGGTAGGGTGCCCGTGACACCAGCCGTGCTCCGGTCATGAGCTCGATCTGGAAGTCGACCTCTCGCTGAGGTGGCAATCCTGGGAGGGACTCAGGAAAAATGTCCAGGAAATTGCCCACCACCGGTACCCTGGCAAGTACGAGTTTTGTCCTCCATTTCGAAGTAGATAAGGTATACCTCATTTCTCTGTCGGATAGACTTAACCATCTGCGCAGAAGTTAAAAAAATACACGAGACCGAGGGTAAACCTGTCAACATAACGTCCTGGCCATTTTTGTTCTGCAGGCGGACCTCTTGCATTGAACAATTTATTTTTGCCTTATGTTAGGCTAGCCAGTCCATTCCCAGTATAATATCGAATACAGTTATTACCAGGATGGTTGCGTAGACCTCAAATTCTACTTCTCCTAGCATCGCCTGGAACAAGCATTTTTCTGTAGATGTCATATCTGATCCATCCGATAAACAGATTCGTATAGCTAGCCCAGTTGTGCGGATAACGTTCTCTCTTGTTGTGATAAATTTGTAGGACACAAAGGAGTGTTTCACTCCTGTATCAAAGAGGGTCTTGGCGGAATGTCCTCCTACCAACAGGATTCCGGATGATATAGAAGTATATGTATCATATAACTAATATACAAGATGTACGCATACATGCATAACCTGTACATAGCATAAGTAGCAACATCTGATATATTCTATCGCCTAGTATATATACCTATCACTACATCAGGGGGCTAGTCCGTGCTACAAGTCCAGTGCGTAGGTCTCCAAAGTCGAGAACGGCCCTGCTGGCCTCTCCTGCCAGCTCTACCTCTGCGGCCTCTCTGGCCCTGTCCCCGTATGGGCTGCCTACCCTATACTGCTCCTAGTCCTGGCCTTCCTATTGCCTATGGGCAGAAAGCCCTCATATGCCCTGGCTGCTGACACAAGAAATAGTTCCCTGCGAAGGGAACATCACATCGGACCACTAGCGCGGGCTGCGGTGCCGGAGCTAGTCTGATGTCCTGCTGTGGGGCTAGGGGTGCTGGTGGTGCTGGTGGTGCTGATGGGCGCCTGTAAGGCAGTCTACGGCGTATCTGCCTGTGCTCTCTATCCTATCAGTGGGGAGCAGTTCCCATGTATCGTCTCAGATCTTGAGGGGCATCGACCTGTCTTCTGTGCTGCTGGGCTACTATCCACTGGTCCAACTCAAGTGCTGCTACGTGAGAGGCTATGGTTTGGAAGGTAGACTGAGAGATCATAATCAGAGCCTGCCTCAAGTCATCATGTAATACCCGGTAGAAACAAGAAGCTCTATCTCTGTCGGAGGCAGCCAAATTTCTGGCAAAGCATGCCAAGTGTATGAACTCTCTCTCGTACTCTGCCACTGTGCGGTTGCCCTGTCAAATGTGCAGGAATCTCTCTTGAAAAGCCGCTCGGTCTGCATCTGAGATGAAGAACTCTAGTAGAGTGCCAGAGAACTCCCCCCAAAGGATCGTGCTCAACGGTCGTCCTCTAAAAGTAAAGCGACTAGCTTCTCTCCACCAATCCTTAGCGTATCCTTCTAATAAGATCACCACTAGAGAAACTGCAGCCAATGCTGGGCACATCATTCCTACCAGCAACTCCTCCACACGCTCCACCCACCCCTCTGCATGGATGGCAGTCTCTGTACCTCTAAAAACAGGCAGCCTCAGTCCTCAAAAAGTCATTAGTAAATCGGTAGGTGCCATCATCTCTCGGGGTGGTTGTGCCAAGGCTATCTAAAAAGTGGCCAGAATGGCTGTCAATATCTGCCCAAAGTCAGTCTCGGCAAACAGTATAGCCGCGGGGGCGACCAGGTCTAGATGTGGGGTGGCAGGAACATATACTCTGGAAGAGGACCCTCGTTACTGTACTCTGGTATCTAGAGGAGTAACAGAAAAAGTGTCAGTACTTTGCAAAAGTAGGGAAAATTTACAAAAATGACTGACGAAGCAGAAACATCGGAGTACGGGCATACTAACATACAGTGTAGAATCCCTAAGCCTCTACACTAGTATCCACCAGGCTTTCGCTGGAAGGTTCGTCCCGAACCGAGGAATGAAGCGAGGGACGGGGGATTATTGAGACTGCTACACAAGGACGAGTCGTGATGGCTCTGATCCATTTGTGAGATCCCCCCCCCCAACTTTTATCTGGGTCGGGCCGGGGGAATCATACTGCCCAAGGCATCCACCCAGGGATCCTTAAGGGGAAACGACCCACTCTGCTAAGCACTAGTTGGCTGCCTTGCTCGGCTTAAATCACAATATTCACATTACATCATAGACATATGCGGGAGCATTAATAGGAAAAAAGTACGACATATATCTTCATATATAAGTACACGATCATAAGGCCATAACCTAGGTATATATATAAGCCCGCAGGCTGTAAAAGTACTCCACACAACTCCTCACTCTCTCTCCCTAATCAGCTCATCGGTACTCACGTCTCGAAATTATGCAGACATCGGGGGTGCTTCTGCACGCGTATTCCTATATACTGGCGCAATCTCTTGGGGCAGCGGGTCACTACGACGCTCCATTTCCTATGAATGGTTATGAAAAAAACTGTTAGTCACAGAGCTAAGTGGCATTAAATTCCCTCCCCGGATCCATATCCTGGAGACGAGCATACACACACCCAGCAGAATAAGGTTACTGAAGCATGAGAGAGTTAGCATAATATTTCATAATTTAAGCTAGGATCAACAATGGCAATGCAGCATAATATAACCAAAAATAAAATAGCAGCAATAACATTTGTCATAATACGGGTTCCATCGACACATCAGGTATTTGCAACCCGTATCCAATCGCAGGCATTCATAGCTGCGTACACACACCGCAGGCATTCACAGCCATACCATACACCCTATGTCAACATAAAATGGACCGCTTTTGTTCCAATAGGGTAGCGAGCCCCGTGGGCCTCAACGATGTGGCCGTCGGTGATAGTGGCCAGTCCTGCCACTTCTGGAGGTGGTCGCACCGCACAGCCCAGGCCCTAGCATACATTCTCGTGTACTCTTGGATGTGAGCGACATCCAGTGATTTAAAATTTTGGCCGACCAGAGGAGGAAACCCGACGGGGATAACATGAAGGAAGGTCACCCGTGGTCCTTGTCCCTTGGTCTCCTTGGGTCGTCGAACTTTCTGCACCGATACGAACGGTCTGTGGAAGTGACTGAGCCGCCACCATTTACCGCAAGCCATTCACAAGAAATTATTCAAACAATGATGCTAATATGCACTGGGTCTGTGGCGGTCTGCCCTACTATACTTTATACTTGAGGCAATGATGCTCAGCTCAAATTTCGACAAGGAGCGTGGGAGCACTTTATTTGAGGCTAAACCTAGAGGAATACCTCAACTCTGGTTATCCCCAACTAATGCTTAATCTCAACAAACTACGGCATGTTAAAGTATGATCCGTACTTATAATAGAAAATTACAGTAAATAAAGTGCGGTAATTTAAGCTGCTGATAATAAACGCTGCTTAATAAGACGTGACCAGTATGGAACTGAAATAGTACTAAAATAAAAGTAGAGAATTGAAATGAACTTGACTAGTACGAAACTGGAGTGGTACTGAATTAAAAGTACCGAATTGAACTTGACCAATACGGGAGTGGAGTAGTTCCGAATAGAAAGTACTGAATTGAACTTGACCAGTACGGGACTGAGTAGTATCGAATTAAAAGTACTGAATTGATCTTGACCAGTACGGGACTGGAGTAGTACTGAATTGAAAGTACTGAATTGAACTTGATCAGTACTGGAATTGAGTAGTACTGAATTGGAAGTACTGAATTAAATAGAGGAAATGGACCAGTGCAAGACTGGAACAAACATAAAGAAGAAGGTTAGTAGTTCAATCACTCTATTCACGATGCTTCAGTTCCATCTCCGTTCTCAGGAGGTTTCCTTGGGTTTCACCCATTATTGAGATCCGATAACAATTCAGTTGCGCCCTCTTAATTATAGCTTAATCGGATCGGGGTTTATTATGAGTTACTTCCTTAATAATCATCAAGAATAATCTTGTAATGCACCACTCAGATTCTTATCTTCTGAGCGTGGCAGATTTACCCGAGGGTTGAGGCGCTCGACGGGTTCACGAAATCTCAAGGCACACGGGGCTCTCCTCGGCCACTCTCGTTGATAAGACAATTTGAATTAATTCCTTAATTTAGAGAAAAAATCTCGCGCTCCAATTTTCATTTTCGAAGAAAATTGAGCGTAATAATTTCCGTGCGCAGCTTTGGGCTTTAAGAAATTGAGGAAGAATCACTTTTGATCTCTAACTTCTCAAGTTTTTATACCACCTTAAAGAAGGTCTTATTTTAGCTAAGAAAAATTTTCATAATTTTTTGGAGAGATTTGGGTCTTTAATTTGGTCAAATAGATTTTATTTGGGACTTTAAAAATACCAAATCGACTCCAATAATTTACCAAACTTTTGTGGTGATAGTTCTCATTATGAGGGACATTTTTCATGTTGACCAATTTGCCCCAAGAGGCTCCAATTGTTTTCTAGATTTTTCTCAAGGTTCTGTTAATTTATATGGTCTACAGATAGCCATATCATCTTGATCCCGCGGTTGAGATCGAGCCGGACCAGAGAAATTAGCCTTCTGTCCCCACAGTGGATCGACCACAGATCCGCTGTGGGGGGCGCTGATGCTGAGGCATGGGCGGGATTTAAGATGATCCCGGCCATCTGATCCCTATCAGGGATCAGACGGCAGCTGCTGTTCACCGGCAGCAAGCAGCCATACTTGCTTCCACCATCAGCGAGTCCTCGCTGGGCACCGGCGCTGCCACCGATCTGTTCGTCGGGGGCCATCGACTTCCTGGGTGGTGGCCCAGCGTCCTGCCTCCACCGGCCACCGCCTGGTTTGGCCAACCCGAGAGCAGGGTGGCGGTATATTTGGCCCCAGCACCACTGCGCCACCCCACCTTCTCACGGTTGAACCCAGCCCCAGAACCAGCCCCGGTTGGCATGCCAGTGGTGGGGCTCATCTCCGGTGGTGGTCCGACAAACATTCGCCACCAGCCGCCGGCGGAGATAAAAACAGAGCAAATACTCTGCTCTTCGGGTGCCGCCGGAGGGGTGTTTTCCGGTGGCGCCCTGACTTTCTCCCCATCGGAAAAACATCCCAGAGTTGTCTAGCATTCCCCAGCACCACCACTAGTGCGGGGGAAAGGCTAGCCTCCCTAAAGCTGCCACCCGACCTGAAGCAAGGGTCGGGTGGTGTCGGCGGTGCTCCGGCCGTCGGAGGGTCCATGTAGCTCGTCAAAGATGAAGGGAAGGAGGAGGGGAGAAGATTCTAACTGAGGATGAGGGGCTTGGGAAGGTCTAGTTTGATCTGCCATTAAAGGTGGCAGTGGTTGAGCTTGAGGGTGGTGGTTTTCGGCGAGGGCAGCTCCGGCAAGGGGGCTTTGATTCCATTTGGGTTGGTGTGGAGGGATGAGAGCTGGGCAGTGCTTTTTATAGGCCGAGGAGGGTGTCCATCCCTCCCCCTAGTCGATGTGGGATCAACTCCCATGAGGGGAGGAAATTCTACTCCTACCCTCCACTTGGCCGGCCATGTGGCATCTCCTGAGAGGTCAAGTGTAGCCAAGTGGGAATTCCTTGGGCTTGCCTTAAGTGGGCTTGGGTTTAGAGAAAGGAGAAGGGAGAGAGAGAGAGAGAGAGAGAGAGAGAGAGAGAGAGAGAGGGTTCTTGGGCTTTTGTCATGGGCCCATTTAACCATACCTTGCTAGTCTAGGTGACTTAAGGAGTGAGAGGGGGTAGAGCCTTAGCCATTAGTGAAGGGTAGGTGAGCATCTCTTTGAGAAAACAAATCCAAAAATTTTATGTTTTAGGGGTTTCACTAAGTCAACCATGGGTTGGGTCCCCCATGTGGGTAAAGTTCAAAGTGAGTCCATGTCATCGGGATCGGGTCAAAGTTGGAGTGTCGTGTCATAATTGGTGTGCACACGCTTTTCGATGCATGGTTGTGCTTGATTTGACCATGGGTTTACCATTTGTCATCAAAATTTCCCAAGACCACTTCTGTTGACTTTATATTGACCACATGAGTCCAACGCCACTGACTAGGGTTGAATCGGAGTTTGTTTGGCAAAAGTCCAAAATCTGCGCGTCGCATTGCGCTAAAACGGTCAAAATGTTTATATTCATTGTTAGGCACCAAATTGCGACGTGATGAGTTTTGATGTGCTCGTATGGGTCATACGAGGCCACAAGAACTGACAGAAATCAAATCGGAGTTCTCTAGGCCGATATTCAAAATCTTACTTTTGTGACGTCTTACGAGAAGCAGTCACATTCACCATATGACCTCAGAGTTTAACGAAACAAGTTCCGACATGCTCGTATTGACTATATAAGGCCACAGAAACTGACAGAACTCAAATCAGAGATCTCTACCTTTATTTCCAGCCTAGGGTTACCTCTTCCGGGTCACGGGTAGGTGTTTGGGTCACTTTTATTGGGCCCACTAGGGTTCTAGTTACCCAATAAAAGTTGGGATGTTATAGTATGCACTGCACAATCATGACTCAACATGTGGTCAGTCATTGCATTTTTGATACTACTAGAATCTTTTCCAGTAATATGAACCTACTCAACATGACCTTGTCATGTCAAATATTGCTTCTATATCTCCCGCATATGTATTGCCACACATATCTCCCCCTTTCTGTCTTCTTCAATAGGCATATCTATTGAGGGAGTAAAAAATATCATGGGAGAGATTATCTCTTGATCCTAGACAAAGTCCTATGTTGATATTATTATGGAAATCATCCTAGTGATCATTCTACTTGATTAGGAGTCATACCTTCTGTGTTGATACATTTATACAACACAACACTACAACATTTAAGCTTGCTGCACACATAGTTCCACTTGCTAATGTTGTATTTGTAGAATCAGCATCCACCTATTGTGATATCATTGATACACCACTTCACTGCAACCCCCTTGGCACTTGAGTGACCCAGGGATCTTGAGCTGGCTGCTATCTGTTCCTCTTCTCACGATCTCCCCCTTAGTTCGTGCATTGTCCTTAAGACAAACTGATCAGTAGTTGTGACAGCTGATCTACTGCAGCAGCTACCTGCTCCCCCTTAACTGAGGCATCCTTTATCAGATTCCTGGTAGACATACTAGTCTATGCCAGTCTTGGATACCACTTGATGATCTTTATAGACTTGATATTACATCAAAACTAATCTTCCATTGATCTGATACTAGATTTATAGCCACTATACACAACAACTCCCTTGCACCTTGCACAGTCTCTTTTTGCTAAGCAAGATCTTCTCCCCTTCTTTAGTGACAGACTTGCCTTAGGCTTAGGCTTTCAGATTAGCAGTATAATAGTGTTAAGCCCACTGAGTACCACACTTGATCACCACTTGATCAATCCCTTCTTGGTTTCTGAATAGACAGGGAGGAGCTAGTCTGTTTTGTTTCTTTTCTCCCCCTAGATGATTGCAGATAATACCATTAGTGCAGCTGTCAGCTTTCACTTCTCATGAGGCTGAATGTTCTCCTGCAGCTGCTTACTGCAGGTTCAGATGATATATAATCTTGAGCATACATTTCTCTTCAAGTTTCCTCTAAAGAGTCTAATAGTTGATGATACCACTTGAGAAACTTTTCAACCGAGCATTATGTGCTCCTTACTTGCTGCGCTCAAAAGAGCTACCCGTGCTTTCCTCAGAGATGAGTACTGCCTACTTGTCCTTTCCAAATTTGCTGGTGTGGCAGCAAGACTTTGTCCAACCAGACATTCCTCCAGGCTGGATCCAGCTGGTCTTTGCCCATGACTTGTTCACCTTATCCTTCTTTAGGAATGCACACAACATCCTTATCCTTGGGGGAAGAACCATAGGATAACTTCCTTGTTCCACTCCAAGTTCTGGAACATCTTCTGTCCAAGTGCCACATGGGGGATGGCCACTTAGACTAACATGAAAAACAAAATTATCTTACCTTAGGATCCCAATAGGTATTGGGTCCTAGGTTCCTGTTAGCCTGAAATCTGACTTGCCTACCTGCAGAATTTCTGACAGGTAGGCTAACTCTTGCTCTAGACATAAAAGGATTGTGCCAGCAAACTAGGGAAAAATGCCCACCTTACCACAACACCGACACTGATGAATATTATATTTTCTTTTCTGAGCAGGTCTTGCAGTGTGGTTAACAACTGACTGAATATAAGGAAGATGAGCAGCAACTTTCTTCAGGTTCCTTTCAGTAAGGATATGACTGAAGGTCATTCTTCCAGCATGCTTCTTTGCTTGCCCTAAATGGTATTCATAGTTGTCTTCTTTGCGGAAGGTAACATGTTTATATCATCAGAATAAGCCAAGTTAGGCTTACTGGTAGACTGAACCTTGGTCTGAGTCCTTGCTAGATGGGCTTGAGTGAAAGCCACTTCCTTTCCCTTATGAGTTGGGGATGAGGCACCAAATATAAATGGTCCAGCATGGACCATTTGTACTTTTTCATGGGGAGCCATAAAGGCACCCATTCCCCTACTCTTTCTTCTTCCATTGGAAGATACTCTTGTATACTTACAAACAAGAATTCCCATTCTCCCAGTGACCATGCATGAAGCCTTGGTCATACCTATGAGAAGTGAGGATTACCTTGTGAAAGGTTGACTGTGGCACTACATGAGCTTTGCCTTTTCCTTTGGAAAGATCAACTCTTGTGCTTCCCTTGACTACCAACTCCTTCTTACCCTTTTGAGAGGAGAAGGACTCTATCAAGGGCAACACAACTTTAGGCTTGCTGAATTCATACATAGTCCTTCTCTCCTTTAGGAGTTTCTCTTCAAGATCTAAAATGATCTTATCCTTATGCCTTATGGTCTCAATTTAGATGATTGAGATGGCCTTCAATTGGCAGACTTCCTTCATTTTCTGATCTAACAAGGATGCTGTCTCAGACTGCTGGGTAGTATCTAGCTAAAGAGAGATAATCTCCTCAGCCTGCATCTTTGCCAACTTCTTACTTCTTCTCAAAACATCCAAGATTTTACCATACTTGTCAATCAATTGATTGACATCTACCGTAGATTCAGAGTCATCTTCATCCCTGGATGAGTATGCATCAGAATCTGGACTGGTCACATGACCTGAGCAATAAGAAGAACTTGACAGAAAATGTACCTGATCTTGACCAGGCTAATCCTGGCAGGATTCTTCTTCTTCTATCATGGCAATTATCCCATAATAAGTGCAGTTATCTTCTTCTTTATCATCCACCTCTGAATCACTTTCTAATTACGACAGAGGGGCCCTGATCACCATTCTAGCATCTGGACTATCTTCTCCTACTGCAACAACTTCATTATTGGTAGAAGTAGCAACTAGCCCAATGTTGGCTTCTTCTTCTTCTTCTTCAGACTCTGAACCACTATCAGAAAGACTAACTTCCTCTATCCCTTCCATGTAGCCAATGAGACAATCCACATCTCTTTGGATGTCTTGTAGTGGACTACTCTCATGAGGGTTGAGTCATCTATGACACTTATTATGATATGTTGTGCCCTCTTGTCCATAAATGCCAAGTTGATTTCATCTTCAGACATCTCTGCATAACTCTTTGGGGTATGGATGCTTACATCTGATGTAGAGACCCTCATGGTAATGAAGGGTACTTCTTGAATTGAAGCCAATACTCTAGGATCACTGTCTTCCATGATCTGCCTGATCCATTCTTTCCATGTCCCAAAGTTCTCCTTGCTGCATACTTGAAGGTCCATTGGGCTTCACTCCTTATGGTTCTCTTTTGAACCCACCAATGGTAACCTTTTAGCTATCCTTTGAGTTCTACTCAGACTGTTAAGTCCTTTTTGAGTAGCTTGGCTCTGATACCACTTGAAATTCTTTAATTCAAGGATAGCTAAATCACCTAGCGGGGGGGGGGGGGGGTGAATAAGTCTTTGAACTTTCTTAGAACTTTTTGTTGTTTACTGATTAAATGTCCTAGAGCTTGTCCTCAATACCTGCAATATAAAATAAGAATAAGAAACACATCACAACACACAAGTATTTATAGTGGTTCCCCAATTGGGTACATCCACTTTCCCTCCCACGTATCCAACTATCTTGTTGGACCATGCGCAAACTCCTCCAAACTTCTCCTAAGAGCTTACACCTCAGATCCCGTAGGATCTCCAAGTCTCCTCTAAGACTCACTTCTCAGCCACAAAGGCCTACACTCAGTGGTTAGCAGACCACTTACCTCAGGATGTTAAACCCTACACTCAGTCTGGGAGGACAGCCTTACCTCAGATCCAGAAGGGATCCTACCTCAGAGCTCTGTAGTGCTCCTACACTCAGTGACCCGCAAGCCACCTATCTCAGCCTTATCTCTACAGCCTATAGCTAAGGCTTTTTCATCCCTATAACTTCAGGCACAAGGCCCTACTATCAGAGTGCTGCAGCACTCCTACAGCTCAGTACCCCTCCAGGTACCTACCTCAGTGCTCCTCCAGGCACCTACCTCAGTGCCCCTCCAGGCATCTACAGCTCAGTGACAAACTTGTCACCTACCTCAGGCACAAACTTGTCACCTACCTCAGGCACAAAGGCCCTACACTCCGAGAGCAGCACTCTCCTACCTCAAGCAATTAAGCCCTATAACTCAGATCCACACATGTATCCTACCTCAGTACCCCAGCAGGGCACCTACAGCTCATTGACTAAATAGTCACCTACAACTCAGATTTAGGTAAATTGAATCCTATAGGATGAAGGAGGGTTGTTGTTTATTCTTGACACAAGAGATATATCTCTAAGTCAAGATTCTTGACTGAGATAGACTCAATCCAACTATAACTACAGGAATTTATTCCCTGAGTCTCCCTTCACTGAACTAAGATATACTTAGTCCTAACTACTTCCACAGCAACAAGTAATTACTTGAGCTGGAAGTTACTTGCAAAGGAATTTTCTGCCTCTTCCTGAATTGAGACTGAATCTCAGCCCTAACTACTTCTTCACAGTGCCAGGGATTTTCCTTCTGGTCAGTGAAGTTACTATAGCTAATTGCTGCTACCTGAGCTGAGAAAATCACAGCTCTAACTTTGCAGATTGGAATAGCTCTACCACTTGCTCCTTCCGGGCTGAGGTGATTCAGCCCTAGATTTGACTCCCGAGGAATAGTCCCCTGAGTCATCCTTCAGCTTCTTCAAGCTTTCTTCTCTTCACAGCTTCCAAATAAAGACCTTCAGGTGCTTGTGTTGCTGGAACTTTGAAGAGCCTGCAACAAGGGTCGACCCTTAGCTGCTACCTTTTCCCTCAGAGAAAATACTCTGAACTAGCTTGCTGGTGCAGGTGACAATAACACCAGCTATCTTGCTGTTGAAGGTCTTGATCCAACAACTATCTTTCTCTCTGTCTTGTAGACTTGAGCTTCATATTATTTAGCTCCACAACAATGGCGGAGAAGAAGAACTAACTTGATTTATTTTTCCTGAAGTCTCCTTTTCCTTTGTATGCCTCTTTTCTTTTATTGATTTTGACCCAACGGCTCTTTGAGCAGTTGACCCCACATAATTAATGGCCTACATTAACTTGCTTTAACGCCAACTGCCATACATTAGGTCTGCGATAACATTTGTCGCATACTGTACCCATCCCAACACTAATTTGAATTTTGTTGACTTATTGACTTGCTAACGTCATCAGCTGTGGACTTAGCCAAAAATCAAACACTATTAGCATAGGCGTTGAGTGAATAAGCATCACTCAACGCCAAAACACTTACACAGATTTACTGTCTTATGACATTGAGTGAGTAGCCTTCACTCAATGCCAAACTACTTAGAATAAAAAACTATTTCTAGGCGTTGAATGAATCAGCTTCACTCAGCGCCAACTTGCTTATTCAGCTATCTGCTCCTTGGAGTTGAGTCTGTGAGCATCACTCAACAGCAAACTACTTATACAAGATTCTGTCTTCACTAGGCGCCAACAGCGTTGAGTGAGCAACCTCCACTCAATGCTTTTTGCCTTAACCATTTTTCTGCTTAACTTGTCTCAGCGCTTTCTTATTCTCAGCTGAGACAAAAACTTATCTCAGAGGTTATGCTGAGACTAACTCTTGTCTCAGTGGTTGTGTTGAGACTAACTCTTGTCCCAGCAATTTTGCTGAGACCAACATTTCTCTCAGCGCTTTTGTGCCGAGACCAACACTTGTCTCAGCGATTGTACTGAGACTAACTCCTATCTCAGCGGTTTCTTCTCAGCAGTTTCAATGCTTTCATCTTATCAGCTGAGACTGTCTTCTATCTCAGCGGTTTCTTCTCAACGCTTTTGTATTGTGCTTCTCAGCTATCTCGATGCTTTTGCCTTAGGCAAAATATTTCTGCTTCTATAGCACTGAGAGCATTGAGTGTGTCTTCACCACTCAATACTTTTTGCCTTATACCAATTTCTGAACTTAGTTAGACTAACTGAACTGCGTTCGACGAATGACAAGCTCAGCTTGATGAACTATGAACTTAGTTTGACGAATTCTCTAAACTGAGTTCGACGAACTCAGAGTCTCAAACTCTGAACTTAGCTCAACGAATGGTGAGCTCAGCTCGACGAACTCTGAACTCCGTTAGACGAATTCCTAAACTGAGTTCTACTCACAGCCTTTTGATGTATGACATTGAGTGTGTCTTCATCACTCAACGCCTGTGGACTTAGACATATTTCTGTCAGCGTACAACATAGGTAAGAATTTACCTGACTTGGCCACGTAGGCTACTTCCTGCCTTTCCAGCATTTTCACTTTGTCACCAACTATCACATCACTTAGACAACCTGTCTAGACTTGTTCCATGGAACATCCTGCACATGATGAGCTTAAACAACATCAAATACAACTATGCTCTTAGTGTTGATGGAGATGTCTCTTCAAATCCAATCTAGGGAACATTGTGGGCAATGGACCCAACAATTTCCCATCGAGTTCAAGTGATTTGGTCTACTTTGTCTTAAATTAATTTGGGATCAATTTTAGACTTCTTTTAAATCTCTATTTTAGTTCGGATCCTCTCGTGTTGGTTTTGTAAATGCTTGCGGGTAAATCTAATTTGAATTGCTAATTGTCCAGATCGGATAGGTCCTATTCGCTTGAGCAAACATTGGCACATAGCCTTTTGTTTAATCTCTAAAAGGGGTAGCGACCCTTTTTTTGTGTTGTTAAATTGGTTGAATCATCATTAGAATTTTAGAGAGATTCCGTATGTTACAAATCTATTTTTAAATTGTTGAACCCAAGAGCACGTAGTTTAATCCGCCAGAACTTTTGGCATGCATCAGATTCAGCCCTAACTTTTGCTTCACTGCATCTAAAAGATGTTCTTTGGAACTGTACAGCTGGAACTGTGAATACCTGCAATAAGGGTTTCTCCCTTTGCTGCAACCTGAGCTGAGTTAAGGTTAGCTCTAACTTCTTTTGAGAAATCTCAGACCTTGCTGGTGCAGATGAAAATATCACCAGCTATCTTGGATCGGCTTCAGATCACTTACAGCTAGGTAGGACCTGATGCTCCTTCTTACTCAGAGATTTTCTATGATCCTGTTGTTGAAGGAGTGTATCATAACAGCTATCCCTTGATGGCTTTCAGATCTGCTGCAGCGTGCCTCAGGCCTTAGCTGCTTCTACTTCCTCAGAGAATATCTCTGATCTTGCTGGTGCAGATGAGAATAACACCAGCTATCTCTTAGAAATCTTAGATCTGAAGTTTGAACTTCTTCTCCAAAGCTCAGCAACAATGGCCGAGGAAGAAGACGAAGTCCAGACCTTTTTCCCAAATGTTACTTTCTTCAATCTCATCTCTTCTGTTTCTATTCCGCTAATCAACGACTATTTTGACCGGCGAACCCCACTGAAATTGATTACTGCAACTTTGCTTTTACATTAATTACAGTACTGTAGGCAAGCGGCTACATTTGTCGTGTACTGTAGCTTTACCACAACATATTTGAATTTTGTTGACTTGTTGACTTTGCTGACTTCACCATCTGTGGACTTAGCCAAAATCAAGCATCATTAGTATAGGAATTGAGTGAGTAAGCTTCACTCAACATCAAAACACTTAGACATATTTCTATCTATCTCAGGCGTTGAGTAAACAAGCTTCACTAAACGCTTTTGGCCTTAACTAATCATTATGTCACTAGGCATTGAATTAACAACCTTCACTCAACGCCAAAAAACTTATAAAGTTTTTCTATCTTTAGGCGTTGAGTGAGTAAGCTTCACTCAATGCCAAAACACTTAGATAATCTTTCTGTCTCTAGGCATTGAGAGCATTGAGTGCACTCAATGCTTTTTGCCTTAGAAATATTCCTGCTTCTCTAGTGTTGAGTGTGGTGAGTATGTCTTCATCACCGAATGCTTTTTGCATTGGTTAGACTTTCTTTTACTAGGCATTGAGTGAGCCTTCACCACTCAACGCCATATTACTTAGGCAGATTTTGTCACTTGACATTAAGTGAGTATGCTTCACTCAACGCCGAACAACTTAACCGATATTCTTCTGTTATCGGGCGTTCTGTGAAATCATAGTTGCTGACTGACTAAGGTTCAGTCAACATTTTTTATCACATGGCATTGAGTGAGTAAGCTTCACTCAATGCATGTGGACTTAGTCAAATATCAATACAGATTTTCCAAGGCATTGACTATCTGAGCAATACTCAACGATTTTGATGCTATGGCGTTGAGTGAATGGACTTCACACAATGCCTGTGAACTTATCCACATATCTGCATGTTTCTCCTTAGGCTTTGACTACCTCAGCCCATTTCATATCATTTTGTTGTATCGCATTGAGTGAGTAGACTACACTCAATGGTTGTTGACTTAGCCACTTTTTTGTCTAGCTAATAGTTAGGCTTAGACTAACCAAGCTATACTCAATGCTTTTACTTACCTGGCGTTGAGTGAATAGACTTCACTCACTCATGTGGACTTAACCGAATTCATGTACCTGGTGTTCAGTGAGCTTGCTTCACTCAATGTCTGTGGACTTAGGAAAATTCCTACTTGTCCAGCATGTATCTTTATGTCCACTTGTCTAACCATGTTTCAAGGAACATCCTGCACACATTGAACTTGAACTATATCAAATACAATTATGCACTTAGTATTGCTTGGGATGCCTTCTTTAAATCTAGGGAACATTGAGGGCAATATTCCCAACAATATCCCCCTATTTGAAGAAGTCAAAACACAGAAATACTAAGAAGCATATCACAATGAAACATATTAATTAACTGCTGGTGCAAGTAACACTTGAATCACCAGCCTACTAGTTCAATGTGCACCCTCCTTACACTAGCCTAGTAGAACCACTTTCTTGATAATGTGCATTGACTCAACTTGGCTAATATGTAGTCATTACATTCCTCAAACAACTTGAATACTTCCAAGTAGTATCACTTCCCTTCCAAGTATTTCCTCTACCTTCTCCCCCCTTCTGGCTTTTTCAATAAGCATACATCTATTGAGGGAAGAGAAGGATCATGGGAGAATCTTACTCTTGGTCCTTTTGACCATCATGCACAGGAAGAGTTGATTGCTTAGCTTACTTTGATACAAGTGTATTAACACTATATT
Source organism: Platanthera guangdongensis (assembly GCA_039583875.1). Taxonomy (NCBI): domain Eukaryota; kingdom Viridiplantae; phylum Streptophyta; class Magnoliopsida; order Asparagales; family Orchidaceae; genus Platanthera; species Platanthera guangdongensis. Next base: position 163,970,539 of record CM077162.1, read on the forward strand.
TCAGTGAAACTAACATTATTTCAGCTGATCTCAGTGAAATTTAACCTAGCAAGTTAAGGTTATTAACTGCTAACTATTTATCTAACCTTGTTTAAAAGATATGACAAGTAGGGAGATAGACTTCAACATGAATCTAAATTAAAAATATAGACTTGTAGATCTATAATCTGAAATACTTAATGTGCATGAGTCATACAACATTAAATATTCCCCACTTTACTTTGAAAGACTTAAACTTAGTCTCTTCCAATAACTTTGTGAAGATATCAGCACCTTGATTGTCAGTGGGGACAGATTCAAGGACAATGTCTTCATTGTCTACATGTTCTCTTACAGCCTAGTTATTTAATTTCTAGAAGCTTAGTCCGGCTATATGAGACAAGAATATTAGCAATAAAAATTGCACTGGATGAGTCAACTGTAAGGGTGAATGACTTACCTTGAGATTGTAGTCCACTTGTTGATGTTGTATCCTTAGAATCAGCATCCTCTTATGGTGATACCATTAATACACCACATCACTGCAGCCCCTTGACATTTGAGTGGTCCATTGATCCACTTGATCTAGCTGTTGTCATTCATCCCCTTGAGCTAGTGTCACACCTCCACATTTTATGACTTCATCAGAGACAATTATAGTCAGAGGGGAGCTAACTGTTCTTGTTCTCCTGCAGCAGCACTGTCTCTTCAACAGCAGTGGTCCATCTAAGATTCAGAGAAGATTGTGATAGTGTCATAAATAATCTTCTCCTTAGTCTGTGCATTGTCCTTAGGACAAACTGATCATCAGTTGTGACAGCTGATCCACTACAGCAGCTGACTGCTCCTCTCAATCAGGAAGCAAATTCTGTTCCATCAAGTGCTGGACTTGCTCCCCATCAACAGGAGCACTTTTTATCATCATCTCTCCGGCTTCAGTTTTCTGATCAGCAGCACAAGACTGTTCAACCCACTGAGCACCATCTTGAACATCACATTGATCTGCCCTTTTGATCACCACACTGGATACCATAGAGTCCTTCTTGAATAGGTGGAATGTTGTCTGTATACTGTTCAAGACCCAATGATCTTCATGCATTGGCAAGCCAAACATCATTCTCCCCCTTGATCATTGCTTTCATCCTTGATCATGGACAATTACCACTCCCATAGTGATCATGCCACTTGACTGGATATCATATCTCTTGAATTGATACCACTGATACAACTCTCCTATACCACTTCAAACCACTTAATGAATCCCTTCTTGGCTTCTGAATAGACAGGGAGGAGCTAGTCTGGCTTGATTTTCTTCTCCCCCTAGCTGATTGCAGATGATACCACTGGTGCAGCTGTCAGCTTCCTCTCTTCATAAGGCTGAATTTTCTCCTATAGCTGATGGACGTTGAGACCACTTAAACCTTGAGTGATCTTTCCTTAAACCATCCTTTCATTTTGATACCAAGTCTTTCTTTACACTGCAATTCCCATAGGAATATGCTGACTCGTATCACTAATAGCTTTAGCAAATCAGCTGTTCTTGTGAACTTGCACACTCACAACAGTTGCAGTCATCTGAATAGTCTCCCTCTCATCCCCAGTATTGTCCATAGGGACATTCTGAAGTTCGGAAGTATTCTTCTGATCTTTTTGGAGTTGAAGATTCTCAGACACTAATTCTTTAGACTAGACTTTAAACTTTCCAGACTGAACTAGACTGTATTGGCTCCCCATCAATAATTACATAGATCCTATCCATACTACCCACTAACTTGGACATCCTTTGTTACACGTTCAGATGATATTGAAACCCGAGCACACTTCTTTTCTTGTTTCCACAGAAGTACCAGACACTGAGGAGGCAACTACACTTTGTCCCATCACTCATACATCTTGAAATTTAATGGATAGATTCAGCTGGTCTTCATCCATGACTGTGCACTTGTCCTTCTTCAGGATTTCACTCAACATTCTCTTCCTCTTAGGTAGTAAAAGAAGTAACCTAGATGGTATATTTACCCATCTCCAACTGCACGACTGCAAATCTTTGGTCCATTCCTCCCGGGTGTATCATCCTAAAGATAGCCTTCTTATTCCAGTCTTAAGTCTGGAACATCCTCTGTCCAAGTACCACATAGGGGCAAGAGCACTTTGACTATCCTGCAAAATAGAGTTTATCTTACCTTAGGACCCCAAAATGAATTGGGTCTTAAGTTCCCGTTAGCAAAAACATGCACATGTCTAGCAATATTAGTTCTGTCAGGAAGATTTACTATAACGCCCCCGATTTTCTGATGTTATTATTTGGTTTGTCGATGTCATAATTATGACGTCCGGGTGTTACCCCTTTTTTATTTTGCTGACAACCAGTTTATCTAGATTTTGGGATTCTTATGGGTTGGAATGTTTTCCTTGATAGATGAGGTTTTGAGGCCTTGGTCTTGTCCAGTTTTGTTGTGTTCTGATCATTTTGGAGTCTCGACACATGTTAGGATCCATGGGAGGATTTTCTTTGCTTGTGAGAGCATTTGATGTTGTGTCTCAAGAATGGTACGTCAAATTCTAGAGTTGTGGTTGCGGTTGAATTTGTTTAATTCGACACGTTTGGGCCTCTATTTTGAACTCATATTTCCTTGTTCAACTATTTGAATCTGATTATTTCTATTGTTATCATGCATGCTATATGCCTTATTCTAATTCTTGGTTAGCCCTCCTTTTGATTCTCGTGAAGCCCCCTGTAGGGTTAATTTTTTTTGTAAACCTTAAGCGTTCGACGAAATCTCTAGGCACTATGCAGAATTTTTGTTCCTTGCATTCGACGATTTTCGAACTAAGTTCGACGATCGGGCCTTGAGTTTGACGAATTTCGAACAGAATTCGTCGAATGTGTTCTTGCCTTTGTGCTCAACGATCTTTGAGAAGATTTTTATTCTTCCTTCTATTCTCAAGAAGCCCTTGCTTGTTCTCGAAAAATGCTTCTCAGTTCTCGGGAATTGTAGCCTTGTTCTCAAGAACTGCCTTCTTATTCTCGAGAACTGACTTTTCGTACTCGAGAAGTGCTTCTTTGTTCTTGAGATCTGCCTGGTTGTTCTCGAGATGTGCCTAATGTTCTTGAGAAATCACCTTTCTTTCTCGAGAAATCATTCATTGTACTCAAGAAACCTGCACCCACTTGAGTAATCTATTCCCCCTTTCTTTCTTCTCGAGAAACCCCGTTCAGCCGATCCCGGGTTGTTTTTCTTAAGTACTGATTATCCTAATATTACCCTTAGTATATATATACCTACTTCTTATTTCCTCCTTCATTTTGACCGAACTTTCTGTTCATCTCCTGAACTCGAGTGGCATGAGCGAGAGAGAGAGTTTTTCTGCTATCCTTTTGGTGTCCACCAACGGTGCTCCAGTGCTCGAAATCTTCAACCAAATATAGATCCGGAAAGCTCTCAACGAGAGATACGCCATCGTGGTAAAATATTCCCCTTTCCTTCAGACTTTCTCGCTAGGGTTTTTGTCCCTAACCTCTATTTTAGCTATTTCTTGTTTGATTTTGACTTGCCTCGTCTTCTTTAGCCCCGATTTATGACAAGGAGCGATTCGGAGAATTTTTTGGTAAAACCAAGGCAAGTGATGGTTTCCTCCTTCTCTTCCTTTCTTTACCCCGATTTGCAGGAATTTCTAACTTATTGTTATCATGATTATTAATTAATTTGCTGATTTTAATGTTGTTAGATCTTCTGTCTAATCCTATTCATGATTTTCATGTTCTTGATTTTGCTATCAAGCCCTGTTAAATGTTATATGTTTTGATGATGCAGTTTATTCCACTCTTTTTACCGTTCCTCAACTGTCATGTAGAATGTGTTAGAGTTTATTTAGGATTGTAAATTCTTCCTAAAGGTTGATCAACCGATTCAAATCTAGAATTGTCTAATAGAATCCGATGTGCCATGGTTGTCATGAGATTTTTATCATTGTTTTTTCTTTGTGGCGATGTAGTGGGGCGAGACAAGCCGCCAGGCATAGGTAGGGTTGTGGTGGGCCTCCGAGCTCTAAACCCGGGCCGTTATGTAGTTTTCCTTCCTGGTTTTCTTCGTTGAGAGTGTTATTAGTGGGCAAATCCACCGTCACAACATTTGTTCTCCCTATTAGTACTTTGTGGTGCTCTACGAGGTTTTTGGGCATTTACAGTGTATGGTGGAGTATCAGTCTCCCCCGCAATTAGACAGATAAATTGTCTTCGGGGTTAGGCAACCAGCCCGTTTTGGTTTTTTGGTGGTGTTGACCACAGGTGGCTAATGTGGTTTGTTTCTCTTCCTGATGATTTAATCTTGACCTTTTCCCCTTATGGTCTTGTGCATTTGGGGTGTTGTTGTTACACATGACGCTTCACGTAAGTGTTCCCTTTTTACTTTTGTACCTTAGTGTTGTACTTTATTTAAGTGTCTTTCCTTTGATCTTGGGTTGGTACCCCTTGACTTTGTTTACTTTTGGCTTACTTCCTGTCATCACTTGTACTTTCTTACTGAGGTGTTCTGTCTTTAGAATGCCTCAGGTTCAGAGCTGTTGCTTATTGCGGTGCTGGTTTTGGAGTTCTTAGGTAGCAGAGTTGGCTGTGGTTTTTGCCTCGCCGTAGCGAGGTAGTCTGTTGTTTTAGCTTGTTTTACTAGTTCAGACATAATTTACTTTATGCAGGTTCGTGTCAGTTTGTTGATGCCCACAGGATTGTTATTTTTGGAAACTTGCTAACTGCTTAGTTTTCTTTCTGTGGATTTAGATTACTTGCTCTCTGGGATGTTTTATGTTAGGATTGCATGGTAGGTATTTTCAAGTACAAACACCACTATTTTTACCTCATGCATCACACGCTTTTAAAATGCTAAATCACTATATTTAATGACCGAAAAAAATCTACTTTTAGTGCTATTATAAACTTAGAACTTACATACCATGAGGCGTCCTCCGGGAACCTCTATCTCTTGTAGGATGACTAATCTGATAAAAGAAGTATTTTTCGCAGCGTTTAACTACTTTTCTTGTGGACTAGATGAGCCACTAAGCTGAGGGATATAGCTAACTACTATACTTAAACTGATTTTACCTCTAAATAACTCAAATAATCTTTCTTTATGGTTAAGTAGGAGTTTGCCTGAGCATCTGTAACTATCCCCTGCTGAAGTGGCATCATAATGAGCATTTATTTTCTTACTCTGATACACCTTTATTGGCGTTGAAAAATGTGGGTTGTGACAGTTAGTATCAGAGCCAGGTTGGTTTGACAAGTTGGTCGAACCAGCCAATCTTGTTTATGTTGTTTCCCTTCATTCATTTGCATACACACACCGATGTGTCATCAGTACGTCTTAACCGATGCATAGTCACTACACTCATAGAATGATAAGAAGTATACGGGGAATATTATGTAGTATGAGATGCATAATATGTGTTTGTATATGGATCCACCATTGGAGGCAACATGTGACAGTTATGTAGTATGGGATGCATAATCATCATCACATGAGTGCACATTAACACGTTTTATTTTCTCGTTGCATGCGATGTTGTGTAGTATAGGATGCATAACATTACATGTGTACGCCGCTCATGCATGCATTAAGGCCTTTTTAGAATGCATAGCACTGCATACATAACATATCATTGCATATGCACGCCTGCTAAGTTAAGGTTTACATGATGACACATGTACACACATGATTTTAAAGAAGAATAAAAAATTCATGCATTCATATCATAGGCACATGAGTAAATAGGATGAGAGGATATCATCCTAGGTGGGACATAACATCATTATAAAATCCCAGAGCAAGTTGCAGCATAAGCAAGTGTCTTTAAGTATGGTCTGAACTAGTTGTGTGGCATAGTTGTAAGCTTGGATTTTGATGAGTTGTTCGTTGCCTTTTAGAAATGCCGCCAAAGCGTCCAGTGATGAGGTCGACTCCCCAGTCAAAGGGTGAGTCATCGGGTGATTAGAGTGAAGCATTGATCGAGAGTCTGCATCAGAGCAACGAGGCTCTGTCGAGGCAGTTAGTTACGATGCAGTCACAGATTCAGTCCATGTTGTCTTCCACTCCCGCGCAGCAACCCTTAGCGCAAGATTCTTCCGCGGGTCATGTCGTACCTACTGATCCTGTGCCTCTTGTGCCCCTAATGATGTTACTACCAGAGAAGAACCATATATTGTATTTCCAATAAATGAGACCTCCCACTTATGACAAGAGTGTCGACTTTATGATTTTTGATGATTGGATCATCACTATCGATGAGATGTTCATGTATTCGGGGATTGTTGAAGCATAGAAGGTAATGATTCCGGCCTATTAGCTAAAAGACCTGACAAAGACTTGGTGGATTCGGGAAAAGGAGAGTTTGAAGGAAGGATGCTCTTGGGAGTCCTTCAAGAAGATGCTTAAGAAGTTTTTACCCTCGATCGAGCAGGACCGTCTGATGAATAATTTACTGCATTTGAAGCAGAGACAGCTCACGGTGAGTGAATATGAGATTGAGTTTAGTAAGTTGAGCAGATTTGCTCCTGATATGGTAACTTCGGAGGCAGGGAGAGTGAAGCGCTTTCTCGGAGGATTAAGAAGCGATGTCCAATAATTGGCATGCACTTATAGAGCCGAAAGCTATGATGAGACAGTGGAAGCCGCTCTGAAGATTGAGTCGATTGAGAACGCCAAGAATCGAGGCATTGTAGCGAGAAAAGAGAAGAGGAAAGGTGATGAAGATGGGAGCTCCAGGGCATCTAGACCTTCTTCGAAGAAGAAAAGTAAGGAAGTATGTAGTTTCTGTGGTCGATTCGGCCACCCTTACGAAAGGTGTTTTAAAAGGAATTCCACCCTGAAGTAGTAACAGGTGCTCGCCATCCAAGGTGCACCCAAGGGAGATCTGGTGTGCACGTACTGTACAAGGAATGGTCATGACGTGAGTCGCTGCTGGATAAAGCATAAGAATTGCTGCCAGTGCGGGAAGAAGGGGCACCTGGAGACTTCATGCCCCCAAGCTTAGGCTCCACTGCAGCCTGCCCCACTTCGAGCTCTGCCGCTGCCACTAAGCGAGGACAAAGGAAAGGGAAAGTTGAATGTGGTGGTCGGGGAGGAAGCTTAGACCTCTATACAAGTGATATCAGGTTATACCCTAGTTTAAATTTTATTCTCTATTATTGCCCTAGTTTTCATTCGTTTAGTTATATATGTTACGGTTTTAGGGGGGTTTAAGGTACGGAATAGGTGGGCGCACGTTTTTTCGATTCGGGGGCCACCTATTCCTTTGTGGCGCAAAGTTTCGTAGATAAACATCGTTTGAATGTGGATCAATTAGGAGGCTCCTTCAATGTCAAGCTTCCCTCTGGTGATTCAGTGATATCTAATCAAGGGATTCAGAGGTGCCCTATTTATTTAGGCGATTTCCTAGCCTTTGCGGATCTGATAGTTTTGGATCTGGCTGATTTTGATCTGATTTTGGGCATGGATTGGATGTCTAAGTATGATGCGGTCATCCAATGCAAGGAAAAGAGACTGGATTTCAGGATGGATAATGACCAACCTATAAATGTCTATGGTTTTAAGGACAGTGTTTCCCCTATTATTTCCGCGGTACGCGCTTGTCGTGCTATAAAGTTTGGTTGTTAGGCATTTTTGGTTTCTATTTCTGCCTTGGAAACTGCTTTTGTTACACCACATCTTGAGGATATCTCAGTGGTGCGAGAGTTTCCAGATGTTTTTCCTGATTATCTTCCAGGACTTCCTACGCTGATGAACATGAGAAACCTGTTGATCAGACAACATATAGAGCAATGATTGGCTCTTTATTGTATCTTACAGCTAGTAGACCTGACATAATGTTTGCTACATGCATATGTGCTAGATTTCAAGTGAGCCCTAGAGAGTCACACCTAACCTTAGTAAAAAGGATTCTCAGGTATGTAAAACGTTGTCCAAATCTAGGTCTCTGGTATCCAAAAGATTCAGCATTCAACTTAACTGGATTTTCAGATGCTGATTATGTTGGATGCAGAATAGACAGGAAAAGCACCAGTGGAACTTGTCAGTTTCTTGGTGACAGACTTGTCTCCTGGTTTTGCAAGAAACAAACATTTGTGTCAACTTCAACTACTGAAGCTGAATATATGGCTGCAGGTAGTTGTTGTTCACAAATCTTGTGGATTCAAAACCAACTCCTAGACTATGGTTACAACTTAGAGAAGTCTAAAATATTTTGTGATAATACCAGTGCTATTTCTATAGCACAAAATCCAGTCCTTCATAGTAGGACAAAACATATAGAAATTAGGCATCACTTTCTAAGGGATAATGTTGAGAAAAATAAAATTGAACTTCAATATATCCCAACTAATTTGCAAAAGGGAGATATTTTCACCAAACCCTTGGATGAAAAGAAACATACATTCTTCCTGAATCAGTTAGTAATTTTAGATGGAGGAAGTCTAAAATAATATCCAAGATTTTCAAAAATTATAAAAATGATCAAGACTAGGCAAACATCTTAATTTTTCTAGTGTATAAGAGTGTTTCTGGTCTCTGAACTGCGCTCGACGATTTTTCCCCCAATCGCTGAACGGAGATCGACGACTTCCGAAATCGTCGACCAGAGTTCAGCGCTTCTCAGATAGTGCTAAACTATCTTTCTCAGGTCAGCGATCGTCGTGCGGAGCTCGATGATTTTGTTTTCTGAACTATCGTCGAACGGAGCTCGACGCTCTCCAATATCATCGAACAGAGATCGACGCTATTGATGACCTTTCAGTTTCCTTTAGAAGCCCAGATCGTCGAACTGAGTTCAACGATCTTTCCTTTTCTGCATCGAACCCTAATATAAAACTCATTTTTCGGCCGTCGTTCTCCCTTTGTGCTTTCATACTTTCTACAAATTTTCTCTTTCCATCCAAACTTCTCTACACTTGGTCGTTTGTTTGTTCATTTTTTGTAGGAATCAATGACAGTCTCAGTTGCAATCCTGGCCGCAATGAAATTTGATGCAAGTTTTGATATCGATATGGACTCTCTCAATAACAGCGATCAAATTTTCAAAGATATTCTGGAACTTTTCAAGGAACAAAAGCTAGTTACCATAATGACTACCAGGATCAAATTAGCTCCAGATGAGATCAAAGAATGGGTGTATACTACCCACAATCAGGATCAGAATACAGTGGTTGGAACAATCTCAGGAACCCAGGTATCCCTAACACCTGGTGCCTTGATAGAGGTTTTTGAATTGAATTCTGGAGAAGATTCTGCTGAACTTTCTGGAGAAGAGTTTTCCAATTTGCTTGAAAGAATGGGACATTCAGATGCAAACCCTAGCAAATTGCTGAAGAAAAATCTGTCTGTTGAGTACAGATTTCTAGCTGATGTTGTTGGCAAATTATTGTTGGCCAAACACTCAGCCCATGATACCATATCCAGGTATCAGCTCTGCTTGATGGGTGCCCTATTGGACAAGAAACAACTGAACTGGGGAGAAATTTTCTTTGATTTGATTAAGAAGAAGATTAACAAGAATTTTGTTAATTTTGGAAGGATATTAGGGTTGTTTATTCAGAACAGATGCCCTGCACTGCTTGTTTCAAATGGGATGCACATCAATGCCTCCAAGAGGCTCACATGTGCCCTATTTGGAAAATGAGACAGACAAATTGTGAAGCCCAGCAGGCCTTCTGGCATTTCTACTTCAGGCACAAGGACTGTCTCAGTCTCTTCCCCTCAAGTTTCTACCCCTGCAGAAGACTTGCCTGATTCAACTCCTCCTCCTCCACCTCTTGTTTCATCTACACCAGTCACATCCACCATCACAATCTCCACCCCATCTCCAACTTCAATCCATTCTCCAATTCCTCCAATAACCACAGAAGAACTCTTCCATCCTCTACATCAATACCCTCACCTAGATATTGATTCCTCCTCTCATATTCCATCTTTCAATCTCATAGATGATTCCTATATGGATGATTCTCCCTCATCCCCTACTGAGCCACCATCTTCATCCACCTCATACCAACAACTACTTCAAGACATAATTGCACAACCATCATTCACAACATCTGTTTCCATTCCATTATCTTCCATTTCCACAATTCCCATCTCTCAACCATCATTTCCACCATCCACAAGTTCTCCACCAACATATCCTGCTGCCCCACCTTCAATTTATACCTCTACTCAAGTACCTCTTGAGCATGTAGATCTTCCAGCTCTTGCAGACAGGCTCGATGAGCTGATAGCTCCAAGGCTATCACTCTTGATGGAGGCCTCTTTGGCTCCACTAATAAAAACAGTTCAAGACCTGTCTGTCAGGCTTTCTTCCTTTCTTTCTTCTCAGGCAATCCCTTCTTGTGGGTGCCTTGATCCAGTTGCCCCTGAATCTAGGCAGGGGGAGATGCCTCATGAAGTTGAAAGATTACCTGCTGCTGCTGTTACTTCAGTCCAAGCTCAAGCTCCAGTACCTCCAGTTGCAGTTATCATAGTGGACCTCAAGTCACTGTTATCAATTTTTGATTCTACCTATTTCAACTATCTTCCAGTCCAGCACACTGCAGTCCAGCAATCTGAAGATCTCTCTAAGGCTATTGTGCCTATTTCAAGCTGTGACACCAGTTTAATAGATTCTTTTATAAATTCCCTCTATACTGCTGCTCCTTCTGTCTCTGTTGCTCTTACTGCTGCTGCTCCTACTGCTAATGTTGATATTTCTGCCAGTTTTGATATTGATGTTATTGAGGATATATATATGATAAAGGCACTTATTTTTGAGCCTGCTGTTACTGCTGCTAATGCTCCTTCTGAAGTTGATTTTCCAGTTTCATCTGATACTACTGCTGTTGTACCTTCTATTTCTGAAAGTGTTGCTTCTGAAAGTTTTGTATCTGAATCTGCTGATGTAAATCCTTCTTCCAGTACTGCTTCCACCCCTCTTCCTGCTGTTGCTGCTGCCACTGTTGTTGTCTTTGCTGCCTCTTCTGCTCAGTCTCAACAACAAACAGATTATCTCAAAAGGATTGATGCATTATATGATAATCAAAGCTCAGATAGTGATCGGTTTAGGACTGATTCAGATGATTCCTCTGCAACAATTGCAAGGAAAAGAAAGGCCAGAAGCAAAACAATGAAGAGAGTTCCCCCAGCAAAAGTGAAAGACACAAATGACACTGTTGAAACCGAAAATCAGTCTCATGTGGAGTTCGACCCTTGGGGAAGGGGTGACCGTGCACCTACTACCCTCAAGCGAACGATCTAGGCACAAGACTAGGAACACAAGGTACAGACCCAAGGTCTCAGCGTGGAGGACCCGCCGCATACCCGGAAGACTAACAAACTCTTCCCCTCCCAAAGCCAAGGGCTGAGCTAAGGCACCTTCAGAGGGCTCTCTTGGCTGATCGGGACATCTGAGGAGGATCTCAAGATCCACTCCTTAACTAAAGGTGCCACCTCGGGTCTATGTAAAATGTTCCCCGCCCGCCTTACTATTGGCACAAAACCGCCCAGCAGCCCTACTCTACGCAGCCCCAATTAGGCCGCTAATGGCGGAACTCCGCTATTCTGAAAGGATGACAACAGGCCATCAGGGGCTTCCCGACATCTATTCCTCGGGGCCCACATGGGGGGGGGGGGAGTGGTTCACGAACACGCCGATCTCCAAAGACAGGAGTAAACTATATATTCACAGAGCATCACAGATATGAAAGAATATTACAGGAATATGAATTCCATACTCAGCACGCAGGCCGGCAATATAAACAAAAAAGGCCTTCGAGGGCCGGCACGAGCTCGGGCTTAAGCCCGTTATTCCCCGCTTGGTACTGCAATACCTGTACGCCAACGTCTCGGCGAGCAGCGGCCAACTAGGCATCGAGCGGCTAACATAAGCGGGCCAAACATATTGCGCACACCCCCTTTTTGGGGCTGTGGTGTGCATTCCCTGCAAGCGGCTAAATAAACAACTTCCTCGGAGTCTTCTCCGGGAACCCCAGAACATCACCAATCCGGCTCACACGTCCGGATGGGCTTCACACAGCATGCCTAAACCCGTACTCACGCTTCCGGGTACTAATGCAATTAACTGCGGGGACGTACACGTCAACCCGTCGAAAAGCTCCCTTCCCCCCCACCCGTTGGTGGAGAGGGGCTTCCATGTGAATGTGTAAACTGAGGGCTTCACCTGCCCAAGTAGAAACATCGTTACCCTTGTCGCGTGCTTGGCGGCGGGGTCGGGAGAGGATCTCCGGGTCGATCCTATTGCATGCGGCCGCGTCGGTGGTCGATCTATACTCTAGGCCGAGCCTTTATCTAGGTCGAGCCTCGCTCCATGCCGAGCCTCGCTCCAGGCCGAGCCTTGCTCCAGGCTGAGCCTCGCTGTAGGCCGAGCCTCTCTCCAGGCTGAACTTGCTGCCAGTGGTGAAAAGCTAGGGCTTAGCTCCAGGCTGAACCCCCACTCCAAGCCGAGCCCTGCTCCAGGCCGAGAAAAAGGGAGGGGGCTGGGGTGTGCTGCTCCAGGACGAGAGAAAGAGGGTGAGAGGCGGGGCTCTACTGTTGGCCGAGAGAGAGAGAGAGGGAGGGGGCGGGGCTCTACTATTGGCCGAGAGAGAGAGGGAGGGGGCGGGTCTCTGCTGTTGGCAGAGAGAGAGAGAGAGGAGACGTGGCTCTACTGTTGGCCGAGAGAGAGAGGGAGGGGGCGGCGGCCACGCTGCTTTGCCGGCGACGGGAGAGAGCGGGGAAGGAGGCCGTGCCCTAGCCTGGGCGGTGGCCGGAGAGAGAGAGGGGGCGGGCGGCGGCTCCAGGCCGAGAGAGATAGAGAGAGAGGACTGGGTTGTCCTCTTCCAGCCGACGAGAGAGAGAGAGGGAGGGGGCGGGGGTGCCGTGCTCCAGCCGACGAGAGAGAGGGAGAGGGAGGAGATGGAGCTCTCGTGTTCCAGGCCGAACCCTAGTCCCGGAAAAAATCCATGCTGCCTCTCTCTTTTTTATCTCCCTCTCAGTTTTCTTTTTCCACTTTTTCCCCCGCTGTACCCCCCTACCCGCCTCCTCAAATCCCCGCCCCTCCTCCTTTTTCTTATCACATATATCTCTAATATATATATAATATATTATATATATTATAATATAATATATAATATATATATATAAATCATAAACCTATGCGCATAAAACCTCCGCACGCACGCACGAGGACCCGCACGTCTCCGAACGGGGTCGCACCAACTCGTCGCACAAAACACGCCCCTAGGCTGATATTTGGGGAGGGTCCCACTCGCCCGGCTACAGGGTTGTACACAATCCCCGCTCTTTTCGAGCTTGGCACAAGATCGGAAAGAATCATCCAACCCAACGTATCCGTCGAGTGGGAGCCGACCCAAAAAACTTTTTGAGAGAAACTGAAATCTGCGCTTGGAGCATCAATCTCTCCATGACCTTTCTGAACCTTTTGAATCACTCGATACCCTTTGGCTCACTACTGTTGAATTGCTCTTATACCATTACTTACAACGAGTCTATAATTTCTCGTGATATCGTGAAACAACAAAGCCGTATTTTCTGTATCCTCTTGTACACGCTGAGCTATTCCTTTCCCCCCAGGTGTGCCTATAGCTCTGCCAGCTAGTGAGATCCTGACAGCGAGTCTACCCGGGGCTGAGCAGTACTCGGGGTCCCTTACCCCCCAGGCGAGCCTACGGACCTGCCAGCTAGTAGGAGCCAGGTAGCGGGTCTACCCGGGGCCGAGCATCACTCGGGGTCCTGCGAAAAGTCTCCACAAACCAACCCTTTCCCCCCAGGTGTGCCTACAGCCCTGCCAGCTAATGAGAGTCTGACAACGAATCTACCCGGGGTCCACTACTACCGCCATCGAGTGACTTCCGGCCCTGCCAGCTAGGTGAGAGCCTGACAGCGGGATCTGCTCGAGGCCTACGGATGACACCGAGTGACTTCCGGCCCTGCCAGCTAGGTGAGAGCCTGACAACGGGATCTGCTCGGGGTCCACTACTACCGCCATCGAGTGACTTCCGGCCCTGCCAGCTAGGTGAGAGACTGAGAGCGGGATCTGCTCGAGGCCCACGGATGACACCGAGTGACTTTCGGCCCTGCCAGCTAGGTGGGAGCCTGACAGCGGGATCTACTTGGGGTCCACTATTACCTCCATCGAGTGACTTCCGGCCCTGCCAGCTAGGTGAGATCCTGACAGCGGGATCTGCTCGAGGCCCACGGATGACACCGAGTGACTTCCAGCCCTGCCAGCTAGGTGAGAGCCTGACAGCGGGATCTGCTCGGGGTCCACTACTAATGCCATCGAGTGACTTTCGGCCCTGCCAACTAGGTGAGAGCCTAACAGCGGGATCTGCTCGAGGCCCACAGATGACAACGAGTGACTTCCGGCCCTGCCAGCTAGGTGAGAGCCTGACAGCGAGATCTGCTCGGGGTCCACTACTACTCGAGGACTTGACTTTGCTCGAGGTGGAGACATCCTATTTACTTAAGAGGTGTTGGAGAGTTAATTGCACCGATGCTTTTACAAATGGAGGACGAATTCTTCTCATAAGAGAGACGATCTGGAAGTCGTCAAATCGGGAAGCTGGCGTCCGAGCCTGTTCCTAATAATTCCTCCAATCGGAAGAGAGATGCAATCGGGGGGACATAGGCCGACATGCAAGGAGGGAGCTGATCTCGGCCGTCAGTGCAGAGGCTCGGTCTTACAATAGCGCTTAAAGTCCTGAGGCATCGTCCCATCATCCGAACTGGGCTATTTAGAAGGAACAGGTCGGCGGCTCGTATCCTGATCTAATGACAAAGATCACTTTCCGCCACGCCACTTGTGATTGCTTGGATAGATCGGCCCTTTATCAAATCTGGGAGGTTAGCGTCTAGGCTCGTTCCTGATAATTCCCCTAGTCGGAGAAGAGGTGCGATCGGGAGGACATGGGCCGACGTGCAAGGGGGGAGCTGATCTCGGCTGTCAGTGTAGAGTTTCGGTCTTATAATAGCGCTTAAAGTCCCGCGGCACCGTCCCATCGTCCGAACTAGGCTATCTAAAAGGAACGGGTTTGACGTTTGGCTTCTGGATTCGATCGCGAGGCTAACCCTTGAAGCCCTCAGAAGCTCGAGGCGAATTGGTAATAAAGAGAAAACTTGACCGCTACTGAATTGCAAGGAAGAGACAACATATTACCGCTAGGGAGGCAACCCTTTCAGGTCACCCCGACTCCTAATACCCCTCAACTGTTCTCTTACTTGACCTTGAAGATAATAACCTCCAGGTTTATCGTTGATGTAATAAGTGGGGATACATGGGTTTTCATAGGTAGAAGCGCTTCAAATAGGTGCAAATCCTACTCCAAATGCTATGAGATTCAAACAACAGCTATGGGAGGGGACAACTCTGAGTATGAGGACCTTACATACAAAGTATCAACGCATGACCCTGGTTGTCACCTGGTTCCACTTCTATAGCCATGACGCTCGCCTGAGTTCTTCTATGCTGGTCACACTCCATGCTCACCGCACCAAAATGTTGAAACCGAAAATCGGTCTCATGTGGAGTTCGACCCTTGGGGAAGGGGTGACCGCGCACCTACTACCCTCAAGCGAACGATCTAGACACAAGAATAGGAACGCAAGGGACAGACCCAAGGTCTCAGCGTGGAGGACCCGCTGCATACTCAGAAGACTAACAAACTCTTCCCCTCCCAAAGCCAAGGGCTGAGCTAAGGCACCTTCGGAGGGCTCTCTTGGCCGACCGGGACATCTGAGGAGGATCTCAAGATCCACTCCTTAACTAAAGGTGCCACCTCGGGTCTATGTAAAATGTTCCCCGCCCGCCTTACTATTGACACAAAACCGCCCAGCAACCCTACTCTATGCAGCCCCAATTGGGCCGCTAACGGCGGAACTCCGCTATTCTGAAAGGATGACAACATGCAATCAGGAGGTTACCGACATCTATTCCTCGGGGCCCACACGGGGGGAGCGGTTCACGAACATGCCGCTCGCCCAAGACAGCAGTAAACTACATATTCATAAGCATCACAGATATGAAAGAATATTACAGGAATATGAATTCCATACTCAGCACGTAGGCCGAAAATATAAACAAAAAGGCCTTCGAGGGCCGGCACGAGCTCGGTCTTAAGCCCGCTATTCCCCGCTTGGTACTGCAACACCTGTACACCAACGTCTCGGCGAGCGGCGGCCAACTAGGCATCGGGCAGCTAACATAAGCGGGCCAAACATATTGCACACACCCCCTTTTTGGGGCTATGGTGCGCATTCCCTGCAAGCGGCTAAATAAACAACTTCCTCGGAGTCTTCTCCGGGAACCATAGAACATCACCAATCCGGCTCACACATCCGGATGGGCTTCACACAGCATGCCTAAACCCGTACTCACGCTTCCGGGTACTAATGCAATTAACTGCGGGGACGTACACGTCAATCCGTCGGAAAGCTCCCTTCCCCCCACCCATTGGTGGAGAGGGGCTTCCACGCGAATGTGTAAACTGAGGGCTCCACTTGCCCAAGTAGAAACATAATTACCCTTGTCGCATGCTTAGCGGCGGGGCCGAGAGAGGAGCTCCGGGTCGATCCTACTGCATGCGGCCACGTCGGTGGTCGATCTCAACTCTAGGCCGAGCCTTACTCCAGGTCAAGCCTCGCTCCATGCCGAGCCTCGCTCCAGGCCGAGCCTCGCTCCAAGCAGAGCCTCGCTGCAGGTTGAGCCTCGCTCCAGGCCGAGCTTGCTGCCGGTGGTGAAACGTTAGGGCTTAGCTCTAGGCCGAACCCCCACTCCAAGCCGAGCCCTGCTCCAGGCCGAGAAAAAGGGAGGGGGCCGGGGTGTGCTGCTCCAGGCCGAGAGAAAGAGGGAGAGAGGAGGGGCTCTACTGTTGGCCAAGAGAGAGAGAGGGAGGGGGCGGGGCTCTGCTGTTGGCCGAGAGAGAGAGGGAGGGGGCGGGGCTCTGCTGTTGGCAGAGAGAGAGAGAGAGGAGACGGGGCTCTGCTGTTGGCCGAGAGAGAGAGGTAGGGGGCGGAGGCCGCGCTGCTTTGTCGGCGACGGGAGAGAGCGTGGAAGGAGGCTGTGCCCTAGCCTGGGCGGTGGCCGTAGAGAGAGAGGGGGCGGGCGGCGGCTCTAGGCCGAGAGAGATAGAGAGAGAGAGGACTGGGTTGTCCTCTTCCAGCCGACGAGAGAGAGAGGGAGGGGGCAGTGGTGCCGTGCTCCAGCCGACGAGAGAGAGAGAGAGGAGATGGGGCTCTCGTGTTCCAGGCCAAACCTAGTCCCGAAAAAAATCCCTGATGCCTCTCTCTTTTTTATCTCCCTTTCCTTTTTCTTTTTCCACTTTTTCCCCTGTTGTACCCCCCTACCCGCCTCCTCAAATCCCTGCCCCTCCTCCTTTTTCTTATCACATATATCTCTAATATATATATATATAATATATTATATATAATATATATAATATAATATAATATAATATAATATAATATATATATATATAAGTCATAAACCTATGATCATAAAACCTCTGCACGCACGCACGAGGACCCGCACGTCTCCGAACGGCGTCGCACCAACTCGTCGCCCAAAACACGCCCCAAGGCTGATATTTGGGGAGGGTCCCACTCGCCCGGCTACGGGGTTGTACAGACACTCCATACTACATACTGCATAATTGCCCTATCACAGAACATTGGATGCAATACTCCAAAAATCAACTGAAGGCTATGAAGAAGAAGAGAAAGTATGATAAAAGATAATCCCAGTTCAATCCTCCTCCTCCTCCTTCACCTGATGCAGGTGCAAGTGGAAGTTCTGCATTTCAACCTTCTGCCAGAAGCCAAACCTCTTATCAACCTCAAGGAAGATCCCAATACAGAGGAAGTCAATCTAGAGGCTACCAGTCTAGAAGAGGAAATTACAGAGGAAACCAAAGAGAATTCCAAGTTTATTCTAAAGGATATTCCAGGCAACATCCTTACCAAAGGGAAGGACAAAGTTCCACTGATACAACTTCTGGTCCCTTTCCTTATAAGCTAAAAGAACTAGTCTCTTCCAGAGCTCCTCCAAATAATCCTTCAAATAGATATGAGCCTCATGTTCCATTTGAGGATCCTAAAAATAATCCTACTTCTTGGACAGCTAGGATGAAAGAATTGGCTGCTTTAGATCAAATCAAGAAAGCCAGATAACAAGGGAAAGATACTTCCAGTATCTCTACTTTATCAGATCAAAGGAAGAAGGAACTTGAAAGATACTCGCCCAACAATTTTTTTTGATTCAGAAAGCTACATGAAGCTGCATCCAGAAGCTGTAGTGCCCAGGCCAAAGCAACAAACCTCTCTAGGTGCAGCTGATGATAGAAGATCTAAGAAGGAAGCTCTCAATCCCAACAGAGAAATAGTACTTATAAAGAGCAAAGAAAAAGAATGAATCTGTAAGGTGATAGTATATTTTGTTTTCTGAACTATCTGAGATAATGTCTGTGATTCTGCAATGTCTTGTTTGTTGCATTTCTGCCTTGTATGCTTTTATTTTTCCAATGTCTGTAAATAGTAATCCTAACCCAAATAGGGGGAGATTGTTGGAACACCCTATTACTGATTTGGGCAAGGATCACTATGTCTCTTAGGAAACCTGTCTTGACCTCATTGTATAGATCTAAAGGTCAATTAGAATTGAGTCTAAGGGTTAGTATTTAGGTTTGGAAGCTTCCCTCAAGACCAGAGATTTCAGTTCAGGAGACTAAGTCATTTCGTCGAGCTCAGTACGACAAATCGTCAAACTCCATTCGACGATCGTTGAGCTCACTTCGACGAATCGTCGAACTCCATTCGACGATCTTTGAGCTCAACTTTAACGAGTTGTCGAACACCATTCGACGATCTTCGAGCTCAGATCGACGTTCTTGACTCCAGTTTGATTCTCTATCTCTGAGCTCAGTTTGACGATAGTTGAGCTCAGATCGACGATCTCTGTTTCAATCTAAGTCCAGTCTCTGAGCTCAGTTCAACGATAGTGGAGCTCAGTTCGACATTTTTCTGAAGAGTTAAACGTTTTTCAAGATTCAAATTCAGACAGTTATGGAATTATTCTCAGCATTTATGTCAGAGATCCTGTAGCTGTTTTTAATTAATCTAGAGCAAGTTTCAAGGAATTTTCAAAGGAATGTTTTATTGGACTTTCCCTCAGAAGACAAAATGCAGTTAAGGAAGTCATTTATGACAGGAAAACGACTATCTTGGACAGAGGATCATTTCTATTCAGATCAAAGGAATAAAAGATTTATTATTATTCAACAACAACAACTTCTGCAACAACAATTCTCTGCAACAACAAGAATTACAACTCTTACAACAACAATCACACAAGAGAAAGAAAAAGAGTTGCAGATATTCTCAGTCTCAAAAATTCATACAAGAACACCATCACAAAAAAAGGAGATCAACATACTGAAATTTTCAGATCTCTCTTGATTCAAGTGTTCAAAGGCCATCATCATTCAAGACTCCAGACACCTCACATTTCAGCTGTTGCTGAAATCATCTTTTGCTGGAGATCAAATCATCTGAAGGCCTATCACCATACTGCAAAGCTTCACTTCCTGAACAACTCAAGATCTCAAGGGGAGCTTTGACAACATCCACTATCTTCTCTCTGACTGTTGACAGAGAAGATCATCTCATCCCTTTCTCTCTCTCTCTCTGCTGTAAAGGGTTTTTCAAACTCCCTTCAAAAGTTTGTGATTGGTTTCTGAGACCTTATCAAAACTCAGTGGTGGCAAGACACCTGATCAAAAAATCTGGTTTGGTTTTTGAGCACCTTATCAAAAGCTCATTGGTGCCCAGGACACCTGATCAACTCATCCTGCAGTGGATTCCTACCTAGGGTGTTAGAAGAGTGGATGTACCTAGATTGATTGGGGAACCACTATAGCTCCTTGTGTCATCTGGTTGCTTGTCTTTCTTTTGTTTCTGGTTGTGGTTTGTGATTGCCTTGTAATTAGATAGTTGCTGTGTTTGTTTACTTTATTTCATTTGATGCCCTGTTCACTTAGGAATACAACAACAGTTGTAAAAAGTTTTTAGCAAGCACCATACTCTATTCACCCCCCTCTAGAGTATATCAGATCTAACTTGCACTTTCAGACTAACCAAGCTATACTCAACGCTTTTACTTACCTGGTATTGAGTGAATAGACTTCACTCAACGCTTGTAGACTTAACTAAATTCCTGCACCTGGCGTTGTGTGAGCTTGCTTAACTCAACACCTATGGACTTAGGCAAATTCCTGACTCTCTGACATTTATCTTTGTATCCATCTGTCCAACCTTGTTCTAAGGAACTTCCTGCACACATTGAACTTGAACTATATCAAATACAAATTTTCACTTAGTATTGTTTGGGATTCCTTCTTCAAATCTAGGGAACATTGAGGGAAATATTCCCAACACCTTTGCTTCTTTTGAGTGACTTTATCTGTTTGCACCTTTTGCCATTTTCCACTCTAATTGTGCGGTCAGAGGTTTTCTGTCCGCTTTTCTCCCTTTCTCTTGTGGGTTCTTTTTCTCTCTCCAAGAGATCGAATTTTCTTGTCTCGTCTTTAGGAAGTGCTCATTTGGCCACTGGGGATAAGTGGCTTATTGACTCTGGAGCCACTTCTTACATGACCGACAATTCTCATTTGTTCTCCTGCCTGAACAAGCATAATCGGGTATCTCCAGTTATTGTTGCAGATGGTACTTCATCTTTTGTGTGGTAGTGGTACTGTGCAACTCACTCCGTATTTACGGCTTGAGGACACTCTCTATGTTCCCACTTTTTAGTACAATTTACCGTCTGTTCATTGTCTCTGCAATAGTTAAACTGCACAGATACTTTTACTTGACGTACTTGTTTTTTCGAGATTTTGTCTCCAAGGACACGACTGCTACTGGGAATGAGAGTTGTGGCCTCTTCTTTCTTCATAATATCATTGCTTTATCTACTTCTACTTCTCTTCTACAATGACATATTCATCTTGGACATCCCCCTCCTCACCTCATATACTAACTTCTTCCAGATCTACCTCAAGGGGAATCCTCTATGAATTGTGAAGCCTGCAAGCTTGGCAAAAACCTCCGCTCTTCCTTTCCAGCAAGGCAAAGACGTAGTTCTTCATGTCCTTTTGAACTAATCCACTCTGATATTTGGGGTCCCTCTCCTACTAGCACTATTGTTATAGGTAGCTTGTATTTTGTTACCTTTTTTGATGATTTCTACAGGTGTACTTAGGTGTACCTCTTAAAAGAGCATTCTGAATTTTACTCTGTTTACTACCTTTTATAATGAGATCCGCGTAAAGTTTAATGTGCATATTAAAGTTCTTTGTACTAATAATGTCAAAGAATATCCTAGCCATCAATTTTTAGATTTTTGTGCAAGTCATAGTTTACTTCATCAAACGACTTGCCCCTGTACTTTGCAACAGAATGACATTGTTGAACGCAAGAATCATCATTTCTTGGATGTTGCTCGTAACCTTCTCATACAAATGAATGTTTCATGGTCATATTGGGGTCATGATGTGCTCCTTTCATGTTATCTCATCAACTGTATTCCCTCATTAATTCTTCAGGGCAAGACCTCATTCTCAATTTTGTACCCAGGAGCCATGCCATTTATTTTACCTTTATGAGTTTTTGGTTGTGCAATATTTGTCCATATACCTTCTCCTGATCGTGACAAACTTTCTCCTCATTCTGTTAAGGGCATATTTCTTGGTTATTGTCTGACTTAGAAAGGATATCGATATATTAATCTTCTTCTCCACAAACAATATGTTTCAGCGGATGTTACATTCTTTGAATATACGCCATACTTTTCTCCTGCTTCTTCTCTCTTGCCATCTGATGCTTCCTCTCCTATACTTATTGTCTCGGCACCTCTTCCTGAGCCACTTCTTTCCACACCTATTCTTGTTACACCGTCTCTTTCTCTCTATACTGCTTCTTTTACTTTGGATCCATCGATGCCAATTCCCAAGCAAGCCACATCTCATGAGGGTGGATATGCTACTGGAGACAAGAAAGATCTTAATCTTCCCATTTCCCTATGGAATGTAGTACAGACATGCACTAAGCATTTTATTGATGTTGTTGTCTCATATGCTCAACTTCTCTGGTTGGAAAGCATTTTTCTCTTGCTATATCTACTAATGTCACTCATACAACATATCAAGATGCTCTTGTCGTCCCTCATTGGAAAGCTACTATGGATGAAAAAATGAAGACCTTAACTAAGAGGAGTACTTGGACTCTTATTCCCACACCCCTAGGACAAGATATGGTCGATTGTAGGTGGGTCTTAATCATAGGTATCTTACAAATGGTACTATTGAACACTATAGGGCTAGGCTTATTACCAAAGAATTTACTCAAACGTATGGTGTGGACTTCTTTGATACCTTCTCCCCAGTTGCTCGCATCAGCACCATCTATGTTTTTTTTCTCTGCAGCAGTTAACAAATGCTGGGAGATGTCTCAGTTAGATGTGAAGAATGCCTTTCTGTATGGTAATCTGCAAGAAGTTATTTACATAGAGCAACCTCCTGGGTATGTTGCTCAGGGGGGAGTCTCAGGTATGCAAGTTATGAAAGGCAATTTACAACCTCAAACAGAGTCCACATGTTTGGTTCAACAAGTTCAGTGAAGTTGTCTCTTATTGGTTTCACTCGGAGTTCTGCTGATCATTCTCTTTTCATATGCAAGACTACTAAAGACCTCGTGGTTCTTGCTGTCTATGTGGATGATATTCTTCTTACTGGTGAACATAAGGAGGGAATTGATTTGGCAAAAAGACACATTCGACAACATTTGGTTATAAAGGGTATTGGAACTCATAAGTACTTTCTAGGAATTGAGATTTCACGAAAAAGCAACTTTGTGGTGCTTTCAAAGCGAAAGTATGCAATAGATATATTAAAAGAAACTGGTCTTCTTGGGGCGAGGCCTGCTCGTTTTCCAATGGCTGCTAGTGATGATAAGGGTTGGACTGAGGATTCTCCTTTTCTTTTAGATAGTACTATGTATAGACGATGTGTGGTAAAACTCATATATCTCTCTGTTTCCAGACCCGATATTTGTTATGCAGTAGGGAAGGTCAGTAAGTTTATGTAAGCTCCCAAAGAGTGTCATCTTCATTCAGTCATGAAAATTTTAGAGTTTGTGAAAGGGTCTCCAGGAAAGGGCTTATATTTTCAAAAGCATAACCATTTGACGATTGAAGTGTATTTTGATGTCAGCTATGCTGATAATAGAGAAGATAAAATGTCTACATCATGCTTTTGCACCTTCATAAGAGGGAATCTTGTTAGTTGGAAAAGAAAAAAACAGTCTGTGGTTTCCAGGTCAAGTGTTAAAGCTGAGTACAAAAGCATGACTTCAACAACCTATGTGTTGAAATGGTTGCGAGCACTTATGCTTGACTTGGGGGAAGTCTATGATCATTCTCTTCCTATGTTCTATGATAACAAAGCCGTTATTACATATCCAAGAGTCCAATTTTTCATGAAAGGAGAAAGCACATTGAAGTTGACTACCATTTCATTAGAGAAGAGATATTGAGGAATCAAATCTGCACTCCATTCAACACTTTCAACAAAGAACTGGCAGACATCTTCACAAAACTAGTTTTCGCTTCTCTTTCAGACATTTGTAGCAAGCTAGGAATGGTTGACATATATGCTCTAGCTTGAGGTGGAGTGTTAGAGCATGACGGTTTAGCATACTGGTCTCAGCGGTCTGTTGGTTTGGTGGTTTGGTTCGCTGGACTGAGAGCTTGGCGGTTTGGCGGACTGGTCTTGACGATATATTGGTTTGGCGATCTAGTGGTCTAACTTGGAGGACAAAGGTATCGGTTAAGTCTGGCGGCTTGTCTTGATGGACTAGAAGTTTAGCAAGTCCTGACGGTTTTACAAATCTGCAATGTCGTCTTGTCAGTTTGGCAAACCACTATTGTTGACCAGCTTCCTGCAGTGCTATCCGGGTGGTTTGTTTACTATAATTGCGGTCTGCTGGCAACCCACAGATACGTTCAGGTGGCAACCCACAGCTGCGGTCTAGTGGCAACTCGGATTGGTGCTTGATGGTTTCTAGCTAGTCGTGTTGCAGATAGTTCTCCAGCTATATACTATTGCGATTTGACCTATTCAAATAGCATAGTACTTGAGCTTGTGTTTAGTCCCAAATCATCTATTGTATTCCGCTCTCTCTCCCATTTTCTATAAATAACAGAGCATACATTTGTATTATCTATCTTTTTATAGCAATAAAACTTGCTTTTATTTAGTCGTTTTTCATATGGTTCAAGGGACATCAAGTCGAATCATCTTGATGTTTTTGTACGTTCGATTGTACAATCTAGTCAATTCTGTACTTAGACATTTTTATATTCTGAAGACATCTGCACGATTTGTTTTGATCCTTCTACACAATCGAATAGATTGTCTGGTCACATCTGTAAGATATATTTCTGTAAACATCTACATGATTTTTCTTGATCCTTTTGCACGATCGAACAGATTGTCTAGTTGAATATGTACTTAGATATATTTATGAAAATGTCTAAATGCTTGGTCTACTCTTTCTTTTGGCCACTTCATTTTGTTGTGGAGTTTTAGGAGAAGAGAACCCCATGAGATACCATGCTATTGACAAAAGTCATGAAGTCATCCGGGGTATTTGGCTTCTTCCTAAGGAAGAAGACCTATGTAAACCTTGAGTGAACATCTACAATCACAAAGGTGTACAACTATCTTCCTAAACTCTAAATTCTTTGTGGCTACAGGCAGTATATCAGCAGCTGGCAGTGTTCCAGCAATAACCACAGCATCTTCAGCTACCTCATCTTCTTCAGTTGGTTGTATATCTCCACAGAAATCTTCATCAGGAGGAGATATCTTGCTTGAGCTGGGCTTGTCATGGATGGACAACTCTTGCAAACTTTGTTCTGTACCTGTAGTGTTAGGAGGATTAGACCATCCCTTATATATAAGGCTAGTCTCATCAAAAATAACATTCATAAATTCTTCAACAACATGGATCTTCTTATTGAATACTCTATAAGCTCTACAATGTGAGTTGTATCCAACAAGAATACCCTCACTACACTTCTCAACAAACTTAGTCAGTTGAGATCTTCCATTATTTAAAATGAAACACTTGCAACTAAAGTTTCTAAAATATGGAATTATTGGTTTTCTGCCTTTCAAAAGTTTATAGGGAGTTTTCCCATGGTACTTGTTGATAGAGGCCCTGTTCAGAACGTAATAGGCTATATTGATTGCCTCAGCCCAGAAATACTCTTACAGTGAGGAATCACTAAGCAATGTTCTACCAGCTTCTTTTATGGTGTCGCTCTTTCTCACAGCCACTCCATTTTGTTGTGGAGTTTTGGGAGAAGAGAACTCCTGGGATATACCTTCCTCTTGATAGAATTTGTCATTGCACCATATTGAAATTCTATACAATAGTCACTTCTTACTTTGACTACAACACAATTTAGTTCATTCTAAATGGATTTGACAAAAGTCATGAAGACATCCAGTGTATCAAATTTCTTCCTAAGGAATAAGACCCATGTAAACCTTGAGTGATCATCTACAATCACAAAGGTGTATAACTTCCCACCTAAACTCTGAATGGGCATAAAACCAAATAGATCCATATGCAACAAATAAAAACATCTAATAGAGTTTTTGGAGCCAATGGTATTAATGGTGGCCCTAGTTTTCTTGCCCATTTGACATACATGACAGGGGCACTCTTTTACACATTTTAGATTAGGACAATCCCTAACTGAGTTTTCAAAAAATAGCTTGCTTAATGTCTTGTAGTTAATGTGAGCAAGTCTCTTGTGCCACTGAACACAAAGAATCTCTTTCTCATTTGCTACAAAACATACAGGAGTGGAAGAATTATGACAAATAAAATATAAACAATGGACATTACCACTCCTAGTGCCTGAGAGAATAGTTTCTAAGTCAACAGACTTTTTTGATTAGACACTTATCCTTGTAGAACTCAATCACATAGCCTAAAACAAATAGCTGGCTTATACTTATGAGGTTGTGTTGCAACCCCTTCACATATGTTATGCATGTGATTGAGACTTACCAATGGAAATTATTCCATAGCCATTGGTTACTCCTCTATCGAAGCCTCAAAATATGACCTTAGGTCCATGCTTCACAGGAATGTAATCCTTGAGAAGACTACTTGTTCTAGTCATGTGCCTGGAACACCCACTATCCAATTACCAGATTTGCTTTAGGTTGATACTTGAACTAACCTGTAAGATAAAATTCATATTACCTTAGGATCCCAACTAACTTTGGGTCCTAGATTCTTGTTTGCATTAAAAACCACATTTCTATTGGGAGCTACTCTAGCAAGAGTGTCTTCCTTTCTTGTGGTACATAGGGATTATGCCAACAATCAATGATAAAGTAACTCACTTTTCCACAACACCAACACTCAGAAATATTGTATCTTCTCTTCTGAACATTATTGGAAGTTGATGGTGCATGAGAATGTCCATGTTCAGCAGAGAAAGCACATGTATTCTTCCTATTCCTTTCAACAATCACTTAGTTGCGTGCTTGACGATAACTATCCTGACTCGACGATATCGTCTTGACAACAACAAATGTTTGCTTGATAAATGGCATTGTGTCGATGGCATTCAATATTGCTTTGTGAGAGTGCAACCTGCTTTTTCACTAGAATGGGTTGGGAAGATGCCATTTCTTTACCCTTGAGTGTAGGTGTTAGAGTACCAAAGACAAATGGTTCATAATGATCCATATGAATTTCCTTATGGGGAGCCTTCAAAGCACTCAACCTCATTCCCTTTCTGCCTTCACAATTAGGTGCACTATTTCCCTTACTGTAGGTGCTTCCATTTTTTCAGTGACCATACATACTATCATGGTCATACCTGTTAGAAGGAAGTAGAACCTCCTGAAAGGTGGTTTGAATTACTAAAGCCTTGCCTTTTCCCTTAGCCCTAGCTGTAGTACTCCTCCTATTATAACCTACTCCACTCCTGAGTGGAGCATAGAAGCTATCTATAATAGGTAGCATAATATGTGGCTTATAGAATTTGGATATTAGCATACTCTCTGAGGAGCTTCTCTTCCAAGTCCTTATTGACCTTGTTCTTCTAAGTGACATTGCTAAATTTGATGATTGTCATCCCTTTTAGTTGGCCGATCTCTCTACACATTTGAGTTAACTGGGGAGCAGACTCAATGCTTTCAAATTTTTCCAGCTAGAGAGGAGCAATCTCCACTTCTTGCTTCTTATCAAGATTCTTGCTCTTCTTTACTGCTTCCAGAAGAGCACCATACTTATCAATCATATGATCAAGATCATTATTAGAATCTAAATCATCCTCCTCATTGGATGATGAGGGTGCTTCAAATTCTGCACCTGTCTCATACTCATAATTAGAAGAAGTCATGTTTAGAATTATTCCCTCATTAAAAATAGATTCTTCTTGATCATCTTCATCAGTTATGTCCATAAAGACACAACTTTCTTCTTCTTCCTCATTGTCACTATCTGTGTGTGACAAGGGAGACCTGATGCCTATCCATGCAATAGGCACCTCTTCTTATTTCTCTTGAGCAAACAGCCCAATGCAGGCTTCCTCTTCTTCTGACTTAGAAGAGTCTGAGTCATTTTGATTATATTCTAGCTTTTCTCCTTCTTAGCAAGGAAAGTCTTTTCAGACTTCATGCCCTTGTAGTGCTTTTTCTCAGCAGCAACTGCTTTCTCTTTCCTTTTGACTAGGCAGTCAGCAATAACCTACCTTGGTCTACTGCAGCAATAACAAATAATATTAGAAGAAACTTGTTTACTAGTTTTAGAAGAATACCTTCCCTTTGGGGTCCTTCTTAGCTCTTTCAGATTTATGGCTCTCCTTCTTATAGTTGGAGGAGGAAGAAGGACTGCCCTTCTACTTCTTCCTCCTTATCATCATCTTTTTAAATTTCCTTGAGAATGTAGCAAACTCTCCATCAGTCATAGCAACATCTAAAGTTCTAGATTCAGAAGACTTTGACTAAGTCACTTTCTTGGGATGAGACAGGATTCTCTCCTTGTTCTTCCTGGAGCCCACAACCTTTAGGGTCACAGTCTTCTCCTTTTGGTGAGACCTAACAACAACATCCTCCTCCTTTCTTGCATTTAGCTACATCTCATAGGAAAGCAGCTTCCCAAAAAGAGTGTGGGGAGGAATGTTAGCCAGGTTCCCCATCTCCCTGATGACACAAAATTTATTGTCCTAGTCTTTTGTTATAGACCAAAGGAACTTGTTATTTAGCTTATAATTTGTGAAGACCCTTCCAAAAGTCTTCAACTC
Source organism: Platanthera guangdongensis (assembly GCA_039583875.1). Classification (NCBI taxonomy): domain Eukaryota; kingdom Viridiplantae; phylum Streptophyta; class Magnoliopsida; order Asparagales; family Orchidaceae; genus Platanthera; species Platanthera guangdongensis. Next base: position 163,998,931 of record CM077162.1, read on the forward strand.
ATTTACTATTTTAAGGAACCTCTCATAACACCCAGCTATGCTATCCTTGCTACTCTACTTGATGACTTCATACTCATGGTTGAGCTGAGATTTCCTATCATCCCTTACTTTCTTAGTCCCTTCCATATACACAATAAGTGTACTCCACTTTTTCTTTGTTGTCTGATAGTGAAATAGATTTTAGAAGGTGGAATCATCAATTTCACTGACTATTATATTTTTGGCTCTCTTATCCATGGTAACCAATACAATTTCATCCCTAGTCAAGTCAACACACTTCTTTGGGACCTGCAGATTAGGATCAATGGTGGAGGCCATCAGGTGAATGAATGGATCCTCCCCAACTGTGATATAAATCCTAGGGAAATAGGCTTCCATGAACATCTTTACCCTTTTCTTCCATATCCCAAAGTTCTCTTTTCTGTATACGGAGCATTATTGAGCTCAGCTCCTTATGGCTATGAGCTGAAGTCATGGTTATTTGACTGAATACCCATGTAGGATCTTGGTCAGACTGTTAAGTCTTATTTTTACCAACCTACCTCTAATACAACTTGAAAGATTATTAATGGTAGTTTAAATCACCTAGGGGGTGAATATATGGTCTTGCAATATTTTGTCTCTATTTTGATTTCAACAAGAATAAGCAGAAGTAAAACACACGTAACCACACAAAACACAACATAAAGATGTTTATAGTGGTTCCCTGGGGTATGGGTACATCCACTATCCCTCTATGCTTATCTAGTAGTCTGCTAGACTCAAAAAACTTCTCCAAAACTCGGCTCCAAGAGCTTACAACATAGATTTCTCAAAATCTCTTAGGTCTACTCCAAGACCAAACATCAGGCTCAACAAACCTGCCTTAGGATCAATAGCCCCATAACTCAGAGTATTTCAACTCCTACAGCTCAGAGAACCAGCTAGTCTCCTACCTCACATGGAGATCCTACTTTAGGCACAACAACCCTACCTCAGACAATAACCCTACCTCAAGAAACTGCCCTACAACTCAGATCTTTCATTAAACCCTACAGATGGAAGTTTGTAAATGACTACAACTAAAGACTCTATAAAATGGACCTTAATGTTTCTGAGTCTTAAGTTGTCTTTGCTGTGAAAGCAATCTCCTTGAAGCAGCCCCTGATTTGAGAAAGTATTCAGGTAGAGTAGATTTTTGGCTCTTCTTCTTGATCTTCTTCTCCAGGAAGAAGACCTAACTGGAGTTGTGAAGCTTGAATCCTCCTTGCTCCATATTAATCATTTCATAGAAAGCTTGTTCAGTAAAGACAAATTACACTGTCTCTGGTTTTTAATGATTCAGCAGGATTGAGCAAAGGTTCTATTCAATTGCCCTAACTTTTCCTTTTTTATCCTCATTATTTTTCAACGGTTGAACGATTAGAAAATGTCCAGTCAAGGTGTGGGCAAGAATGGAATGATCTGACAGGGCTTTATTTGCCACCGCCAAATTTGAAATCCCGCCAATCGTGCTCAACGGTAACAATTATCCATTCAAACCGATATTGTGTTGAAAATACTTCTTTAAAAATGAATCCTTCCTTCAACATTAAAATCCACCTCTTTTGTGACTTCTCAGTGATAGTGTCATGAAGCATTCCACGATCAAGTCGATATCGTGGAGAAAAATATACCGATCTCAATGGTATTTTCCTTTAGTGTTGGATCTTGCCACTTCTGATGCTTTGGGATGATACTGCCTTGAAACACTCCTTGTTCAAGACGATAATGTCGAGAACACTTCAACTTTTTGAATGATATTACTCCATTTGCACTTACACTTCTATAAACCTATTTTAGATACAACAAGTATTTACTATATAGATAACAAAACAAATATACCAACAAATACAATATGCACTTATCATTGCAAGAGATGCTCTTCAATTCCTAGAATATTATGGGCAATATTCCCAACAATATTTAATGCATTTTAGATTAAGTCCATCTCTAACTAAATTTTTAGTGCGTAGTTTACTAATTGTCTTGTTGTTAAGATGAGCTAATTTCTTGTGGCATTGTACACAAAGAGATTCCTTCTCATTAGATACAAGATAGATAGGAATGGAAGAATCAGAAAATATAAATTTAAGCAATAAACATTTTCACTCAAAGTACCCGAGAGAATTGTCTCTAAGTCAATTTACTTTTTGATCAAACACTTATACTTGTCGAATTCAATGACATAGCCAAAGTCATATAGTTGACTTATGCTTATGAGTTGAGTTGCAACCCCTCTATATAAGTTACTTTTGTAATAGAGACTATGCCATTGGAAATCCTACCATAGGATTGGTTACCCCTTTATTTGAACCACTAAAGATAACTTTTGGTCCATTTTTCACTGGGGCATAATCCTTTAGAAGGATTCATGTTCCAGTCATGTTCCTGGAATATCCACTGTCCAAATATCATATAGGCATTTGATTCGCCTTTGGACCTACCTGCAATAAAGAACTAGTTTATCTTAGGAACCCAACCAATTTTGGGTCCTTGGTTACTGTTAGCTTTTGGAATAGATTCTTGATTGAAAGAAATATTTACTGAATTAACATCTTTGCTTGAGGTGTTGTTAGATTATACCAACAGTCTAATGCAAAGTTGCCCACCTTGCCACAACACCACACTCATACCTATTGTACCTCCTCTTTTGAACTAGTTTTGGTGTGGGATTTGTATGCACATGTTTGGAAGAGTAGGCTTTGACATTCATTCATTTCTTTGGCCCACCTAGTTAGCTTTTGGAATATTGAAATGGGTTACACAACCACACGATTTCTCTTATGAAGAGGCCCTTAAGGAATGATCTTTTCCTTACCCATGAGTGTTGGAGTTGGGGTACCAAATACAAATGGTCCATAATTTCCCATTTGTATTTCTTCATTGGGAGATTTCAGTCCACTTAACCCACTTTCTTTTTTTCTCTCTAGTGAGGGGCATTACTAGCCCCACTAGAGGAGCATCCATTTTTCTAGTGACCATATATGTTTTCATGGTCATAACTGTTGGTGGCAGCAAAATCATTTGGAAGGTGGTTTGTTGCACTTGAGCTTTACCTTTATTATTCCTTTTTTACTTCTACCTAATTTATTGTATCCTACACAACCTCTATATGGTGCAAATAATTTGTCAATTATAGGCAAGATAGTTTATGACTAGGAGAACTTAGCCACTAGCATCCTCTCATTGAGGAGCTTCTTTTCAAGATCCGTAATAATCTTATTCTTATGACTTATGGTTCCAATATGGATGATTGACATCCCTCTCAATTTGCTAATTTCTTGGCTCATTTGAGTCATCCTCTCAGATATCCCAAGCATTCAGAATTAGCAAGTTTGAGGGATTCAATCTCCTCAACTTACTTCTTTGGAAGTTTCTTACTTTTATATAGTGTTTCCAAGAGAGCACCATATTCCTTAACCATATCATTTAATTCACTGTTTGATTCAGATTCACCCTCATCATCAAATGATGTTCATGCATCTGAATCAACACTTGTTTCATTTTCAGATTATGTTAAAGGAGTTTTAGTGTTTACCTTATCTAGATGAGAGTCATCCTGATCTTCCTCATTAGTGATAACCATGAGGCCACAACTATCTTCATCTTCTGAATCACTATCAAATAATGATAGAGGAGCCCTGATGCCCACCTTGGCTGCAGGATATTTCTCTTCTTCTAACAGAGCTCTAAGCCCAATACAGTATTCTTCTTCTGACTTAGATGAGTCAAATTCACTATCACTCTAGCTATTCTTCTTCTTTACTAAGATGCTCTTCTCATCTTTCTTCTCTTCATATCTTCTCCTCTCTTTTCTTTTAATTGGACAGTGAACAATAACGTGCACATGCCTATTACAACAATAATAAACAATATTAGTAATAAATTGTTTTTTTTATTTAAAGACATAACTATTCCCTTTGGGGTCTTTCTTGGATCTGTCTGAGTTATTGTATGGCTTCTTTTATCTGAAGATGGAGGGAGATTTTTCCTTCCATTATATCCTCTTGCTAATTATCTTCTTGAACTGCTTAGAGAACAAAGAAAATTCTCTATCAGTTAGCTTAGCTTCAAAAGTGTCGGGCTCAGAGTTTTCTATATTTGCATTCCCCTTGGAGATGAAAGGGTCTTCTCTCTGCATTTCCTGGATCTTTCAACTTTAAAAGGCATTGCCTTTTTCTTGGAGAGGGATCTGATAGCTTATTCCTCTTCCATCCTTGTATTGAGTTACATCTCATGGGATATTAGCTTTCCAAATAGAATATGGGGCTGGATATTTGCCATATTTCCCATCTCCGTAATGGATATCTTGATATCTCACTTCTTATTGATGGATCTCAAAAATTTATCATTAAGATCATATTTAGTGAACTGACTGTCATAGGTCTTTAGCCCATTGATTATCTTGAAGAACTTTTTATAGCTCTCAATTATGGATTCCTTCTTCCCTTTCCTGAAGGCTTCATATTCCTGATTTAGTAGGAATTTCCTATCATCCCTAATTTACTCAATGCCTTCCATATAAAATATCACGTAATCCTACAATTTTTTAGCAGTATTACAATGAATCTTGTTTTGAAATGTGGAATCATCTATAAAACTCGCAATTATGTTTTTGGCTCTTTTGTCCATTGTGGCCATAACGACCTCATCTCTTGTCATCTTAGAGTTTTGCTTTGGCACTCTCTTTTTAGCATCAATGTCAGACCTTCATGGGGATGAAAGGTCCCTTTTCAACAATGATGAAAATTCAAGGGTCCGAACTTCCATAAATAGCTTGACCCTCTGCTTCTAAATTCCAAAGGTTTCCTTTCAGCATATAGGAAGTTTCATTGAACTCAACTCTTTATAGATCTCACCAGAAGTCATGGTATTTAGACTTTTTGAAACCTTGAGGATCTTGTTCAGCTATCAAACCTTTTTGAACAACCTGGCTCTAATACCACTTGAAAGAATAAGGGATGTCTAATCACCTAGAGGGGATATGTGTTTGGAGTTTTTGATCTTTTTATGATTTTAAGGTTTAACTACCATAGAAAATCAAACACAAATCACAACACAGGAAAATACACAGAGATTTTATAGTGGTTTCCCAGATTATTAGTACATCTGCTTCCCCTCCACCTATTTAGCATTGTATTATGCTCTTCCAACTTCTTGAATAACTTAGATCAAAGATCTTACAACTCAGAGTCCTTGATTCCTACAACTTAGGAACACAACAGGTCCCCTACCTTAGATCCACTTCTTGGATCCTACCTCAGGTGCACAATAGGAACCCTACCTCAGAGTGACACCACTCATACAACTCAGATTCACAAATGAATCCTACCTCAAGCCTTCACAAGAACCTACCTTAGGCTTTAACAAAGCCCCACACTCAGGCCTTCAACATAACCCTACACTTAGGCTGTCAACACAACCCTACCCATAGATCTCAAAGAGATCTTACACCAGTAGAATTGAATGAGTTTGTTATGGAAATTTAGACTCAATAAAGATATTATTTTGATGGTTGAGTCTTCTTAGGCTTTTTAGTGAAAAAGCCTTCTTCAGAAACAACACCTGATCAACAATAGAATTGTCTTGATAGCAGGATCAATGTTGAACTTCCTTATGAGTTGAAGTCTTCTTGCTCTCTAGAATGAGAGCTTTCTTTGTTCTTAAAGTTTTAACTTCTTCTTCTTCTTCAGAATGCTTTCTTTACTGTTGTATTGCTTGTTGACGGCCGATAAGCTCAGCTTTCTAAGTTCACAAGGTTCTATAAGGTTACGGTTTAATGACCCTCTCTTCTTCTTTTATATCTCTGATAACCTTAATGGTTGAAACATCTGAGAAATCGTATCAAGTCTATATCTTGAAGAGATTGATTTGACACTGACTTATGACACTGTCACAACAAGGTGGGGGACAACTACAAACACTCAGACAAGGACAAACTTCTTATCAACTTTATAAAAGACATGTATTTTTATGGTTCAAAATGCTATTTGAGTTTAAGGTTCAAGACCATGTCCCTCAGTTTAATAGATCAACTACCACAGATAATAAAAATATAATTGCAGTAAAAAACCTCTATTTTACCACATTCATTTATACTAGGTGAACGTGAAAACCCAACAAACATGATAATGTGTGCAGTTTCTAAATTTAGTATAAGTAAAAGAAAGGAGTTTTATATCCATTAAAGTAGGTTGATATAAAGTTAAAAAGATCTATAAGTATGAGTTAAAAATGAATATTTATTTATGTATAAAATAACTTACATGCATCCTATCATAAATATCCCAAGAGGAAAATACTTCATTGAATAAAATTCTAGTAGTTGCAGAGACGACAGAACAACAGTCTAAAACACAAAAAAATCGTGTTATGGGCGCCAACAAACTAACACGAACCCATAACACTTACAACAAAAGTCTGAACTTCTAACACCAAGCAAGAAAAAGGAACCAACCACTCCTTATCTTGGAGAGGGAGGGAGGAAAAGCCGAAGAAGACTGGTCCATCAACTTGGTCAGCTCTACCTACTATCTACCTGAACCTGAGGCATTTAAAATAAAGAATGCCTCAACACAAGAGTGCAAAAGATGACTTAAACATAATTCAAATGGTTTAAATAAGATAAGTGGGTTAACAACCCCACTGAAAAGCTACAAAACCATAGAAGTCAATAACATAAGAGAAAGAGAAATGATTAGCTTGGCACAAAGCGGCCATATAAGGAGAAGATTTGCACCAAGTGCAGAAAGGACTCTTTGTGATGTCCTAATAATAAATATATATATAACCATAGAAATATCATTGATTAGCTTAAAAAGTGAATCATCCGCGCCATACATAAAATGGTACTGAGGTGGTGGATATTTTTCCAACACAAACCATCAGACCAACACAACCAAAGAAACATGCACTGAGGCGGTGGTCCTTTATCCACAACTAACTAAAAAAACCAAATAATAAAGCCACCGAGCGTAATGATTCACAACAGGCACTAAGGTGGTGGTCATTTATCCACTTCCAACCCAAGTCCAAAATCATAAAGTCGTCAGGCGTGATGGTGACACTAAGGTGGTGGTCCTTTATCCAATATCAACCAAAGTTCCAATAATAAATCCAAATACAATAATAAATGGGAATAAAAGACCCAAGACTTAGCATCAGATTATCACGGTGACATAAGGAAAGAAAATCCAGAAATTTCTAAGGGTATACTCAATGAATTTACAGTTCACTTGATGAATTCTGCTAGACTACACGACAACACTCGTTGAATCCACCGTTCACTTGCCGAATTCTACTTGGTCTCACGAGTTCACTCGACGAATTCTACTAGACTTTACGAGTACACTCGATGAATTCTACTTGACCAAGTATGCAAATTACTCGTGAACACTCGACGAATTCGGCTCGGCCTCACGAGTTCTCTCGACGAACTCGGCTAGGCTTCACGAGAATACTTGACAAATCCACTGTTCACTCAACAAATTCTACTAGACTTCACGAGAACACTCAACGGATCCACTATTTACACAAAAAATTCTACTCGATCTCACAAGTTCACCCGACGAATTCTGCTAGGTCTCTCAAGTTCACTCGACGAATTATACTAGACTTCATGAGAACACTCAACAAACTTTACTTGACCAACTTAGCTAACTACACGGGAACATTCGATGAATTCGGCTCGACCTCACGATATTACAAGACTAATTCGGCTAGACTTCACAAGAACACTCAACAAATTCTACTTGAAAAACTCAGCTAACTACATAGGAATATTCGACGAATTCGGCTCGACCTCACGATATCACTCAATAAATTTGGCTAGACTTCACGAGAACACTTGATGAATTCGGCTTGGCCTCTCGTGAACACTCGACAAATTCTACTTATCCTCTCGATGAATCCTACTTAGATTACATGAGAATACTCGACAAATTTTACATGACTTCTCGAGAGCAGTAGACGAATCTGCATAGATCGAATTTTGCAAATCTCCAAATCCAAAATTATGAACACCAAGAAGACAAAACATGTTCCTCTTGGATCTTAACAAGGAAGAAGAGGAAGAGAGAATAACATTAACAACAAAGCAAGAGGCATAAACTATGAATTGCCACAATTCTTTAAATTTATGGCTTCCTTAGCACACCACGCCATAGATCGGCGACAAGAAACTCCTAAAAAGAAAATTCTGAAAGATTTGGGGCACAAATGAGGGTTAGGGCTACTCGCTACAACCCCAAAAATCCATGAAATCAAAAATACTCACCGCGCACTCGAAGATCTCAGAGAGAGCAGTCCGAATCTCTACTCTGATGATGATTTCCTGCACTCTAGCTCCAATAACGGTGGGCGGTGTTGGGTACATTGGACACAATGTACTTGATTTGAAGAAGCCCTTTTAACTCAATGATATACACAAGTGTGTATTTGATGTATGTTTTAGTTTATGTATGCAGGTTGCCTATATCATATTGTTTGGATAGGTGGTTCAAGTCATATTGACAGGTGGACTAAAGAAAGCTGACTAGAAAGTGAAGGAAATTGTCCAAGTACAAAAGCATCGAGTGAAGTCAGCACAGTGTCGAGTGAAGTCAGCACAGTGCTGATTGAAGTCAGCACAATCTACATCTAGCAACTTACATAGCAGAAAAATGTCTAAGTACAAAAGTGTCGACACACTTCAACTGTGTCGACACCTTTGTAAGGGAAGTGTCGAGACAAGACAGCTAACTCAACATATAAAAGATTCAAAGAACAAGTGTCAAGACAATACGATTGTCTCGACACAAAGAAAACTGAAAATTATACTAAGTAAAATAGTGTCGAGACAAATCAACTGTCTCGACACAATGAAGGATTAAAGTGTCGACACCAGCAGACAATAATTTCGATAAAACTAAACTATATCGACACAGTGAATATAAAGGTGTCGACACCAGCAGGCTGGTGTGTCGAGAAAATTCAATTATCTCAATACAGTGAAGAAATAAAGCAAGCATAGTAGTGTTGACACAGATGATAGTTATGTCGAGACAAGTCAACTATATCGACACTTTCAAGTTAAGATGAAAATTTTTCTAAGTAAAATTGTGTCGAGACTGCTAAGATGTCTCAACACAAGTGTCGAGACACTTTGAACATATCGACACTTATGTTTCTGAAGATGTGCAGAGTCAACATAGAAGTGTCAAGACATGTCAGAACTGTCACATCAGCTACAATAAAGTGATATTTTAACAGTAACAATTTAAGGAAGAAATTGAAGTATGATGTTAGATGTTGATGTCATCAATCAGAAATCAGCCATCCACGAAGGCTATAAATAGAGGGGTTGTCTGCACAGAAATAAGCAATCAGACAATCAGCAATTCTCATTCTAAGTACTTCCAAGTCAGGGGAAGGCGACAATCCCAAGGAGGAAGAAGATGAAAGTCTTCAAGAAGATCTTCAGATCCTTTCATCAAGTGATCAGAAGATTCAAGTGGATCTATTCTATAAATTCTTCAAGGAAATCAAGCCAGTCAACATTAAGAAGATTGCAGATCTAGTTAAGTAACATTTCAGCTAGCCTGCTTTTCAAGAATCTATCAAGTGCAACTGAATTGAAGAATTTGAATTCATTCAGATAAGTCAGATTATAGTACTCCTGTTTTCTGAAGATTAATTTCCTTTTTACATCTTAATTTTGTAAGATCTTCTTAAGATCTGAGTGGGTAGGAGATCTGATCTCTAAGTTATAAGCAAATTTTATAAAGACTGAGATAGGGTTCTTGAGGGACCTGAGGTAGGTGATTTGAGTGGATCACTGAGTTATAAGCCTAAATTATAAATGCTGAGGTAGGGTTCTTGAGGGACCTGAGGTAGGAGATTGGGAGAATCTCTAAGGTAGGACCTGTTGGTCTGAGTGTAGGTTTCTTAACAGAACTGAGCTTGTAGGATCTTTGGATCTGAGTTGAAGAGGAGGAGCTATAACCTTATCTAGCACATTTCTAGTGAGGAAGAAGGGGGAAAGTCGATTTACGCTAGATAGGGGAACCACTATAAATTCTTTATGTGTTATGTTGTGATTTGCTTGTGCTTGTGCTGTGTTCTGAGAATTGCATGTGATGTTTTCAGTGGTATAATTGTGCTGAGTTATTGTGAAGCTTATTCATCAAGTTTATTATCTGCTGAACATTAAAGTGACAAAGAATTGGCAAAGTATTTTAAAAGACACATATTCACCCCCCTAGGTTTTTATCTACCTATAGGATTAACTTTCAAGTGGTTTCAGAGGGAGGTTATTCAAGAAAGACTTACCAATATGAAAAATATAGAAAATATCAGATCTAATTGCTTCTAAATCTCACAACGAACTCAGCTATATGAAACTGCCAATATATACAAAGGATAACTTTGTCATATGGAAGTAAAGAGTGAGATTGTTTATGGAGGCTTCAGATCCAAGAATTTTTGTCACTGTACAAGAAGGACCATATGTTTCAATGAAGATATCAGTTATAGATACAAATGTTCAAACTCCTAAGAAACTATCAGAGATGACAAAGAATGAGGTGGTTCTTGCCATTATGGATAAAAGAGGACAAAATATAATTGTCAGTGCAATAAACAATTCAACTTTTCTGAATCTGGTGCATTATAAAACATCCAAGAAGATGTGAGACACTCTCATAGTATACATGGAAGGCACATAAGAAGTAAGAGATGACAGAAAATCTCTTCTCAATCAGCAGTATGAGACATTTTAACAAGGAAAAATTTATTCTATAAAACTATGTTATGAAAAGTTCTTTATAATAGTAAATGACTTAAGGAATTATGGCAGAGTATTCTCAAATTATGAGCTGAATGACCAATTTCTTAGATCCCTAAATAAGAATGGGACATCAAAATTTGTGCTGTAAGAGACATGGGGAATTTGAGAAATATGTTACCCCAAGACTTATGTGGAAAGATATTGTCACATGAGCTTCAACTTAATTCTAGAAAAGCTGAAGCTTAATCTGCCAAAAGTTCAACTCAGAATAAATGTGGCCTTCAAAGCAAATACACCAAAGAATTCTAGAAGAGAAATCCCATCATCACCAACAAGAGATGAAGATATAGATAGCACAGGAACCTATTCTTCATCAGAAGAACTATCAGATGATGAATTGACACTGTTTACCATGCAATTCAAAAAAATACTGATAAAAAGGAAGCAATTGTATAAGAAGAAATCATTTGGACCAAGCTCCAATAAAAGCAAAAACAAACATAGAGATAAATCTGTGGTCTGGTATTATTCTCATCAGAATAAACAATTTAAGACCGACATTATCTGCTTTTGTCGTAATAGGCCTGGGCATATCATTGCTGACTGTCCAGTAAAAAAAAGAACAAAAAGTCTAAAGAAAAGAAGTTTTATAAATATAAGAAATCAGAAAAGGTTTTGATGGCAAAGAAGCCAAAGACCTTATCTGATAGTGATACTGATTCAACTGAATCAGAAGAAGAACATGCTGGACTGTTCTCCTATGAAGAAGAATTTATCAGAGAGGCCATATACAAAGGCAAAGACTCCACAACTTAATCACACTATGGTGATTTTGAAGAAGATATGGAGGTCAATTTGATGGCACTGTATGATAATCCAGATACAAAAATTGTTGAATTTTAGGATCCTCGGGTAATCTTTGGCAATTCCTGTTATTCTATAAACTCTGTGCATTAGCCTGTGGATGAACTAGACTCATATGACTTAAAGCTTGATTCACATAAGTCTAACCCTGAGACTGAACTGCAGCAGCTCACAGGGAAATTTGGAAAACTACTGGAAGCACTTGTAAAGAGCAAGATGTAACGCCCCGAAAATTGTATTTGAGTTGGTCGCGTAAAAATGGATTTTTGGTGCCTGTATAGGGGTACACGGCCTAGGACACGGGCATGTCCAAGGCCGTGTCTGGCTGGTGTTTTGGTCATTCTCATCCCGAGAAGGACACGGCCAGGAACACGGCTGCATGACACGGGTGTGTCATTTGACATGGGCGTGTGACTACCTGTGTCACTACCTGTGTTCAGCAGGGTCGTGTCGGTTGACGTGGAGGTTATGTGTGACACGCCCCCAGTCACGGGCATGTCAAGGAACCTGACACGGGCGTGTCAAGTGGGACACGGGCGTGTCTGAGCCTGTGTGAGTCTCTGTGTTCGACGATCGTGCCTGGATCGAGTCACATGACCCGGGACACGGCCGTGTGCCAAGCCATGTTTGGCCCAAGTTTTGGGATTTTTGAGCGGATCTGAGCCGTTCATTTTCTTTAAATAAGATCCAACAACCAAGATGGTTTCCTGCTCTGTTAAGGCCGGGAATATGGGAGTTAATCCTTCATTTCTCTCCAAGGCTTTCTCTTTTTAAGGTGTTTGAGAGAGGAGGAAGAAGAAGGAGGATTCCGGCCACCGGCGGAGCATCGGAGCACCGTTTTGAGATCTGAGAACGGATCCGTGGAGGAAAGTTCGTTGCGAAGATTTCCATCCATATAGTTTTTCCACGGCGCCAAAGCGGACTACAAGGGTAACGATTCTCCACTTGAGCATGTGAAGCACTTCCTTTCTGCATAGGGAATCCCGCTCCCGCGAGTGTGCGGTGAGTGCGTGGTATTCCTTGGCGTTGACGGGAATAGTCCCCCTTGTGTTGCATATAGAGTCCGGAATCGAAGTACATGCATAGGCATTGTGTTTGAAGCCTACTCGGACGTGTATTGTCTGGATCGGTGATGTTGCATTTGATATGTTTTGTCGGAGAAGACTCCGTGCAATGGCTTTTCGGGTTTTCTACGTGGTAGATTGTAGCAGGGATCCTTGGAGGTTAGCTCCAAGGTGCACCCGGAAAACTGAGCTGAATCGTTGTTCTGCTAACTTGGCGGTCTGGGAACCGACCTTGAACATAACTGGGTTATGTGATTGTTTGGAAATGGCAGGATCCGAGAGAATCTTGGCTCGTGTGTACGTCTTAAGGTCTACTACGTGTTGTGAGCAACAGACAAGTGGAATAGGACCTGGGCTATATGGTTTAGTGCGAGAGACCCGAAAAAAGGACTGGCCGTAGGCATAGTCGGGAGCCTTAGACAGTGGTCAGAAAGGCTAAATACTCATGTGGTTACCATCTTGGGGGTGGTGGTGAAGACGCTGAAGTGTCAGGATTCACCGTTAATGTACCCTGAGTGCACGAGGTATTTGGCCGTGCGAGCCTACACCTGTTTCGTAGCATGTTTTTATGTAATTGTTTAGCTAGGCTAATGTTATGCAGGGAAGGAGCACCGCCGTCCCGAGAAAGGGATGGGGTCGTTATAATTTGGTCGGCTTTAGTTGACCGTTGCCTGTTTGCCACCATGCAGTGGAATGTTGCTTGCAGGTGCTGCGGAGCCAAGTGCAAAATAGCGGGCTGGAGCCCATGTTACAGTGCTGGCCCTCGAAGGCCTTAGAGAATAGTTGTTTTTATTTTGTCATGTGTGGCTGGCCTGCGAGCCGATGTATGTAAGACACTATTTGTTAAGTGAACCATTGTAAGGCCATAAGGCCATGTACCCTTCAGTGTATTTGATTTTCATTCCTGTTGTGTGGATGTGGACATTCATGATTATGGATTTTAAGCTTTGGGTTCTTTCAACTTTTTAAAAAGCTTCCACTAGAATGCTCTGTGTAGGACGAGTAGTCTTAATTGGATAGTTTGGATATTCTTATGTAACCCTTCCGATTGTCTGTGGTATATGGCGTCGGGTTCTAGCTGGACCTTCTATTATATGCCATGTGGCGGATGTGGGTGTTACACAAGAATCTTGTTAAAGAACAAGCAATAGAAATTACATCACTAAAAGGTCTTGTGTATCATCATAAGATGGATACTCAGAAAATTGTTCTTCAAAGTTCTAAGTTGGCAAAGCTAACTAAGATCATTGATGAACAAATCATATTGGTAAAGCATAACGATGCAACCATTCAGGAGTTGGAATTCAAACTCCTGAATGGGAAAAGATTAGTACTGCACTTTTCTAAACCTAAAACTTTACTGCCTATTATAGACACCTTCACATGAAAACCTGGAAGTGGTCTTGGGTATGTTAAACCTAAAAGAAAACGAGACAAAAAGCTAACAAGACAAAAGGGTCGAGTCATTCCACAACCCGTGTTTCAGACTAAGGGAAAAGGAACCCAAAAGTCTGGACCAGTTGGACCAAGTTCATATGTGAATAAGAAAGCTATTCCTAATATGCCTGCTCCAAGGAGGTTTGTTGTAACTGAGAGACAAAATAACCTTTTTGCTCCTAGTCAAAATACAACTGTCAAGTTTGCTGATTCCTGTCCTAAGGAATATCAGCATAAAGTTCCTTCTATTCCTCCAAAGAGGAGGTATAACAGATATGAATGCTGGTGTTGTGGAAAGGTGGAACACTTTACCTTAGACTGTTGGTTCAATTACACTGTGTCTCATATTCAGAAAACATATCCAGTTAAGAAGTTTATAGGTGGTCTCAATGGAGCCACGACTAACAAGAGCCTAGGACCCGAAATAATTTGGGTTCTTAATGAAGAATAAATTCTTATTTTGCAGGAATGTCTAAGCACCAGATAAAGACATATCCGGTACTTGGATAGTGGATGTTCCAGATATATGAATGGAATAAAGAGCAATTTGAGGGAATTTATCCCTATTAAGAATGGAATAAAGGTGATCTTTGGTGGAGCTGACAAAGGAATTACCAAAGGTTATGTTAATATCACAAATGGCTTAGTCACTTTCACCAAAGTAGCATATATGGAAGGGTTGCAACAAAACCTTATAAGCATAAGCCAACTTTGTGATCTTATCTATGGCATTTTATTCCACAAAGATGAGTGCCTAATGAAGAAGTCAAGTGGCCAAGATGTTATCTTGACAGGAACTAGGTGTGGGAATGTTTATTGCTTAAATTTTCTTTATTTAAATTCAGACTCACCTGTATGTCAAGTTGTAAATGAGAAAGCCTCACACTATGTCAAATGGCACAAGAGGCTAGCTCATTTTAACTATAAGAACATAGGCAAGCTTTTCAGGAAAGAGCTAGTTAGGAATGGTCCTAAAATTAAATGCTCTAAGGAGAGCATTTGCTTTACATACCAAAAAGGCAAGCAGTCCAAAGCTTTATTCAAAAGTATTGAATCTGAAGACTCAATGAGGTGTTTATACCTCTTGCATATGGACTTGTTTGGTCATATGTCAGTTCATAGTTTAGGAAGGAGTGCTACACTTTTGTGATTGTAGATTATTATTCCAGATTTACTTGGGTTTTCTTCTTAAGGAAAAAGTTTGTAACTCCTGATGTCTTCAAGACATTTGTCAAACAAATTCAGAATAAATTGAATAGTTCTGTGGTCAAAATTAGAAGTAATCATGAAACTGAATTTCAATCTGAATATATGACAAAGTTTTGTGAAGAACTTGAGATTCAGTAGGATTTTTCCTCTCTAAGAACACCCCAGCAAAATGGAATTGCTGAGAGAAGGAACAAGACTCTCATTGAAGCTAGAAGAACCATGCTGAGTGATTCTTCACTCCTAGAATATTTCTAGGTTGAAGCAATTTACACGACATATCATGTTCTTAATAGAGCTTCAATCAACAAAAGGTTGGTTAAAACTCTTATGAACTAATGAAGGGAAGAAAACCAAACTATGCCTATTTCAGAATCTTTAGATGGAGATGTTTTGTCCTAAATAATGGGAAAACGTACATAACTAAGTTTGCTGAGAAGTCTTATGATGACATATTTATTGGTTATTATAACCACAATAAGGCATATAGGGTCTACAACTTGAAGGATCAAGTTGTAGAGGAGTCTGTTCATGTTGTATTTAATGAAAGTTCCATGTTTTACAATGACAAGCTAGGTTCATCAAGCACAATAGGAGTAGACTTGAAGCTAAAGGAGCTGTCTATAGAAGATTCAGTTCTAGCAAGCCAAAATATACAAGATGGATTCAACATTATTAAAGAAGTGCTTGCATAGGAACAACCAGGAGAAGAAACATAGCAACAAGATGTAGCTGGTCCAAGAAAAGAAGTCACATTACCAGTAGTTGTCAGACATCTAAGGGATCATCCAAGGGAATTGATTGTTGGAGATGCATCTTAGGGTGTGACCATAAGAAGCAAACATCACAACACTGTGGTGTACTCAAGTTTTCTATCTCAAACAGAACCAAAGAAAATTGAAGAAGCCAATGTAGATCCTTTTTGGATAGGTGCAATGCAGGAAGAATTGAACAAGTTTAAGAGATGTAAAGTCTAGAAGCTGGTTCCCAGACTAGATGGTTATAACATCATAAGAACTAAATGGATATACAGGAACAAACTGGATGATAATGAAGTTATAGTCATGAACAAAGCTAGACTGGATGCAAAGGGCTATATACAAGAAGAGGGCATAGACTTTGATTAAACCTTTGCACTAATGGATAGATTATAAGCTATAAGACTCTTCCTAGTATATGCAGCCTATAAAGGATTCAAGGTTTACCAAATGGAGGTGAAGTCAGCCTTCTTTAATGGTAACCTAAAAGAAAGGGTCTATGTTGAGCAACCCTCAGGTTTTGTTGATCCTACTAAACCTACTCATGTTTATTTGCTATTAAGAGCTCTTTATGGATTAAAAAGTCACAGAGGCTTGGTACGAGACTCTGTATAAGTTCCCTCTAGAGAATAAATTCTCAAGAGGGAAAATAGACAAAACACTATTCCTAAGGGAAGTCAAAGTTAAGACCATCTTAGTACAACTATATATTGATGACATTATATTTAGTTCTACTGATGAGTCACTTTGTACTAGGTTTACCAAACTTATGCAAGGTAAGTTTGAGATGAGTAGCATGAGTGAACTCAAATTTTTCTTGGGTCTCCAAGTTAAGCAAACTATAGATGGATTTTTCATTAGTCAATCTAAGTTCACCAAGGAGTTAATCAAGAAGTATGACATAGAAACAACCACTTCCATGAGAACTCCTATGGGGTCTAGTATGTCTTTAAACAAGGATGATGCTGCAAAGCCAATTGATATCACCTAGTATAAGGGGCATATTGGATCGCTGCTCTATCTAACAGCCAGTAGACCAGACATAATATATGGCACTTGTGTCTGTGCTAGGTATCAAGCATGACCTAAAGAATGTCAATATATATAATTTAAAAGAATATTGAGATATCTAAAGGGCACACCTAATCTTGGTCTATGGTATCCCAGGAATAGTGATTTTGAACTGATAGGCTTTTCAGATGCAGATTATGCAGGATGTAAAGAAGACAGGAAAAGCACATCAGACTCATGTCAATTCCTTGGAAGGAGGCAGGTGTCATAGAGCAGCAAAAAAGAAACAAGTGTAGCAATATCCACAGCTGAATCTGAGTATATTTTAGATTGAAGTTTTTGTGCACAGTTGCTTTAGATTCAGCATCAGTAACAAGATTACAACTTACAGCTAAGTAAAATTCCTTTATTTTGTAATTCTACTAGTGTTATATTAATTGCAAACAATCTTGCTTCACATAGTAGAACAAAACATATAGAAATTAGATATCACTTTATTAGGGAGCATGTAGAAAATGAAGATATTAGTTTAGAATTTGTTCCAACAAATAAACAAATTACTGATATTTTTACAAAGCCCATAGAAGAAGAAAAATTTAATTTCTTTAAGTTTGAACTTGGAATGTTGAATCTTGAGTAATTGATGCACATATAAAAATAGATAAAATAAGAATAAAAATAATTGGTCAGTAATTAAGTTTAATTACCTAAATATCAAGGATATATATCATAAATGAAAAGAATCTACATTTTAGAAAACAAAACTTTGACTAAGTCAAAAGTGGTGTCGAGACATCTTAGAAAGTGTAGAGACACCAAAAAGTGTGTCGACACTATAGATAGTAATGTGTCGAGACATCTGAAACTATGTTGATACTTCATCACTACAAAGTGTTGAGACACTAAAGTAAGTATCGATACATAAGTGTGTCGAGACCCAAAGGTATGTGTCGAGAGACATAATCCTTGTGTCTACTTGTGTCGACACATCTCGACAAAAATCCTTTCCATGTGTCGACACTAGGTATTTACCTTAAAATTTGGAATAGTCAAAATGCAGCGTACCCTTTCGTATTCAGAGAAGATTAGACTATAAATATGGTGTAAGAGTAGAAGTCGACTACACTTTCTTGATTTCTTGAGCTTTTGATTACCGAGTATCAAGACCTAGAACTCAGATAAGTTGATACTTGTCAATCCCTTCTCTCCACTCAAATGGCGCCCAAGAATGATGACAACATCTTTGAGAGAAATGAGCTTATGCGCAATGGATTCGTCACGACACAAAAAGAAATTAGAAAAGTCATTGAACGAATCAATAAAGCAGGATTGGAATATCTACTCTCAAAATCTACAAAAATCTGGAAAAGAGAAGTCGCATAGTTCTTCTCCAATGCTAAGCTGGATTCAAACTCAAAAAAGATCAAGTCTAAAGTGAATGGAGATAAGGTTAAACTTACTACCAAAAGGCTGGCCAAGATTTTTCACTTACCAAGAATTGATCAAGAAGAAGATATAGACACTGCCAAGACTGTAGATGCTTTGGTGTGGTGTGGGTTGTCCCCAACCACAAGAATTAGAAGTACCCTGAACAGAAAGGGTATTAATTCTCAGTGCAAATTCCTGTCTGAGATAGTAGGAAAGGTACTGCTGTGCAAGATAGTACCACATGACAGGATCTCTGGATCTATGTTTGAAATTATGACTAGAATAATTTTCAAAAACAAGACTAACTGGAGCAGAGTGGTCTTTGATAAAATTGTAGAGAGCATCAAGAAGCCTAACATGGGCAGAATTCTGAGTCTATACTTAATTCATGTCATTCCTGACATCCTTAACCTAAAGCTTGGATCTAAAATTAACCATATGAGAAGAATGAACATGAGGATATTAACAAGGTGGGAACACCTGTAATGGAGAAGGTGAAAGAGAAAAAGAAGAAGACAGCAGTTGTAGAAGAAGATTCTTCCAATAAATCTACAGAACAAGAAAGTTCTACCGTTGAAAAATAAGATGAAACAATAGCTGAGAAATCTCCAAGGCCCTAACATGGAACTGGTGATCAAGTGGAGGGGGAGACAATGCATGAGATGGATCAAATTAAGGGGGAGAACTTCAATGTTCTATCGAAAATAGATATGGATGATGTAAACACTATAGTCATGGAAGTAGAAGTTCCTGAAAAGGAAATGCCTGATAGAGAATATGAGGAAGTAGTCTCCAAGGAGACAGAAGAAGAAATCATTCTGAATATAAATATAGATATCTAGGAGGAGATAACTACTCTTCCAAAAAACCCTATTACTGATGTCGAAGTTCAACAAGATGAGGCTAACTTGAAAAACATCATATTGATGTTGAAGATGCAAGGATTGAGGGGGAGTTGGCTAAACTGGACCCAAATACTGAAACAGCCAAAGTGCCTACATCTGTTGAGATAGTCAGTTCATCAGAATGGAGGAAAAAGCCTCTCTGTTAAAGAAAAGAAAATAATCTACAATCAAAAAGAGGAGTAGAAGTTATAAGAAGATAATTCAGTCCGGCTCAACTCCTAATCCTGCTATGGATCTAAGTTCCCTTTTAGCTAAAATGCAGATTATGCTAAATCAACAAAGGATTCAATTTGAGAAGTATGCAGATGAAAGAAAGAGTTGCAGTTTCAGCTAGCTCAGGACATTGAATCTATAAGATTTGAAGTAAATCTTCTGAAGAAAGATATGACAAATTTCTTTGAGAGAGGAGCAAATGCTGTGGTATACATTGCAAAACAATAAGAGGAATCAAAGAAAACTATTGATGAAATAGCTATAAAATAAGGCTATGCCGTTGATAATCAGAATAGAATGAATGAAAATATGATTGAGTTAAATAATGTTTCACTGGTTAAGCTGGCTAAGCAGACCATTGCTTTAGAAACAAAGATTACATCTGCCTCAAAGGAAATTGAAACACAGCTGACAACTCATTCAGCCTCATTGATTAAGGATATTAAAGCTTCTGACAAGGATTTTTATGATCATTTACTGAAAGTAAAGAATACTTTATCATCATGAATCAATTATCCAGAGTGTCAAGTAAGATTCCACAAGAATGACTTAAGAGCTCATGTTGAAAGAGAAGTCATAAAGGGGGAGAGGGTAATGATAAAGGTAAGCTCTAAGCATGCTACCTGGATATCAAATAACATCAGAGACACTCTAGGCCATCCTCCCCTATGGTATGATGGAGACCAAACTGTAGAGTCTGGTTGCCAACCAGCTCCTTTTGAGCCTATTCATACTGTTGTGCAATCCATGTACAATCCTCCTGCACAAATTCCTTTTAAAGCTATTCAAATTGCTATCCATACCATGTACAGTCCTCCATCTCAAATTCAGAATGTAGTAATGGAGTCCAAAATCTACATTATTAAAGGAAAAAGAAGCTCAACTATCAAAGAAAAGATTCTGGGAACAAGCTGAAGCTAAACCTGACTTTGAGCAATGGAGTCCAAAATCTAGATCAATCATACTCACTGCATGGAAGGTAGTCAACAATAATGCAACTGATAGGGGCAAGTGTTATTCATAACAAGAGTGGGCAAAATATACAAAGCAACAGGAGATCATCCAGAAATTCAGAAAAATCTGAAGGCAGGGAAGATTCCAGCTGACTTAATAGAGCCCAGGAAGTATTTGCCCAAGCCGTATCACTATCATGAAAGGCAAAGAATCAAGCTAGAAGAAATTACTAAAGCCAACAATGTCGAGGGAAAGGAGAAAGTGGCTGATGACAAAGTGCTAGAAGTTCAAGCTAAAATTCAATCTAGAAAAGGCATTGTTATTAAAGAGCCAAAGGATTCTTAGATTATATTTTCTAGGCATTATGTAATTTTTTGCTTAAAAAAGTGTAGTGTAACAATTCAGAAAATGTAAGCTTTTGACAAATTATAATGAAAAGGTTGGGTTGCACTGTATTCTATCAGTGTTATCATTTGTGTGTTGCTTAATATTATGTTTTCGTATTGTGGTGTATATCATTGAATTGGGGTTATGACTTCTCCAAATAGGGGGAGATTGTTGGGTACATTGGATACAATGTACTTGATTTGAAGAAGCTCTTTCAACTCAATGATATACACAAGTGTGTATTTTATGTATGTTTCAGTTTATATATGCAGGTTGCCTATATCATATTGATTGGACACTTAGTTCAAGTCATATTGACAGGTGGACTCAAAGAAGCTGACTAGAAAGTGAAGGAAATTGTCAAAGTACAAAAACATCGAGTGAAGTCAGCACAGTGCTGAGTGAAGTCAGCACAGTGCTGAGTGAAGTCAGCACAGTGCTGAGTGAAGTCAGCATAGTCTACATCTAGCAACTTGCAGAGCAAATAAATGGCTAAGTACAAAAGTATCGACAAACTTTAATTGTGTCGACACCTTTGTAAGGGCAGTATCGAGGCAAGTCAGTTTACTCGACATAATGAAGATTCAAAACAACTGTGTCGAGACAAGTCAGCTAACTCAACACATAGAATATTCAAAGAACAAGTCTTCAGACAATACAACTGTCTTGATACAAAGAAGATTAAAAATTATATTAAGAAAAATAGTGTCAAGACAAATCAACTGTCTCAACACAAGGAAGGATTAAAGTGTCGACACCGGCAGACAACAGTTTCTAGATAATTCAACTATCTCGACACAGTGAATATAAAAGTGTTGACACCAGCAGACAGGTATGTCGAGACGATTCAACTATCTAGATATAGTGAAGAAATAAAGAAAGCATAATAGTGTCGACATAGATGACTGTTGTGTCGAGACAAGTCAACTGTCTCGACACTTTCAAGTTAAGATGAAAAATTTTCTAAGTAAAATTGTGTCGAGACTGCTAAGATGTATCGAAAAAGTGTCGAGACACTTTGGACATCTCAGCACTTATGTTTCTGAATATGTGCATAGTCAACAAAGAAGTGTCAAGACATATCAGAACTGTCACATCAGCTGTAGTAAAGTGATATTTTAATAGAAACAGTTTAAGGAAGAAGTTGAAGTATGATGTCAGATACTGATGTCATCAATCAGAAACCAGCGATCCACGAAGGCTATAAATAGAGGGGTTGTCTGCACAGAAATAATTAATCAGGCAATCAGAAATTCTCATTCTAATTACTTTCAAGTAAGGGGAGGGAGACAATCCCGAGAAGGAGGAAGAAGATGAAAGACTTCAAGAAGATCTTTAGATCCTTTCATCAAGTGATCGGAATATTCAAGTGGATCTGTTCTACAAATTCTTCAAGGAAATCAAGCCAATCAACATCAAGAAGATTGCAAATCAACATAAGTATCATTTCAGTCAGCCTGCCTTTTAAGAATCTATCAAGTGCAGCTGAATTGAAAAATCTGAATTCATTCAGATAAGTAATATTATAGTATTCTTATTTTCTGAAGATTAATTTCCTTTTTACATCTTAATTTTGTAAGATCTCCTTGAGATCTGAGTGGGTAGGATATCTGATCTCTGAGTTGTAAGCCTATTTTATAAAGGCTGAGGTAGGGTTCTTGAGGGACCTGAGGTAGGTTATTTTAGTGGATCACTGAGTTGTAAGCCTAAATTATAAAGGCTGAGGTAGGATTTTTGAGGTACCTGAGGTAGGAGATTGAGAGAATCTGTAACAGCCGCATCTTAACCTACCCCCCCCCCCATATTAATAAAATTGTATTTAAAAAAAAGTCTTATAACCTAAACCTACCCCCCGCCCCCTCTTTAAAAAAACAAACCCGAGCCGCAGTACCCGCATCCCGCACATTTACCCCCGATCCCGCTCCGTTGGCCCCGCCTCCGTCTCCCGAGCACCCGGCGGCCTTCTCCTCCGCCTCCAGTGGCCGTCAAGTCCTTCCTCTAGGCCCAGCACCTCATCCTCTTGTTTCCCGATCGTCTCCAGCGCTCCCCTTGGTCGGCATCTTCCGCAACTCCTCCTCCTCTTGGCTGACTGTCCTCTTCATCAAGGCAGCAACCATCTCTTTCTCTTCCAAGGGGTTGACAACCATTGTCTCTCCCTCCGGCGACCTCTCCCGCTCCGTTTGGGTTGGTGCTTGCGAGAGGGACGACTAGGGTTTCCTCCCCTCTCCTCCTTGGGCCGGGTTTCAGCTTCTCTTGGGTAAGAAAAATCATCTTTCCTCCTAAGTTCAGTTTTATCATAATGTTTTAGGCTAAATTTCTCTCCCCAATCAATGTAATCATGTCAAGTCAACGTGTGTTCGTCGTTTATTCGACTAACCCAGATTTATTTGTGTTTTCTGGTGCATCTCCTCGGATTTAGGTGGTGGAATCGCTCCAATACCTCTCCGAGTTAGGGTTTTCCGCATCCAAACGCCGCTAAAATCCCCGATCCCTCGTGGTAGCCTCTTTTCCCCTCACTCTCGAGGGAGGTAAATTCCTAACTCCGTTCATTTTGTGTAGCGCTGTCACCAAATGCGTGTGCAAGTGTAGGAACCTTATTATTGCTTTGAAGTATAATTTTGATCTTAGAACAGGTTTAGCTAAACCCGTTAACCTCGCTTGCACCTTTTAGCTGTCGCTAGCATTTTCGACGTCAGCTTAAGGCAAGTAGAGAACCCCCCCTCTCACTTGCAACACTTTAGATTTAATCTGGATACCTGTCCTTTTACAATGCTTTTTCTACAAAATTCTGAACTCTCATGATGTTGACATAACAAAATATGATAAGTAACCACCTAAGCATGAAACATAAAGACAAATCCGTAGTTGTAAGCAAATCTTTGAATTGTAGCGTCTAACAGGACATCTGTCTGCTGGCATGGTCACGGCAAGCAGGATTACTTTTCTAATAAGACTTGCACCTAGATCTGAATGTGAGCCATGTGCGCCCGCTATAGCACCTACACTTCATCGATAACGACTTACAACATTTTTACATTAGGCTGTACTCCGGAGTAGGCTAATCTTTCAGAAATGTCTGTTTGACCTGTTTTTTTTTGATATGTTAGGTAGCTTCGTACAAGATAGATCAGTACTCGAATATGTCTGTTTGTTTTTGCTCACATTTTAATTAATAAATTTGCTCCTGTTTAAGTCTTAAGTTCTAAGGCATTTTTCTTCTGTCTTGATTTTGCCTTAGGTTTCGTGACTGTGCCGCCTGCCCCCTGAGCTACCTCTCGTTTAGCTGCAGTTTTGCTTGGAGGTTTTTCCTTTGTAGTTTCTTGTATCAGGTTTTATGAATCCTTTACTGTCTGTTCATTTATCATGTACTAGTTATGGTAAGACATTTTCTTTCGAATCTTGGACAACTCCTAGGATGTTTCTGATGTACTAAATCGTTTTATTTACTGTGGTTATTACATCTACTTCTAATTCACCAATGTGTGTAGCATTAAAGTTTTTTCAAGAAAATACATGTGCATTAATTTTCATTGTTTTAAAATCTTAAGCGCTTCTGCATAAACCTTTTTTTTATTAAAAAAATCATAATCTTTTAAACAAATCAGCTATTTTTCTTAAATTTCAAATTTTCTCTGTATCCGCCTTAGCAGACGTGGTTTCTTTTCGCCCATGTCTGTGGCATCACGGCCCGCCCGAAGCGCACTCTAACTTTCGTCGAGGCGGGTCGTGACAGTTGGTATCAAAGCGAGGTTAGCTCAAAAAAAAATAGGAAAAATGAAGTATTTTGAAATTTATCAAACATTTTAAATGTTATTATGTACATACAAGAACATGCATCATATCTCACTCACCCTGTCATTATTTGTTGTTCGCGACTGAAACATTGCACACACTCACTCATAATCATGAGTAGTATGCACACGAATGTTAAGGGGTTATGGGAAAACTTAACATTTTTGTGCATATGAATTTCCACTAGTATATACACCGCTTGCGAATATTAAATTGTATGGGCGGTTTAATATTCTCAAGTGCGATGACATTAGAATCATAATATGCATGTCATGTTAAGTGATATGGGCGCTTAACATGACATGTGTATCCATTCATGAACATTCGTAGGAATGCATTTTAGACATAATTGCATTGCATGCATAACATGACTCATTACACAAATGTTAAGTCAAGAACAACAGATGATGATTGTACACACATGGATTTAAAAAAAAAATTTGTTTGACATTGCATGTGAATCTTTGTCATTTTAACATGAGCATTACCTATAGTTGTCCAATGAAAATGTTGTAACTAATATATGATTTGTGTATTCGACAGTATCAAAATTTTAGAACCTGTTGTTCCGTAATCTTCTATGATTAACGTAACTGTCTCTGTTAATCTATTTCTTTGTGTTCCTGATTAGATGGCCCCTAAGAGATCTCAGCGCGAGAAGGCTACCCCTCCCGCCGGGGCAGCTCATGGAGACGCCACTGCCCAACTGTTGAGGCAGATTCTCGAGCGTCTCACTCGCTTAGAGGAAGATCGTCGAACTCCTGACACAGCTCCTGATTCTTGCAGTGCAGGGACAGCTGGATTCACTGTTACCGCCGCTCTTGGAACCACCCCTCTTGCACCTGGTTCAGGAACGGGCTTGCGTACTGACACCCTGGTGGTCCCGCTTGTGCCAGGTCTAGTTGCTCCTCCTGTAGCGATGGCAGATACGTTGATGTTCAAGAGGCTGAATCTGCCGTCTTTCAATGGCAGTCGTGATTTCTTCGTCATTTCAGAATGACTCTACCAGATGGAAAAGCATTTTGAGTATGCCAGTGTCCCTGAGGCACAAAAGGTTCATCTTGCGGCCTACCAGCTGACCGAGGATGCATACACCTGGTGGCTTCAGCGCCGAAGTCTCCCCAATTCTTCCGCTATGACCTGGGAACAGTTCAAGAATGCGCTCATGGAAAAGTTTCTTTCGTCCGTGGAGCAAGACAAGTTATCTAAGAGGTTCCTGTCCCTTCAGCAGCCCGGCAGGACCGTGACTGAATATGAGATAGAGTTCTCTCGCCTATCTCTCCTTGCCGCAGAGTTCGTGCCCGATGAGTCTAATAAGATCAGTCGATTCGTGAAGGGCCTCCGACATGACTTCCGCCAGCATGTGGTAGCCCACGGCGCCACCACCTACGCCGAGACTGTTGGGGCCGCCTTGAAGGTTGAGGCTATAGAGTTGGACCGCACTGCCAAGAAAGTTTAGCATGGTACGGGCAATGCCGCTGCACCTGACCACAAGCGTAAGAGTGCTCCACCTCAGGAGCAAGGTCCCAAGTCATGCCATAAAGTTGGTCATACCATTCTAGTCTGCCGCTCCCTCCTGAAGAAGCAGAAGATGATTGTGCCTGCACAACAACCCCGAGTTACGCTTTCCTCTGCCTCCTCCGTCTGTACTTACTGCAAGAAGTCGGGTCACATGGTGGGAGATTGTCGCCGTAAGATGAATACCTGCTTCAGATGTGGGCAGTTTGGACATCAGATTAAAGACTGTCCCGTGAAGGAAAGTCCGATCCCCGCTCAGCCTTTGCAGGCTATTTCTGGTGCCCAAGAAAAGGGCAAAGCTGTGCTGAACGTTACCACTCAGGGCAAGGCGCTCGCATCTACCTCTGTCATCTATGGTATGTTTTATGTAAAGCTTATTTTGTTAATTTCCTGCATCTTGTCATTTGCTGCCTTAGTATCAAATAATCTTGAATGTGCCCGTAATGTTCATTTCTAGGGAGTTTTAGGGTCAAGAACAAGTGGATGCAGATCCTATTCGATTCTGGGGCATCTCACTCTTTTATAGCACGTCATATCTTGGATCTCCATAGTTGGCCTACTTTGCCACTCGAAGTCCCTTTCGAGATCTCTGTGCCCGGTCATGTGCACCTTTCTAGCAGGGGTATTTGCAATTGTCCAATCCTGCTTTGCGAATTGCAAGTCTTCGCCGATCTCATAGTCTTGGATATGACAGAATTTGACGTAATCTTGGGTATGAACTGGCTGGTCGTGTATCGAGCAAAGCTGGACTGTGTGGCAAAGAGGGTCAATCTCAGTATCGATGGGAAGGACTTCAGCGTACATGTTCAGACCACCCGTAGCCACCTGAAGGTAATTTCTGTTGTGCGCGCTTCTCGACTTCTTAACCAGGGATGTTTTGCTTGCTTTGTTTATGCTTCACATTCAGATGTTGTCATACCGCAACTTGGGTCTATCCCTATTGCTTCCGAATTCCCCGACGTGTTCCCCGCCGAGTTGCCTGGAATCCCTCCTGTTCGTGAAGTAGAGTTCTCCATCGATGTAGAGCCTGGAACGCGCCCCATATCTAAAGCTCCATATCGCATGGCACCGCGAGAACTGTATGAGCTTAGGTCATAATTGGATGAGTTGCTTGAGCGTGGGTACATTCGTCCCAGCTCTTCTCCTTGGGGAGCTCCCGTTCTCTTCGTTAAAAAGAAAGACGGATCCATGAGACTGTGCATCGACTATCGGGATCTGAACAAAGTAACCATCAAGAATAAGTACCCCCTCCCGCGCGTGGATGACCTATTTGATCAGCTCAAAGGTAGTACCGTCTTCTCCAAAATAGATCTCAGGTCGGGTTACCATCAGTTGAAGATCAAGGAATCCGACATCCCCAGGACAGCCTTCCGGACTCGGTACGGACACTTTGAATTTTTGGTGATGTCTTTTGGGTTGACTAACTCCCCTTCTGCTTTCATGGATATGATGAATCGTGTCTTCCGCAACTACCTGGATAAGTTCATCATTGTTTTCATTGATGATATCTTGGTCTACTCAAAGACTCGTGAGGAGCATGCAACACATCTTAAACTCACTCTCTCCACTCTTCGTCAACACCAGTTCTATGCCAAATTGGCGAAATGTGAGTTCTGGCTGGATCGTGTTGCCTTTCTGGGGCATGTCATTTTAGGCGATGGACTTTCCGTTGATCCTGCCAAGGTCTCCGCTGTTATGGACTGGAAGCAGCCTTCTACCCCTAATGAGATTCACAGTTTCCTTAGTTTGGCGGGTTATTACCGGCGTTTCGTCAAGGACTTCTCCTCTCTTGCTGCTCCCCTGACACAATTGACCCAAAAACATGCCAGATTTCAGTGGTCAGATCAATGTGAGCATGCCTTTTTTGAATTGAAGCAAAGTTTGTGTTCAGCGCCAGTTTTAGCTCTTCCTTCAGAGGGGTTGGACTTTTCAGTTTATACCGATGCTTCCGGAGTGGGCTTGGGCTGTGTCCTGATGCAAGAAGATCGTGTTATTGCTTATGGGTCGAGACAGTTGAAGACCCATGAACGCAACTACCCCACTCATGATCTGGAGTTCGCTGCTATGGTGTTTGCCTTGAAACTTTGGCGCCACTACCTCTATGGCGTGAAGTGTCACTTCTTCACTGACCATCAAAGTTTGAAGTATATTTTCGTTCAGAAGGATCTCAATCTTCGTCAGAGGCGATGGCTAGAATTCATAGCAGATTATGACCTGCAGCTCACTTATGTGCCCGGGAAAGCCAACTTAGTGGCAGATGCTTTGAGTCGTCAGGCTTCAGTTGCCGCCTGTGCACCCATGTCAGCTTCTCTCGCGGCCCTGATTGATGACCTCGAACGGATGGACATATCCTTCTCACTTGGAGGCCAAGGAGAAGCCTCTGGTCCATTATGGGTAGAACATGTGAAGGATTTGCAACCATCTGATCCCGCACTCCAGCGCATTCGCCGATAGGTTGAGCTTGGTACTCTTCCGGATTTCTCTATCTCTGACGATGTTCTTCGTTTCCAAGGTCGCTTATGTATTCCCGATGTCCCTGAGTTACTGGATAGTATTTGCCGAGAAGCTCACGAGTCCCGCACATCTGGCCATCCTGGCAACAACAAGATGTCTCATGACCTGAAATAGATCGTGTGGTGGCCTGGTATGAAGAACTATATCGCACGCTTCATCTCTCGATGTCTGACATGCCAGAAGGTGAAAGCTCCGCGTCAGCGTCCTGGTGGACTTTTGCAGCCTCTGCCTATCCCTGAATGGAAGTGGGAAGATATCTCTATGGACTTCATCACGGGTTTGCCCCGCACTCCGAGGGGACATGATGCGATTTGGGTCATAGTAGACCGCCTGACTAAAGTGGCCCATTTCATCCCATATAAGGAGGGTCATTCCACCGAGAAGATGGCCCTGATTTATGTTTCTGAGATCGTTAGGCTCCATGGGATTCCTCTGCGGATTGTTTCTGATCGCGACTCGAGATTTGTATCACACTTCTGGAAGGGATTTCAGCAAGCTTTGGGCATAGATCTCAACCTGAGTACCGCGTATCATCCGACGACCGATGGCCAGACTGAGAGAGTTAATCAGATTCTTGAAGATATGCTACGGTGTTATATTTTGGACCACAAGGGAGCTTGGGATGATCATCTACCATTGGTTGAATTCGCCTACAACAACAGCCATCAAGAGAGTCTCAAGATGGCTCCCTTCGAAGCACTGTACGGGCGTCGCTGTAGGACCCCGCTTTACTGGTCAAAGGTTGGCGAGAAGGTGGTATTGGGTCCGGAGTTACTTCAGGAAATGGAAGAAGCCACCAAGAAGACTCGTCTTCAGCTCAGTCGTGCCATTGAGAGGCAGAGAAAGTATGCAAATCAGCGCCGCCGTCCGCTAGAGTTTGATGTGGGCGATCAGGTGTTCCTGAAGGTTTCTCCTACTCCTGGGGTGAAATGGTTCGGTCACCATCATAAGCTCATCCCAAGGTTCATGGGACCGTACTCCATTTCAGAGCGTGTTGGAGGATCCGCCTATCGTCTGGAGCTACCTACTTCTTTGGCCGGTGTCCATGACGTCTTTCATGTTAGCCAGCTTCGGAAATATATCCACGATCCAAATCATGTTCTTGAAGAAGTTCCAGTGATCCCTGAAGCCAATCTGTCTTATCCGATCGAGCCTTCGAAGATCGTCGAATTTCAAGAACGCAAGCTTCGCAAGAGAACCATTCCGATGGTGAAGGTACTTTGGCTGCATGGCAAGTCCGAGGAGTACACTTGGGAACTTGAATCTGATATGCGCAGCAAGTATCCACAACTCTTCTCTTGATCTTGGTACGTCTCTTAGTATGACTTTATTGTTATTTCAGTATCTTTCATAGTTAGCATTCATGCGTTTTATCCGCAAACTTCTGAAGTATATGTCATCTGAAACTTCGTTGTTTAGTAACATGCAGAGAATTCTCTGGAAAGTTTCGGGACGAAACTTCCTAAGTGGGGGAGAATGTAACAGCCGCATCTTAACCTACCTTACATAATCGATGTTTAAGAAGAATTTGCCGACATATTAAACTCTTGAACTAATATAATGCCCATATGCTATTATTATGTGAATAAATTAACTATCGGAAATTTAGGGGTATTACAGTCACCCCTCCTAAAAGAAGTTTTTTCCCGAAACTTAGAACGCGTCTCGTCTATTCGAGAAAAAAAGACAACTAACTTGCTGGATAAAACTCTTACTAGAGAAAACTAGGAGAACAGATGAGGATGAGATTCTTTCATAACAAACTCCAATTCCCAGGTTGCGCTCCTAACGTCCTGATTCTGCCAAAGAAGTTTCACCATAGGAATTGTCTTTCTCCTCAACACTCGATCTTGCGTCTCCAAGATACAGATAGGTTCTTTAACATAAGAAAGATTGGATTGCAACTATGGGACCGAATTAAGGACATGACGCTCATTGCGCAAAAACTTTCGCAACTGGCTCACATGAAACACATTGTGAACACCAGTGAAAGTAGTAGGCAACTCCGTCCTATAAATCGACACTCGGATGCTCTCAACGATCTAGAAAGTCCCTACATACCTGGGATCCAACTTATGGTTCTTCTTAAATATCTTAACACTTGGCATCAGAGAAAACTTCAAGAAAACCACGTCCCAACTGCGAATTCCAGATCAAACCTACGCTGATTAACATTCTTCTTATAACGCTCTTGAGCCAAAT
This sequence comes from Platanthera guangdongensis, assembly GCA_039583875.1. Lineage (NCBI taxonomy): Eukaryota > Viridiplantae > Streptophyta > Magnoliopsida > Asparagales > Orchidaceae > Platanthera > Platanthera guangdongensis. Next base: position 164,029,970 of record CM077162.1, read on the forward strand.
GAAGCTTCTCACGGATATGAGTTACTGCAACACTCATCTCTTCCAAGGCCTATGGACCTAGCAATGGTCTCTAACCAACTTCAGCCTAAAATAGGGGAGTTCGACAACGCCTCCCATACAAGGCTTCAAACAATAAAAACTCTTCCACTAAGGACTGCACAGAGAGTTTGAAGACATGCAAGACTTCCTGCTCAAGGCATTAGCCACTACATTAGCCTTGCCTGGATGGTAAAGGATATTGACCTCATAGTGTGCAATATACTTAATCCATCTAAAATATCGCAAATTTAGCTCTTTTTGGGTGAAGACATACTTCAAACTCTTATGATCCGTATAAATTTTGCATGACACTCCATACAAAAGATGTATCCACAACTTCAAGGCATAGATGACTGCAACAAATTCCAAATCATGTGTAGGGTAATTCATTTCATGTACCTTCAATTGCCTTGATCCATACACGATCACGTTTACTTCTTGCATCAGAATGCAACAGAGACCAACTTGCGAAGTGTCAACATAAATGACAAACTCCACACCGTCAGTGGGTAACGCCAAAACTGGGGCAGAACACAACCTCTCCTTCAATTTTTGAAAAGCTTCTTCGCAATCGTAGCTCTAAACAAAAGCTGCGCTTTTCTACATAAGTCTGGTTATGGGTGCAGACAACACTGAAAATCCTTGCACAAATCTCCTATAATAACCTTCCAACCCTAAGAAACTCCTTACCTCCTTGGGCGTTGTAGGCCTCTTCCAATCCAAAACTATGTTTTTTTGTTGGGTCTACCGAAATTCCATCTTGACTCACCACGTGACCCAGAAAAGACACTTGAGTCAAACAAAACTCGTATTTACTTAAATTTGCAAACAACTTGTGCCCCATCAGAGTGGAAAGTACCAAGCATAAATGCAAGACATGATCTTTGGCATTTCTATAATATACTAGAACATCGCCTAAAAATACAACCATGAAGTGATCCAGAAAATCCTTGAACACTCTATTCATCATGTCCATAAAAGTAGAGGGTGCATTCGTTAATCCAAAAGACATTACCAAGAACTCAAAATTCCCATACCAGTAACGAAAGGCAGTTCACGAAACGTCTGACTCACGAATCCTCAACTGATGGTTGCTTGAACGAAGGTCAATATTCGAGAACACATCACTACCTCGCAACTGGTGTAACAAATCATCAATCTGAGGCAGTGGATACCTGTTCTTGATGGTTATCTTATTCAACTCTCTATAATCTATGCACAACCTCATAGATCCATCCTTTTTCTTTATAAAGAGAACTGAACTGGGCCTAATAAATCCCCACTATAAAAATTCATTCAATTGGGTTTGCAACACTTCCAACACTCGCGAAGCCATGCGATAAGGTGCCCTCGCAATAGGATGAGTACCAGGCTCAATATCTATAACAAATTCTACATTTCTCATAGGAGGAAGACTGGCCAGAAAAACATCAAGAAACTCCCGTAGTGCAGAAATATCATCGACAAGCGATGAATCGCGAGCAGCTTCCAAAACAGAAATAAGATAAGCACTACAACCAGTTTCTAGAAGGTTCCGAGTACGTACCACATATATGATTGAGGAGTCCTGACATGGAAAACCAAATACGCTCATGGGTTAGCCATTATCCATCCTGAAATCCAAATGCTTAACTTTGCATTAGATGACCGCATCATATCTGGACAACTAATCCAAACCCAAAATCATCGACGTCTACCAAGTCTAGCACCTTCAGATCAGCATATGCTAAAAATCCACTTAAGTGAATAGGATAATTTCGGATATCCTGATTATACACCACCGAATCATCGGATGGAAACTTAACACGAAACGAGTCGCCAACTTGATCGATAACCAAACGATGTCGGTCTACAAAATTCCTAGCCACGAAGGAATGAGTAGTACCCGAATCGAACAAAACGTGTGCCAAAATATTCTTTACCATAAACTCGCCTATAAAATCGTACACATAACTAAAATGACTATCATAAAATCTACAACTGTAACACCCCGATCCTGTTAAATTTTCTCAATGTGGTCAGCAAGATAGCCCAAACGCGAAATTAATATCTTCGGAACTACCCAGTTCGCACGTTGAACCTGCGGAAAACCCAAGGACTAGAGGTTTCACCCAACAAAACAATGGAAGCACAAGAAGGTCTTATTATGCATTCACTTCTTTACAATCCGAGGCATACATAGCGAGACATGATTTCGCTAGTATTACAGCTGTAAACAGAAAGAACCAAAAAACAAGCCGGGCGGACAGAACCGAAGTCCGCCGAGACCGCCGAGGTCACCGAGGTCGCCGAAGCCGCCCGAACTACACTGCAATCCGCCGAATACCACGGAGTCTGACGAAGCCGCGAGGCCGCGCGGACACACCGTTATTCGCCTCCTGCTGAACCCGAACTGAGGAACACCCCTACCCTCCTGATGCCGGCGGACAGGTTATTGAAGCTGGCAAAGTTGAAATAGAACTGACAAGCCGCAGAGCGACCTCCTGCTGAGTCCGCAGAGACCGCACACTTCCAAGCACTGACCGAAGTCACAGGCAAACTCCTGGCTCCTTGAAGTTATCCGCGCGACCTGCACATAGCAAACCGTCAGCCTGAAACAATCCGCGCGGACTGGCAAACACAGACCGCAGCACTTCGCCCAACCCAATTTACTGTTCACTCACGTTACTTAGATTACTGTAGATGTGCCAGGGGGTCCTATTTATAGGCCAGGTGAGGAGTGTGGTCACCGCCCAAGAGATAGCGACACCGCCCCAGCCCGCGCGAATACAAACCACCGTCCGCTGAGTCCGCGAGGACTTAGCCGGTCACCAAGGAAAACCGCCAGGAGCAACGCAACCAATGACGAACCCTCTCCAGTTCGCCTATGCTAAGCGGACAAGGCATCAGCTCGCAAAGCTCCAACCACTGCAGGACAGCAACCCCCTTCAATGGCTGTTCGCACCAACCCGAGGCAGTCCGCAAGACCCACACCTCAATCCGCCACAAGTCCATGACCAAAGGCAGCTAGCAACAGACCGCCCGGTCACAGCGGACTTGGCGGATATGGCGGACACCATGAACTTGGCACAAGGTGTGACCAAGCCCAAAACCATCAACAATGCGAGCATGGCGGACACAAGTTCTCGTCCGCCAAACACCCTAGCACAGACCGCCACCAGTCCGCGAGCACCTCGCACTTGTCCAACGCAGTAGCTTCCTCCCGGACTCCAAACACCAGTCCGCCAACCGGTCTCCACAGCAAGACCTGCTGTAACACCAGAACTTGACAAGCCCTCGGCCAAGCTCTAGGCTCAGTCCGCAACAGCCTAAACCGCAGACACGCCAGTCCGCAAGCCTCCCGCGAACTCGAGCCAACCCGCCTATCAGCGCAAGCTTGCACCCGCGGCCACTGAGCAATGCACCAGTCCGCAAGCCTCTCTATCCGCAGATACCAGGCCGCACCAAACCGCGGACTCCATGCAACAACCCGCTCAACACAGCCGGATTCCACCAGACTTTTCACCAGGCCGCAAACCTCAGTCCGCCCAGTCCGCCCAGTCCGCCAAAGCTGTCCGCCATAGGCCGCGCGGCCTGTCCCGTCACCCACTTCCACTTCACAAATTTCAACACTCTCCCTTGAAGTGAGAAGTGGTGACCAAGCCCAGCAAGCTGCGCAAGCGTTCAAAGGGCCCCTTCGACAGCGGCTTCGTGAAGATGTCAGCAAGATTATCTTCACTCCGGACATGCCCGACCAGCAGAGATCCTTCCAACACCTTCTCCCTGATGAAATGGTGATCAATCTCTATATGCTTGGTCCTGGCGTGACACATTGGATTGTTAACCAGTTTGAGAGCACTCTCATTGTCACCCCGGAGTAAAGTAGGCTCTTGCACTTCTTCATGGACATCTTCTATAAGTCTCCTCAACCAAACGGCTTCCCGAGCAGCCAAGGCCGAAGCCTTATACTCCGCCTCCGTGGTTGAAACCGACACCGAGTCCTGCTTCTTGCTACACCATGAGATGCTAGCTGAACCGCAAGTGAACACATAACCTGAAGTAGACCTCCGATCATCTGAATCACCGCCATAGTCAACATCCGTGTACCCGAGCAACGCAAACTCCGCGTCCCTTCCATAGAGGAGTCCCATGTCAGAAGTCACTTTGACATACTTCAGAATCCCCTTTGCCGCCAACAGATGAGATTTCCTTGGTTCAGCCATATATCGACTTACTCGGCCAACAGCATAAGCTATATCCGGCCTTGTAATCGTCAGATAGATCAAGCTCCCAACAAGAGCCCTGAACACCAAGGGATCATTAAGAACCCTTCCCTCATCTCGTCGAAGCTTTAGCCCAGGTTCCAGTGGAGTAGAGCACTTCTTCCCTTCGCCCATGCCAAACCGCTTCACAATACGGTCAGCATATCCCTTCTGGCTAATGAGAATCCCGCACTCCTTCCTTTCCACTTCCAGACCGAGAAAGTGATGCAACTCTCCCAAGTCCTTCATCTCGAAGCGTATAGCAAGCTCAGCCCTGAGCCTTGCTACTTCCTCCTCCGAATTCCCTGTGATGATCATGTCATCCACATACAGTAGGACCAAGACCCTTAGCTCTCCCTTCTTCTTGACGAACAAGCTAGAATCCGAGTTAGAAGCAAAGTATCCATAGAATTGCAGGTACTCTGCAATCTTCTCATACCACGCTCTAGGAGCTTGCTTCAACCCGTAGAGAGCCTTCCTGAGTTTGCAGACATAGTCCGGATGCTTTTCAGAGACAAAACCAAGCGGCTGATCCATGAAGATGTCCTTGTCAATCTCTCCGTAAAGAAAAGCATTCTTCACATCGAGTTGCCACAACCTCCATCCCTTGCTAGTAGCCAAGGCGATCACCACTCTTACAGATGTCATCTTCGCAACTGGACTGAATGTCTCCTCATAGTCTTCTCCATACTGCTGTGAGAATCCTCTAGCGACCAGGCGAGCCTTGAACCGATCAATGCTCCCATCAGCCTTCTTCTTCAACTTATACACCCACTTGCAAGTAACCGGAGTAATGCCATCAACCTTGGGCACAAGATCCCAGGTTTCATTCTTCTTCAGAGCATCAATCTCTTCTTTCATGGCACCTTCCCACTCCTTCACTCCAGTGGCCTCGTTGAAGTTTGCAGGCTCTCGCTCATCCAGAGGACCTGCAAAGAAGCAGGAGACAAAGCTCACTGCATTCCCTTCACAGTACCGAGCCGGTGGCTTAACCACCCTCTTCGATCTCCGAAGACATGGCTCCTTGCTCACGGCTTCCGTTGCTTCTTCAGGCTCCACTCCTACCTGAGGCAAGCATTGAGCAGTGCTCCCCCTGCTTCCTGAGCCAGAAGGCTCAGCCTCGGAGTTCGAAGCAACAGGAGCTGCTGGTGAAACAGCAAGCTCCTCTTCCAAGCCTTCAGCAGCCACCACCGGTGCTTCATCAACCTTGCTACTTCCGGTTAGCTCCACCGAGCCACCTCCATATGACGTCAGCTCGTCAAAGACAACGTCTCTTGACACCACAAACTTCTTCGTCACAGGGTCCATGCATTTCCATCCCTTCTTCCGCTCATCGTAGCCAACACAGACAAGTTTCCGTGCCTTCGCATCCAGCTTTGTCCGTGAAGCATCCGGGACATGCACGTAGCAAGTTGAGCCGAACACCCGAAGGTGTCCAACACTCGGCTTCTCCTTCAGCAACAGCTCAACAGGAGTCTTCATGTTGATAGGGCTGAGTGGCATCCGGTTGATAACATAAGCAGCACAAGACATTCCCTCCGCCCAAAAGGACCTTGGGATATCTTTCGCATGAAGCCAGCATTTGCAGGTTTCTGTCAAATGACGGATCTTCCGCTCCGCTACCCCACTTTGTTGTGGAGTGTGGGCACAAGTAAGCTCTCGTTGGATCCCGTACTTCCTGCAGAAGTTAGAAAACTCGGAGGAGACAAACTCTCCCCCGTTATCAGTTCTAAGCTTCTTAATCCGCAAGCCAAGTCGGCCTTCTACCAACTCCTTGAACTCCACAAACAAACGGAAGGCTTCCGACTTCTCCTTTAAGAAGTACACCCAAGTATACCTTGAGTAGTCATCAACCAAGATAAGCATGTATTTGCTTCCACCAAGGCTGGCAGTAACCGTCGGTCCCATCAGGTCGCCATGAATACACTCCAATGGTTTCTTGCTCCTTGTTTGTGATTTATCAAATGGAAGGCGATGTGCCTTACCATATTGACAGCCCGCACAAACATGCCCATCACCAAAGGAGGACAACATCGACAACCCCCTCACCAGACTTCTACTAGCCATTGCCTTCAGCTTGTCCATGCCAACATGCCCCAGTCTCTCATGCCAGATAGCCGCACTATCATTGGCTCTCATTCTATCAACATAAGCACTGGTGGAAAGAACAAACAAGTTCTTCACCCTCCTCCCAACATGAGCAACATCAGCCTTCACCGTTGATACGTTGCGAAGGAACCTCACGTCTGTTGGCCCAAACAGAACGTGATACCCAGCGTCCACCGTGTTGGTCACCGAGAAGAGGTTCTTCTTCATGCCCGGCACGTGATACACACTCCTTAACGTGAGTGGCCCCTGATCACTACCCAAAGACACGACCCCCTCCTTCTCTACTACATAAACAGTATTATCAGCAGTGATAATAACTTCATTACCTGAGTATGGCTGCATGGAGGTGAACTTGGACTTGTCTCCGGTGAGGTGATGACCACACCCGGAGTCCACGATCCACTCGCCGTTGAAGTCCTCAGCAGACAAGGCCCGGACACAAGTGCCCGTCATAAAAGCTCCACCCCATTCTGCTTCTTCACTTCTCGAGCAAGCTTCCTCCTTTCCCGCAGCATGCCTAGGCTGCAGTTTGACCTTGCAGTCCCGCTTGAAGTGCCCTCGCTGATGACACCAGTAGCACTTCAGATTCTTCTTCCAGTCCTTAGGAGCATTGCTCCTCTCCGGCGGATACGAAGTTGAAGTCTCCTTCTCACCAGCGGCCTGCACCTGCTTCTTCTTCTTCCCTTCCCATCCCTTCTTCTTGCCTGAGAAGAGGGCTTCGCTGCCTTCCTGATTCAGGTTCACTCCAGCCATATGCCTTGCTAAGCTCTCCTGCGAGGCAAGCAGATTCTCCAGCTCCAGCAGAGACGGCTGAGTAGCCCACCCTTGAACAGATGTAACAAAGGCCACATACTCCTTCCGCAAGCCGCGGATAATGTGCCTCTTCATCTTTGCCTCAGAGATAGGCTCATCAGGATCCAGTGCCGACAGATCAGTACACAAGCTCTTCATCTTTAAGAAGTATTTGGAGATGGAAAGGTCTCCCTGAGTTGCCCTGGCCAACTCATTCTCCAGGAACTGAAGCCGCGCCACATTCTTCCTATTGAACAACTCATCAATGGTTGTCCAAATATCAGCAGCCGACTCACATCCAATGATGTGATCAAACAGTTCCGGAGAGAAAGCTCTCTTCAGAACGAACTCTGCCTTAGCATTGGTTCTTCTCCAGACCCTCACCTGCTCAGCAGTACCAAACGCAGCAGTAACTTCCTGTCTGTCGTCACCACCGACGACTTCCCACAGCTCCTCGCCAAGAAGATAACTCCTCATGCACGACTTCCACTTCTTGAAGTTAGTCGGCGTTAAGAGTTCAATGCCAAGACCTCTTGCAAGACTTCCTTCCATTGCAAACACTTGTTGGTACCCTTCAGCAGCTCCGAGCAACAACACAGGTTGATCACCACTCAATCACTGAGTCACAACACTGGCTGACTTCTGCTCACGCAACTGAACCTCCGAAACCTCAGTAACCTCCCTCTGATACCATGTTAAATTTTCTCAACGTGGTCAGCAAGATAGCCCAAACGCCAAATTAATATCTTCGGAACTACCCAGTTCGCACGTTGAACCTGCGGAAAACCCAAGGACTAGAGGTTTCACCCAACAAAACAATGGAAGCACAAGAAGGTCTTATTATGCATTCACTTCTTTACAATCCGAGGCATACATAGCGAGACATGATTTCGCTAGTATTACAGCTGTAAACAGAAAGAACCAAAAAACATGCCGGGCGGACAGAACCGGAGTCCGCCGAGACCGCCGAGGTCGCCGAGGTCGCCGAAGCCGCCCGAACTACACTGCAATCCGCCGAATACCACGGAGTCCGACGAAGCCGCGAGGCCGCGCAGACACACCATTATTCGCCTCCTGCTGAACCCGAACTGAGGAACACCCCTACCCGCCTGATCCCGGCGGACAGGTTATTGAAGCTGGCAAAGTTGAAACAGAACTGACAAGCCGCAGAGCGACCTCCTGCTGAGTCCGCAGAGACCGCACACTTCCAAGCACTGACCGAAGTCACAGCCAAACTCCTGGCTCCTTGAAGTTATCCGCGCGACCTGCACACAGCAAACCGTCAGCCTGAAACAATCCGCGCGGACTGGCAAACACAGACCGCAGCACTTCGCCCAACCCAATTTACTGTTCACTCACGTTACTTAGATTACTGTAGATGTGCCAGGGAGGTCCTATTTATAGGCCAGGTGAGGAGTGTGGTCACCGCCCAAGAGATAGCGACACCGCCCCAGCCCGCGCGAATACAAACCACCGTCCGCTGAGTCCGCGAGGACTTAGCCGGTCACCAAGGAAAACCGCCAGGAGCAAGGCAACTAATGACGAACCCTCTCCAGTCCGCCTATGCTAAGCGGACAAGGCATCAGCCTGCAAAGCTCCAACCACTGCAGGACAGCAACCCCCTTCAATGGCTGTCCGCACCAACCCGAGGCAGTCCGCAAGACCCACACCTCAATCCGCCACAAGTCCACGACCAAAGGCAGCTAGCAACAGACCGCCCGGTCACAGCGGACTTGGCGGATACGGCGGACACCATGAACTTGGCACAAGGTGTGACCAAGCCCAAAACCATCAAGGAACAATGCGAGCATGGCAGACACAAGTTCTCGTCCGCCAAACACCCTAGCACAGACCGCCATCAGTCCGCGAGCACCTCGCACTTGTCCAACGCAGTAGCTTCCTCCCGGACTCCAAACACCAGTCCGCCAATCGGTCTCCACAGCAAGACCTGCTGTAACACCAGAACCTGACAAGGCCTCAGCCAAGCTCTAGGCTCAGTCCGCAACAGCCTAAACCGCGGACACGCCAGTCCGCAAGCCTCCCGCAAACTCGAGCCAACCCACCTATCAGCGCAAGCTTGCACCCGCCGCCACTGAGCAATGCACCAGTCCGCAAGCCTCTCTATCCGCAGATACCAGGCCGCACCAAACCGCGGACTCCATGCAACAACCCGCTCAACACAGCCGGCTTCCACCAGACTTTTCACCAGGCCGCAAACCTCAGTCCGCCCAGTCCGCCCAGTCCGCCAAAGCTGTCCGCCACGGGCCGCGCGGCCTGTCCCGTCACCCACTTCCACTTCACAAATTTCAACAGATCCGTCACATGGAATATAACAGAAGGTCCGGTCGGGGCCCCATGCCAAATTCCACGGACAATCAGTGGAGTTACATATTAATACCAAATTACTAAAATAAAACTTTGAATCCTAACACAGAGCATTCTAGCGGAAGCTTTTAAATAAGTTGGAAGAACCCACCATAAAGAATGAATGTCCACTATAAACCAAAATCGGGAATGAAAATAAAAATACACAAAGAGTCTTGGCCTTGTGGCCTTAACACCGTTTACTTAAACAATAAGTGTTTTACAGACTTCGCACGTAGGTCAGCCACACATGAAAATAGTAAAGGAAAATACTTCACTTTGGCTTCAAGGGCCAGCACAGCAATAAGGGCTTCAACCCTCTACTTGCCACTTGGCTCACTTGTTCCTGCATAAGAACAATCCACCGAACGGTGACAAAACGAAGCAACGGTAACCTAAGGTTGACCAAATTATAACGACCTCACCCCTAACTTGGGGAGGCAGTGCTTCTTCCCTGCATAGCATTAGCAAAACCAAACATGGCTATGAAAGTGTAATATAAGCACACTTCACCATAGAAGCTGGTGCTACGACCACATACCCTATGCACTCAGGGCACATTCTTGGTGTACCAGACAAAAAACAGGGTCCCACCACCATACTCAGTGATGGCCAACATATATGAGCATTAAATAGTCTTTCCGGCACATGGCCTAAGACTTGTAACTATGGCTACGATAGGTAACACTACCCACGGGTCGATCGGCATAGCTACTGGGTACAGTTCGGTCACATCCCGTTGCTCAAATCGCCGGGCCCAACAAGCCACGATGCGGGTCGACCTCTCCTTTCCCATTCCAACACACATAATCGCGTTATGTTCACTGGCTGGTTGTCAGGCCACCAAGCTGGGCTCTCCAAGCACTCAGCTTCACAAAACTGGCCCCCAGGTCTCGATGAGATAGGCCTTACAACTGCTCTCTCACCGAGCTACCGCCGACGGTAACAATACTGACGCATAGTACCTGGCAGAAATACTATTCTGCCCATATTTTCGGGTGCTCCTTGGAGTTATTCCCTAAAGTTTCCTTCTGCAATCTAACACGTACGAACCTAAAAAACATACAACACGGAGTCTTCTCCAGCAAAATAAGCATATGAAAAACATCACCAATACATACCAACCTGTCCGGATGGGCTTCACACAACATGCCTATGTTCATACTTCAATTCCAGACTCTAAATGCAAAACTACAGGCATACACCATATCTACCCGATGGAAGACCTCACACTCACTACACACTCGCGGGAGAGGGTTTCCTATATAAAAGGAAGAGGACTTCGCATGTCCAAATAGAGAATTGTTACCCTTTGTGCTCTCTTCGGTGTCATGCCAAAGATCTAGACGGATGAACACGACCGCAACGATCTTGCCTCCATAGATCCGGGCTCATCTTGCGAATCAGAGCTTCAGAACTCCAACGATGGCGAGATCTCCTTCCTCTCCTTCCTTCTTCACTCTCTCTTCTCTATAACACTTAGAAAGAGAAGATCCAAAGGAAAATTGAGATGGAAACCTACACTCTCGGCCATATACTCGCAGAGGTAACCTCCAGTCGTCGGATCCCTTATTAAAACCAGCGGATGGCCACGATTCGCTCCAGAATTCAATTTACGAGCATTATCGTCGTGCTGTAACAAGTTACCAGCGCGCGGTACCTCAATCATTTAGCTTCTTAAGGACACCACCGCTCAAAACTCAAATCGGGCATTGACACGTGGACGCATCATAACTACTCTGCTACCGCTCCGCGGTAGGACTAATGTTGCATGGTAGACAACCCGAGAACTTGGCCAAATAAATCACCAGCGCTTAATCTACCGTTGCGCGCTAGCAAGAGCTGAGACATTAAGAGCATTAAGTGTTATCGCCACGCGATAGCATACTACCACCCCGCGGTTGTCACTCAATGCTTTTAAGCATTGAGTGGTAGCGCCACGCGCTAGCTTACTAATGCTCTGTGTTAGGTTTCTAAGCCGCAGACGATTTAATTCAAAGGCTAACACCAGCGTTAACCCTACCGCTGCGCGTTAGCTTCCAATTCTTCCTTTTTACGATTTTTGGGTGTTACAATTCTCCCCCACTTAAAGAAATTTCATCCTGAAATTTGACGTTATGAGAAAATATAAAAAGTAAACTATGTATCTGATTACCTCAGTGAAAAATCTTAGGGAACTCCTCCCTCATAGTTTGCTTGCGCACCCAAGACAGCTCTTCTCGACCAAAGTTGTCCCAAAGGTCCTTAACCATTTTAATGGATTTGTTCCATAGCTGCTTGACCTCTACGTCCTTGATTCGAATGGGTTTAACCTTCATCGTCAACCCACTATTGACTGACACTTGATTCACATCAACCACTTAAGTAGGCTTTTGAATATTCCTTATGTTCTATTAAATCTAGCTTAAATGAAATAGTCTTAACTGGTATCATACAAGGCAATATCTACTTAGTCATTTTAGTAAAACCGGGGAACTGTGGTATAAAAGCTTAGGACATGTAAACCTTAGGATTATTGCTAAACTTTCTAAGGACAACCTTACTAAGGGACTACCTTCTGGTTCTTATAAGGAGGAAGGACTTTGTAGGGCTTGTCAACTAGGCAAACAAACCAAAAACAGTTTCAAATCCATTGTTAAGAGTGATTCACCCAGAGTTTTGTATTTGCTACATATGGACCTTTTTGAACCTATTGTAGTACAAATCTTATGTGGAAAATCATATACCTTAGTTATTGTATATGATTTCTCAAGATTCACTTGAGTTTTCTTTTTGAGAAACAAGTCAGATAACTTCAAAGTTCTTACAGACTTTCTTAAGAGCATCAAGATTGAGTACTCTACTTAGATTGCATTGATCAGAAGTGATCATGGCACTGAGTTTGAATCACTTCTAATGCAAGAATTCTGTCAGAAGGAAGGTGTCAGGCATTCTTTTTTTGCTCCTAGAACTTCTCAACAAAATGGGGTAGCTGAAAGGAAAAATAAAACCCAAATTGAATCTGCTGGCACATTACTTGCAGATGCTCACTTGCCCCTATCCTTTTGCGCAGAGGCAGTAAGCACAGTAAACTATGTCCTTAATAGAAGCTTAATACATAAACTTAAGGCCAAGACTCCATATAAATTACATAAATCTAAGAAACCTAAAGTAAATTATTTTAAAGTCTTTGGGTGCAAATGCTACATATATAATAATGATAAGAAACATCTTAGAGAATTTGAAGCCAATGCTATAGAGGGAATTTTCCTTGGATATTCCCAAGTCAACAAGGATTATAGGGTTTTTAACAAATCAACACTTAAAATGGAAGAATCTGTTCATGTAACTTTTGATGAGACTAACATGTTTTACAAGAAGAGAAATGTCTCTACCATATATTCTTTTCAGCTACCTAATCTGTTTGAGAAATTGGATGAATTAATCCTAACACAAGAGGTTACAGTACATCCTTCTCCACCGGTTGCTGATGAAGACAGTAATGAAGAAATTCATGATAATTTTGTTGAAGACATTGTGGCAAATGAAATTCCACCAGAGGAATTAGCACCACAAACTGTTGAACAACCAACTCTACCTGTTGATTCTGTCACACTTAGAGATCACCCTAGATCTCAAGTGATTGGAGATATATCAGCTGGTGTTCAAACAAGGCATAAATTGAACCAAGATCAGATGCATGGTCGTTTTATTTCTTAAATTGAACCTCAATCCATCAAAGATGCAGAACAAGATCCCCACTAGATCATTGTTATACAAGAGGAACTCAATTAATTTGAGAGATGTAGAGTTTGGGATTTAGTTCCAAAACCCAAAAATCATCCAGTCATTGGAACCAAATGGATCTTTACGAACAAGTTGGATGCTCAAGGAGTTATTGTAAGGAATAAAGCAAGATTGGTAGCCCAAGGATATTTACAGGAGGAGTCATAGATTATGACTAGACATTTGCTCTTATTGCTAGATTGGAGGCTATCAGAATTTTCCATGCATATTCAGCATTTAAAAAGTTCATAGTATATCAGATGAATGTCAAGAGTGCATTTCTAAATGGAGAGCTTAAGGAACAAGTTTATGTAGAGCAACCACCAGGTTTTATCTCTTCAACTCACTCTACTTATGTTTTTAAATTAAACAAAGCTCTTTATAGTCTTAAACAAGCTCCAAGTGCTTGGTATGAGACTCTTGCTAGTTTTCTTTTAGAGAATAAGTTTAGTAGAGGCATTGTAGATAAGACTTTATTTGTTGGGCATCATAAGAATAATATTTTGCTAGTTCAAATATATGTAGATGATATAATATTTGGCTATACTGATTCAGAACTATGCAAAAGATTTTCTGACCTAATGTATTCGAAGTTTGAAATGAGTAGTATGAGTGAACTATCCTACTTGGTTTACAAGTGAAGTAAATCTCTGATGGTATTTTCATATCCCAATCTAAATATGCTAAAGCGCTACTTAAAATATTTGAGATGTCAGATGCCTTAGTTATGGAAACACATATGCCCTCCAATGATGTTGATAATGATGAACAGGTAAACCTATTGATCAAAAGTTGTATAGGACCATCATTGGGTCTCTATTATACTTAACAATAAGTAGGCCAGACATCATGTTTGCTACATGTGTTTGTGCTAGGTTACAAGTTAGTCCCAAAGAATCTCACCTAATTTTGTGTTGGGTATATTGGAATAAACGTACCTGATTTGAAGAGCCTCACCCTACTCAATGATATACATCAAAATGTATTTGATTTGTTTTGAGTTTAGTTGTGCAGGTTAAGTATTTACAGGGAAAGCTGAAAAGTTTCTAAGTCCATGTGTCGACACCCAGAAGAAAAGTGTCGACACTTAAGAAGACTTGTGTCGACACCTAAAGAAGCAGTGTCGACACTTGGAGTAGTTGTGTCGACACCAGGAATGCAGAGTCGACACCATAAGGAAAGTGTCGACACATACAGGCTGTGTCGACACACAATGAAGAAATGTCTAGAGAAGCTGTGTCGACACTTAGAAGCAGTGTCGACACCCAGAGGAACTTTGTCGACATCAAAAGTGTCGACACTAGGAGGCTGTGTCGACACTCAGCAAAACATCAACAAAGTTCAAGTACAAGTGTAGACACTAGGAGGATGTATCGACACTCAGCAAACTTCAACAGAGTTTAAGTACAACTGTCGACATAATGAAGAATGTGTCGACACACAGCAAAAGTATCAACACAGAAGGCATGTGTCGACACCAAGGAAATGTGTCGACACTTAGCAAGTATCAACACAAGAAGATGTGTCGACATAAAGGATTTGTGTCGACACTTACAAGAAATAAACTAAGAAGGACTTGTGTCGACACACAGGATCAGTGTCGACACATATTGAAGAAGCAGTGTCAAGAAGCAGATTCTACAACAAGGAGTTGTGTCGACACCATGAAGGCTAGTGTCGACACTTTGTCAACTTTTGTCGACACTTAGTCTATCTGTGTCGACACTTAAAGACTGACTGTCTCGACACTTTCAGACAGTTACAAAAAATTCAAGAAGTGACTGGATGACATGACAGCTGCCATTCCAGCCGGTCTACTACAACTGTTAGAGATGTTAGAAAGTTGTTAGGAACCGGATCAGCCGGTCACCATAAAGAAAGTCTATATAAAGGCTTATAAATTCAACAGATGAAATGAGTTGGAAATCAACAAAGTGAAGAACAATACAACTAGAAGAAGACCTTCAAGTAAAGATCTAAGAAGTTGGAGAGAGAGAGCTCCTTCCAAGAAGACAGCTGTTGAACCAGGCTGTGAAGAAAGTTTCAGATTGAGATCTGATTCTTAAGTTAGCAGTGATTGAAGATCAGCTGCATAGAGACTCAACCTTATTGTGTTCTAAATTCAAGAAGCTTTGAAGGAAGCCAAGGAAGGTTGATCTCAGCAAAGTTCTTCCAAGAACTCATCAAGAAACCTGTCAACTCTTCTCTCTTATTCTGAGTTGTGGGTATATACATTGTAATTTTAATTTCTTGTAGGATCCTTAGGGATCTGAGCTGTAAGCTTGAAATTATAAAGGCTGAGTGGTAGGGCCTGTGTGCCTGAGTGTAGGAGATACTTTTCTCTGAGTGTAGGCCTTGTTGAAGGCTGAGTGTAGGTCTTTGTGAAGACTAAGTGGTAGGGCTGTGTACCTGAGTTGTAGGAGTGGGAACACTCTAAGCTGTAGGAACCTATTTGGGATTCTGAGTGTAAGATCTGAGGATCTGAGGAATAGTGGAGAAGTTGGGCCGAATCTAGTACACTACTAGATAGGCGAAGGGGGAAAGTGGATGTACCCAGACCTTGGGGAACCACTATAAAACTGTGTGTACTCTGTGTATGTGATTGATTCTGTGTATGCTGTGTTAAAGTTCTGTGAATTCTGTGATTAATTCTGCCTAAAAGTTTAAAGAGATAAGGTCACCTATTCACCCCCCGTCTAGGTGATTAGGTACAATTTCTTTCATTTTGGGTAAAAGGATTCTAAGATATATAAAGGGTTACCCTGATCTAGGACTATGGTATCCAATAGAGTCAGAATTTAAATTAACTGGATTCTTAGATGCTAACTATGCTGGATGCAGAATTGATAGGAAAAGCACATCAGGAACTTGTCAGTTCCTTGGTGATAGGCATGTGTCTTGGTTTTGCAAGAAGCAAACTTCTATATCTATTTCAACTGCTGAAGCTGAATATATGGCAGCTGGCAGTTGTTGTTCCCAGATTTTGTGGATTCAAAATCAACTATTGGATTATGGATTCAACTTAAATAATTCAACAATATTCTGTGATAATACTAGTGTAATTTCTATTGCACAAAATTCAGTTCTGCATAGTAGGACCAACCATATAGAGATTAAATATCACTTCCTAAGAGACAATATAGACAAAAAAAAAATTAATCTTGTCTTCATTTCTACTGATTTACAAAGGGCAGATATTTTCATTAAACCCATAGATGAAAAGAAACATCTGTTCTTCCAAAATCAGCAAGGCATGATAAATGGAGAAGCATTAATTTGATTTTTGTCATGATCTCGATGAACTGCACAATTTTCGTCGAACTGTATTCTGTTCATGAATCATTCGTCGAACGGAGGTCGACAAACCTTTCTTAAGAAATTTTTCTTCAAACGGAGATTGACGAATTAGTTTCAAATATTTTTCGTCGAACGGAGCTTGATGAAATATATTTCCTTCGCAAAACTTTCATCGACCTGAGATCGACGAAACACATTGCTTTTGAGATTTTTTATCGAACAAAAGTTCGATGTTTTTCTTTTTGTAGGATAGAGTTCGCTGTTTTGACTTCGAAAAACCTATATCTTGGTCTTTTCATCGAACTCAATCCCGCGCTTTTCTATCTTCCATTGCACTTGATCTTTTTGTCTTGCAGGAACATGGCGATTTCATAAGGAACTCTGGCGGCGATGAAGTTTGATGTCGATTTTGATATTGATATGGATTCATTTCTACATTCTGATCAGATATTCATGGAATTCTGACACTGTTCGAGGATCAAAATCTGAAGAAATTCATGACAACAAGAATAAAACTTCCAGTCACTGAAATTAAGGAATGGGTTTACACTGCTAAGGTTCCTGATCAGACAACCATCACTGGATCAATTGCTGGCAATCAGGTTACTCTTACACCAGAAATTCTTTCTAAAATTTTTGTATTTGTTAATGGAGAAGATGAGATAGAAATTTCTAGCACTGAATCTGATGAAATGCTAGAGAGGATGGGTCACTCCCAGGGAAACCCTAACCATCTATTAAAGAAGAACTTTTCTGTTGAATATAAATTTTTAGCAGATGTTGTTGTCAAAGTTTTGTTGGGCAAACATTCTACCCATAACTAGATCACCAGGCACCAGTTCATTGTGATATGTGCCTTGGTGAATAAGAAATCAGTGAATTGGGGAACCGTACTTTTTGATTCAATCAAGAAGAAAATTAATAAGAAGGATGTATGTTATGGTAGGATTCTGGGAATTTTTCTACATGCCAAGTGACCAGAGCTGTTGGTCTCTCAGACCACCCAGATCAATGCATCCAAAAGGCTAACTTCTACCTTATTTGGAAGATGGGAGAGGGTTATCCCTAAGCCATCAAGGAATACCTCTTCCAGGATAGCTTCTGAAGGCACCAGGGTTGTATCATCCACTTCCCCAACCCCAGCAGAAGCTCCTGGTCCTCACAATTCCTCTCCTACTCCATCTCCACATCATTCTCATATTCAGTCATCAACTCCACATGATGACTCCCTCATTCTTAAGTCACCTATACCACCCATTACATCTAAAGATATGCCATCTACTTCATTTCAACCACAATCACCAATTCATCATTCACCAATACATTCCCCTCATTCATCTCCAATTCATATCTCTTCATATACACCTCACTCCCCTATACATGAAGACATGATTCCTGATTTCATTCTACCAATCATCAATCTTCAACATATACCTCAGCCATCATCTTTTTGCCCCAACTGTGTCAATAGTTCCATTCCATCCTCTTCCATTCCATCATCTACATCTACTCAGGCTCCATCTGAGTTTATGTACTTGGACTTCTCTTCCATTGCTGCAAACCTTTTGGAATTTATCACTCCCACTCTCAGGAAAATGATTGATGAGGCAGTGGCCCCTCTTATTGCTACCATCAATACTCTTTCTTCATGGCTTGACTTCTCCTCTTTTGTCCCTTCTTCTAGGGGCCTAGATTCAGGTCTCCCTGGATCTAGGCAGGGGGAGATATCGAATGAAGAAGCTCCTAAAGCAGTAGTCTCATGTTCTGTAGCAGCAGCAGTTGTTGTTGATAATGAAGATTCAGAAATCCTTGAAATTTCAGTTGCAGAAAAGTTGACAGAAGTCCTAGCTCCAGAAATTATTCATGTTGGTGATGTTTACATTAATCCCACAGTCAATTTATTTTCTCTTTTATCAAATTTTGATACTCTGCGCAATAGTTATCCAGTTTATGAGAATGAGCTTGCTAAAGCTATAGTATGTTATACTGCTCCAGTAGATTTTTCAGTTTTAGAAGAGATTAGATCTAGTTTCAGTAATATTCCTACTAATATCTCTTCAGTCTCTGAGAGTATAATAGCTGGGAATATAATAAATGTCATAGAGCAAGGTTTTTCTACTCCCACTTATGTGATGGATGAAACTCCAATGCCAAATATGGATGATATTATGTTTTTTGATATGCTAGAAGATGATAATATGCAAACTCAAGCTATTACAGAGATAATGATTGTACAGTTAGAGGCTAAACCCATTGATTATTCAGAATTGATTAAGCAGATAGATGATCTTTATGATCAGCCTACTGAAGAGTCTGATGATAATGAAGACTCAGATGAGTCAGATGATTCCAGTTCCAAGAAAAGGAAGCTTAAGAAGAAAGCTCTTGCTAAGGTTGCTCCTCAACCTTCTACTACTGTTGATATACCATATTACATTTTGCATGGTTTACCTCTCACTCCAGATCTTCCTCACTGGATGAGATTCTCTAAGAATGAGCAAAAAAGGAGAAAGAAGATGAGAAGATACAATTCTCCTCCAAGGCCTAGGAGAGGACCTCCTCCTCCTTCTCCAATAGCTTGTGCAGCAGACAGTATTTATCAATCTGAAAGATCTACTTCTTCCCACTATCATTAATCCAAATCTTCTCAGAGAAGCAACAGACAGCAGCACAGATCCCAGAGCAGCAAACAACAACACAGAAGTCAGAGTAGTAGTCAAACTCATTCTGAATAAGAAAGGCCTCCTTCTCCTACATATGATCCAAAAATGGACCCTAACTTTAGAATGGCCAGATTTAATGAACTCATTGCTTTGTCACAGATCAATAAAGCTAAAGCTGAAGGAAAGGACACCTCTCAATTCTCAACCATGTCCTCCTACAGGAAGAAAGAGATGGATAGATATCAAGTCAAAAAACTATTCAATGTTGATGAATATATGAGCCTACATCCAGAAGCTATAGTTCCCAGAACTAGATCCTTAAAGGTTATTGGATCTCAAGATCTGAAGATGACTCAACAGAAAGCAGTAGATCCTACCAAGAAGTTGATCTTTACATCCAGAAGCTTCTAAAAAGGATTCTTAGTTTTTTGCTTTTATTCTGAACCTTATTGTTATTATTTTTGAACTCTCATAGCACTATATCATATATATGTTGAAAATTTTAATTCTACTAGATATATTTTTTTGTGTGTTTTGTGTAAATAGTATTCTCACCTAAATAGAGGGAGATTGTTAAAACCTTATTACTGATTTGGGATAGGACTACTATTAGGATGTTAGTTTGACCCAACATGTATAGTCTAGCATCATAGGATTACTTTCATTGTTATTATCTCAGAAGATTTCCACCAGAGAAGTAGTTCTATGATATCAGAATTAAGCTCGATGAAAGTAGAGCTGCATTCGACTTACGGCGATCTCAGTTCGACGAACTCAGAGTTTTAACTCCAAGTTTAGCTCGACGAACATTGAGCTCCAGTTGACGAACTCTGATCTCTACTCATAAACTCAGCCCGACAAAAGTCAAGCTCAGCTCGACGAACTTTGAGCTCAGGACGATGAATAAGCAGACTTAGTTCGATGAACTCCAGGCTCAGGTCGACGAAGTGTTTGCTGAGTTCGGCTGATTTCTTGCAATTCTATTTGTAGAAGGCAGAGCAGTTTTTCAGGCTATAATTCAGGATGATTTATATGCATAATATTCTAATTCTTGATTGCAAACAGTTATCACTCTGATATTTAATGCAATATATTCTTAATGAATATGGCTATCTCTTGCAGCATTAAATACGGATTGATCACAGAGAATTCATTCTAATTATTCACCATGGCAGTTAAGGAATAAATCTATATCCAATATTCAAATACAGCCGTTACAAATTCTCAGATACTCGGGCTATTCAAGAAATGTTTTCAAAATTCAAATACTTGGATTTCTTCTCAGGAATATATACTCAGAAATTTTGCTCTACTGAATAACAAAAAAGATAGACAAGTGAGACATCAGACAAAAATCAACACGCGGGGTTATTGAATATCTTCTACTCTCCAAGAGACAATCAGTCATTCATCTGTCTAAAAGCTTTACTGGAGAGAAATACAATTGTTGAAGGCCTACACCCTGAAGAGAAGTCTCCCTCACCTGATTACAATCTCTACACAAATCAGGGGGAGCTTTTAGCTTAATCATCCACTCAGTATTCTCAGAGAAATTAGAAAGAGAAGACAACATCACTTTTAGTTTTATTTTTCTAACTGTGTATAGGGTTATAACTCCCTTCGAAAGTTGACCCCCTTAGTTATTAAGTCACCTGATCAAAAGACTTAGTTTGGTTTTTGGGCACCTGATCAAAAGCTCAAATGGTTGTTATATCTCCCTTAAAAAATAGATATTTTGGTGGTAGGGCACTTGATCAAAACCTGTAGTGGATTCCTATCAAGGTGGTAGAAGAGTGGATGAACCCAAGATTTTAGTGATCCACTATAATTTCCTTGTGTCATATGTGATTGTTGTTCTCTTTTATTTGTGTGTTGTGATTGTTTTCTTTTCTTATATATTTATTTATCACCTACTTTAACTTCGTTGTAAAAATAAATTAAAATTTTAAAATACACTATTCACCCCCCTCTAGTGTAAAGTAAATCTATCCCTCGCTTTTAATGTTGATGTTAATATTAGGTGAACTAAGTCTTAGGTAACCAGGAATGTTGATGAGATTCAATTGATAGATTGTTAAGGAAATTAATGGTTAGAGAAGGACATATGTACAAACGATGTGGTAGCAGTTAATAATCAAACTGCCTGTCAAAGTTAGTGAATAAATGATATGTATGTGAATTATCAAGATAGTGTGTGAATATCTTATGAGATCATAATGGTTTGTGAATTCTTGAGTTAAGAAGGAATCAGATGAGGTTAATATAAGGCCATGTGATATAATGATCAATGGAAGGTGTATAATCAGATTGGTATGTTGTGTAAGGTGGCTTGCCACCTACATAAACGATAAACCCTTGTGTGGTATGGAAATGTGGAAGGGCTGGAGGTGCGTGTGTGCTTGCCTCATCGGAACGATGTGTTGATGAGGAACTTGGTGTGGAGCCTTGCATGCTGCTTAACACTGGATGTGAATAATTATAAGGGACTCTGTGTGGTGTCCTTAGTTATGAAATTGCATGCGGTGTGAGTTGACACGCGGTGTCATAATCCCGAGTTAAGGATAGTGTTGCAGGTCTATGGGTAGCCAGTCATCACACAGATGGGAGTTGACAGATAGACTTGCACGGTTGGGACTTGGTTCTCGGTGTTTACTTCTCGAGGCACCCTCTATGCTAGTGTATGGTTGGACTTTAGGCTCTTTCAGTGCCACAATGATAGGCCAACTTAGGGATATGTTCTTGGTGCACATCTACCCGAGACCCCTCTGAGCCGTAGTATGCATGTAAGCTTTGATGTGTGATCATATTATTGAAGTGTATGGAGGCCTAGGCTTGGTAGTGTGGATGCCTTCCTAGTAGTGGAAAAGCTCGTTTCACTATCACCGTCTGGCCACGACGGATGATGCTTGAGATGTTAGCTACCTACTCAAAAGGTGAGAACTACAAGTCTATGTCGACATAGCAATTGCATGCGTGTGAGCATGAGTGAGCCATTGCATTACATTCATAACATCGCATTACATTACATACACTAAATTATTATCATATAAGTTTGTATGAGCACTCTTATATGATGAGTTATTTTACTGTTGAGCCGATTGTTAACTTATATGTCTGTATGGACATTCATATAAGTTAAGTTACTTTTCTGTTGTATATTACCTTCTTGCTAGATTGTTATAATTGAGTATAACTGCTAATCAAGAATGTTGATAAACTTTTTATACTTCATTGATGTTTTTACTCACATGATATATATATATATATATATTCTCCACCTGTTTGTGCTACTACTTACATACTTATATTGTACCCTTGTCCTTTTCTCCGCCTAGTGCCTAAGAGTCGTCGGGGGAGCGGATGTGATATCCACTTAGTCTTTATGACTAACGGTTGCCATGTCTCTCGTTTTAAGAGGAAACCTCAAAAATAGAGTAGCAACAAGTTATGCAGGAAGGCAGCTAGGCCAGGACGACAGGGCCTGAAGTGACAGTGCCATCGCTGCCGTCAGTGAATGATGTGAGTTTTTGAGAGACTCATTTTGTAGTCGTTTGGGATTACGTTCTCCGATATTATGGAAACCTTGGTTGCTTCTTTATGTGTTGTACTTGTGGAATTTATACTAGTGTCCAATTTTGACTTCTCTTTACTTTCTTTATGTTGGGTTGGCATAGATGATATGTTTAGCTGGCAGGATAAGCGTATTGTAGTACAAGTTAGCCCGTGTGCTAACACTACCGCAAGGTGGATATTCTGGGCATAAGACTCCCCTCGGCCATGTTTTGTGTTCCGAGAGAGGGGTCTTACAAATGGTATCAAATTGCTACGATCCTGAAATAAAGAATCCATTGAACAATGGTGCCACTCCCGTTTGATTAGTCAGTTTAGGGACAAACTGACTTAGCGGAAGCAGTGTTGTGCTCATATGTAATTCACACTAAGTATGTCCAGTCGCTACCCTATGACTAGCAAACCTGACCTTAGGTTTGTACCTTTATGTGTAGATCCCAGCACGTGTAGAGCCAATAGGAGGCACTCCCGCTCCACCCGTCCCTACCCAGTTCCAGCAATTGGAGTTGGGACAGACACTTATGGCGATCTTAGACGTTCTTAGGGATCAATAGGCTCCAGAGCAGCAACAGGACCCGGGATCGTGAGATCCCCTAAGTCAAGCGCTTTTATTTATAGCAGGCACGAACCTGGCAGAGATAATGGATATAGTGAAAGAGTTAGGGGCAGATCACTCGAGAGTCCATGCCGATGGCAAGAGACCCGCTGAGGGAGAAACCGGAGCAAGGCACAGCTATAAAAGGAGGCGGGGCAATGGAAATAGAGGAAATCAAAGAGATGATGGTTGTTTTCGTCGGAATTTTAGGATGGAATGCCCGGCCCCGCAGCCAACACCACCACCACCTCAACAAATATATCAACAACCTAAATAACAGTTCGAACATGTTTGCTTCCGGTGTAATTATTCGGGCCATATCCGGCATTACTACCCGCAAATCGTAGGAGGACTCCCGTACTCTTCCTCTGGCAGCTCCATAAAGACAAGGACAAAGGCGTGGTCAAGGACAAGGACTACATGGAAGAAATCTCGGACCTGCTAGGGAGCAGAGTTTTACTCTAGATATGGCGCAGGAGTGGAACCCTTAGAATGAAATTGAACGTATGCTGTGATTTGACGAATATATTATAAGCATTCGTCCTTAATTTTCCTGAGCTATGCTAGGTGTCTAGTTTTGAGTTTATAATAGATACTTAGACACTGTGGCGGTTAGATAGAAACCAGCTTATACATTGTTTGATACCAGTGCCACTCACTCGTTCGTTTTGGCGAACTTATTTAAAGACTTAGAAGGAGTGCAATACTTCACCGGTATTGCTCGGAGAGTACGCCTCCTGGATGGCTCTGAGGTGACTGCATCTGCCCATATGAATGCATCTGCCCAGGGAGCAGAGTTTTACTCTAATATTGCTTGGAGTAAAGATCTTTGAAACCCTTGCCACAGTGTTGATAATGCCAGAAATAGACCTCATTATAGGCATAGTGTGGTTGGATTGGCACCACGCCAGGATTGATTGTGTGGAGAAATGAACTTCCTTGAGTCATGGGACTCTAAAGTCATCTTTCAAGGTATTAGAATTGCACCCCATATGTTATTATCTTCAATTCATACCTTAAATGCCCATATGAGGGGGATGAAGTATATATGATCTGTTTTGAACTGAAGGAGATGGTATTCGAATTGAAAGACGTACGAATAGTGCGGGATTTACCTGAGGTATTCCCTGAGAAATTCCCTGGATTACTCTTGCATAGAGAGGTGGACTTTACAATTAAGTTAGTATCAGGTCCCCCTTATCAAATGGCCCTGAAGGAACTCGCGGAGTTTAGAGTTCAACTGCAAAAATTAGTAGAATCAGGGTTCGTTCACCCCAGTTCATCACCTTAGGGAGCCCCTGTTCTATTTGTTAAGAAGAAGGATGGAACGCTACGGTTATGTATGGATTACTGGGAACTCAATCGTTTAACGGCGCGGAACAACTATCCTATACCCTGGATCGATGAGTTATCCGATCAGTTGGTAGGAGCGCACTGGTTTTCCAAGCTGGATCTGCTCTCGTGGTACTACCAACTGAGGATACGAGAGGACATTCAGAAAATGAAATTTAGCTTGAGGTACGGTCTATATGAGTTCACCGTGATGTCGTTTGGGCTCACAAATGTCCCTTCAGCATTCATGAGTTTGATGAACAAGGTGTTTGAGCCAAACTTAGATGTCTTCGTCATCGTCTTCATCGATGACATTTTAGTCTATTCGAATACAGAGGAAGAGCATGTTGAACACTTGACCTTGGTACTGAAGAAGTTAAAGGAGCATACCTTATTTACCAAGTTCGTGAAAGGATTCTCAAAGATAGCCCTTCCTCTCACAGCCATGGCAAAGAAAGGTGTGTCATACGAGTGGACACCCTGGCGTGAATCTGCATTCCAAGAACTAAAAGATAGACTTACCTCCGCACCCATCCTAGCCCTTCCATCTGGCAACTGAAGAAGCATGAAGTCAATTACCCAGTTCATGATTTGGAGTTGGGGGAAGTGGTGTTTTCCTCGAAGGTTTGGAGGCATTATTTATATGGCATCCACTGTGAGATCTTTTTAGATCACAAAAATTTAAAGTATATTCATACTCAAAAGGAGTTGAATCTGAGACAGTGGCGGTGGTTAGAATTTTTGTATGATAACGAGTTACCTTGAACTACCACCCCGGAAAAGCACATTGCTCCAAGTATTCGGTGCATCCTGGGATTTCTAAGATGTATAGTGATTTGCGGAAGACCATGTTTTGGTCGGGAATGAAGAAAGCTGTCAAGTATTATGTTACGCACTGTTAGGCTTGTCAAAAGATGAAGACGGAGTGTAAGAGCCCTGGAGGATTGTTATAGCCATTGTCCATCCCTGAGTGGAAGTTTAAGGATATCTCCATGGAATTTGTTCACTGGTTGCCTCGCTCGCTCTCTAGGAATGATTTAGTTTGGGTGATTATATATTGTCTGACGAAGGTCGCCAGATTTATCCCTATGAAGAAGGAGGCACATGTGGATGTCTTAGTGTGTCTCTTTGTGGAGCAATTTGTACGTTACCATGGCGTGCCTAAGACAATAGTCTCTTATCATGATGGTCGCTTTACCTCCAAGGAGTGGAAGGCAGTACAAGCATATCTGGGCTCTCACCATACCTTCAGCATAGTTTTTCATCCTCAGACGGATGGTCAGTCTGAGAGGACCATCAGGACAATGGAGGATCTTTTGAGACTATTGGTATTGGATAGAGGAGAACCATGGAAACTACTATTACCACTAATAGAATTTTCATACAACAATATCCACCAAGCTAGCATCGGGATGGCTCCCCACGAAGCACTTTATAGAAGCAGGTGTAGAAATCCACTATCATTTGTGCAGGATGAAGATCCAAAAGTTTTGGGGATAGGTACATTGATGATGCTGATGCGCTTGTCAAGTTGATACGAGACCGCATGCTTGAGGCTCAGAGTTGATAGGCAAAGTACTATAATGCAAAACACCGAATGGTGGAATTTCAAGTGGGTGACAAAGTATTCTTGAAGATCAGGCCAATGCATGGAGTGTCGCGGGTGCGTGGTATGACGAAACTCAAACCGAGGTATGTGGGGCCCTATGCTATATTGGAGAGAATAGGGCCTTGGGCCTATCAGCTGTAGCTACCACCAGAGCTGGAGAATTTGCACGATCTCTTCCATGTGTCGTCGCTTAGGAAGGCACTACTACGTCCTGAACAACATATCCCCACCCCAGATGGAAAGGTAGCAGCCGATAGATCTGTTCGACTAGAGCCGGTGTGGATAGTGGACACCGAGACGAGGAGATTGCGACGGAAAAGTGTACCATTGGTAAATGTCCAATGGTCTAACCACGAGAAAGAAGAATACAGTTGTGAACCGGTGGACTTGATGCAAAAGCGCTACCCGGAGTTGTCTTCCCCAAGGTAAATTTAAAAGCATATTATATTTTCTTACTTTATTTCACCCACAACCTTAGCCTGATTTCGAGGATGAAATATTTTATTTTGTTTATAGGATTTCTAACATCCCGTTTTGCGCTAGACCCCTCGCACGTGTTTTGAGTCAAGGGAGTTGACTTGGGCACGGGGTGCGCCAGAGTCGACAGGTAAAATTCGTCGGATATTGTCACGGATATCTGACGAATTCATCGAGTATAGCTTGTGAGTTGAGACCAATACTATTCGTCGAATATCATCATGAATTAGGATGAGGCGTTGAGTGAACTCAACACCACTAGATGAATCTAGACTTAGAATATTTGCTGTACTCAGGGCATTGAGTGAGTTGAATGCACTTAACGTGACATTGAGTGCGTTGAGTGCACTCAACGCCATTCAACGAATTAGGCTGAGGCGTTCAGTGGACTCAACTCCATTCGACGAACTATAACGTATAAGCATTTTTGATGTTGAGGCGTTGAGTGGACTCAACACCACTCAACGTCATTTGACTTAGAATATTTCTAGAAACTGCAGGCATCGAGTGCATTGAGTGCACTTGACTCCATTCGATGAATTATGTTGACGCATTGAGAGGACTCAACGCCATTTGACTTAGAAAATATCTGGGATGATTGACATCGAGTGCATTGAGTGCACTCGACGTCATTAGCTGAAAGGAGTCAAGTGCGTTGAGTGCACTCGACGTCACTCAATGCTTTTACTTAGAATTATGCTGAGAATTATGGCGTCGAGTGAGTTGAGTGTACTTGACGCCACTCGATGATTCATCGAGTAAAGAAGGTACACTTGATGATTTTAACTTAGGAACTGTTGTATTTATATATGGCATTGAGTGGTCACGACAAATCTCGATGATTCGTCGATTAAGTGTATGATACTTGATGATTTGTTGAGTATAGGTCGCTTACTCGACGACTTTGACTTAGCAGATTTTATGGCACAATCTGCTTGCTGTCACATGCCCGGTCTGAATTAGATTTTTGGGTATTGCGCCAAAATAATTTAATTAGGCGTGTCCTTTCAGCATGACATATTTAAAGCAATAATAAGCATTCCAATATCAAGTCGACACGTGGCAAGGCGGTTAACCCTAATTTCTCATTATAAGCGGTGACTTATGTGAAACCCTAGCTGTCACTTTGCCATTTTGCCGAGCTTTACTGTGCAACTTCGACAAAAGCGGAAGGAACAAGAAGAGTCGCCGAAGTCAGGTTTTTCTGGAGGAAAAGTCTTCCCTTCTCTTCCCCGTAAAGAACAACACCAACAATGGGAAGAAGATGCCGCTGAGGAGGATAACGAGATACATGGCCGGAAATGAGGTGTGTTTCCTACCCTCTCCCTTGATTATAGATCTGTAGTTATTTTCTTGGAGAGTTGTCAATTCAAAGGAGTTTGACTTGCGAGATGAAGATTTCCTTGGAAGGGACCATGTTATGGTCTTGCCCTAGAGATTAGTTGTCTTCAACCTCTCCTCTCTTCTATGTGAAGATGGTGGACTTGGTTTCGTGAAGAAGAATGGTCTAATGAGGGTGAATAAGGGAGGAGGAAAATCTGTACTTGGTTCGGAAGAAATACCTAAAAGAAGAAGATGAACCGATGTCGTTCATCTTGCTTTAAGATGCGTGCAGAAATCTGTTTTCTGTGCGCAGTAAACTTCGAGGCCATTTTCGGGTATGATACGGCCAGATCTGGGCTTTCAACTAAACACGAAAGTGGTATCCATTGGAATGTCCTTTCCAACGGGTGGTTACATGTTTTCATACGAGGTCTGCAGACTCGGAAAAGTCCAATCGAACCTGCTGGGATGATATGTTATACGTGCAGAAATCTGTTTCCTGTATGCAACAGACTTCAAGGATGATTTCAAGTACCTTACGGTTTGATCTGGGTCGTGGACTAAATACAAAAGTTATGGTCCTTGTAAATATCTTTCCAACGGATAGTTATATGTTTTCATACGAGTCTTGTAGACTCGGGAATATCCAGTTAAATTTATTGTACAGTCATGCCTTATTTAATTACTGCTCTCGGGTTAGCATAGGACTGGATCTGAGGTTGGGAAACGATTATATCATGTTGATGTTACTGTTAGGTGAACTTAGTCTTAGGTAATCAGGAATGTTAATGAGATTCAATTGATAGACCGTTAAGGAAATAAATGGTTAGAGAAACACATATGTACAAACATTGTGGTAGAAGTTAATAATCAAACTGTCGGTCAAAGTTAGTGAATAAATGATGTGTATGTGAATTATCAAGATGGTGTGTGAATATATTAGGAGGGCATATCTGTTTGTGAATGATTGAATTAAGAAGGAATCAGATGAGGTTAATATAAGGCCATGTGGTATAGTGATCAATGGAAGGTGTATAACAGTCCACAGTTTAGGGTCGTGTCTCCAAATGGGTAGAAGTGTGAGATCGGTATGTTGTGTAAGGTGTCTTACCACCTGCATAAACGATAAACCCTTGCGGGGTATGGAAATGTGGAAGGGTTGGAGGTGCGTGTGTGCTTTCCTCACTGGAATGATGTGTTGATAAGGGACTCGGTGTGGAGCCTTGCGTACTGTTGAGCACGGGATATGAATAATTATAAGGGACTCAGTGTGGAACCCTTAATTGTGAAATTGCATGCGGTGTGAGTTGACACGCAGTGTCATAATCCAGGGTTAAGGATAGTGTGGCAGGTCTACGGTCTCGTCAGTCGTCACACCGACGGTAGTTGACAGATAGATTTGCACTATTGGGCCTTGGTCCTTGGTGTTTACTTCCTGAGGCACCCTCCGTGCTAGTGGATGGTTAGCTTTAGGCTCCTTCCGTGCCACAACGATAGGCCAGCGTATGGATACGTTCTTGGTGCACATCTAAACGAGACCAATTTGAGCTGTAGTACACATGTAAGCTTTATTTTGTGATCTTAGTGTTGAAGCGTATGGAGGCCTAGGCTTGTTAGTGTGGATGCCTGCCTAGTAGTGGAAAAGCCCGTTTCACTATCAACATCTGGCCACGATGGATGACGCCTGAGTGGTTAGCTACCTGCTCGAAAAGTGGGACCTACAAGTCTGTGTAGACATAGCAATTGCATGAGTGTAAGCATGGGTGAGTCATTGCATTGCATTCATAACATCGCATTACGTTACACACACAAGATCTTTATCATATAAGTTTGTGTGGGCACTCTTATATGATGAGTTACTTTACCGTTGAGCTTATCCTTAACTTATATGTTTGTATGAGCATTCATATAAGTTAAGTTACTTTCCTGTTGTAGATTACCTACTTGCTGGATTGTTAAAATTGAGTATAACTGCTAATCAAGAATGTTTATAAACTTGTTATACTTCATTGATGTTTTTACTCACAAATATATATTCTCCACATGTTTGTACTACTACTAACATACTTATATTGTACCCTTTTCCTTTTCTCTGCCTGGTGCCTAAGAGTCACCGGGGGAGCGGATGTGATATACACTTTGTCTTTATGACTAATAGTTTCTACGTCTCCCTTTTTAGGAGGAAACCCCACAAATAGAGCAACAACAGGTTATGCAGAAGGGCAGCCAGGGCAGGACGATAGGGCCTGAAGTGACGGTACCATCACTGTCGTCAGTGACTGATGTGAGTTTTTGAGAGACTCATTTTGTAACCATTTGGCATTACGTACTCTGTTATTATGGAAGTCTTGGTTGCTTATTTATTTGTTGTACTTGTGGACTTTATACTAGTGTGCAATTTTGACTTCTCTTTTCTTTCTTTATGTTGGGTTGGCATGGATGATATGTTTAGCTGACATGATAAACATCTTGTAGTACAGGTTAGCCCGTGTGCTAGCGCTACCGCAAGGTGGCTGTTCTGGGCATAAGACTCCCCTCGGCCATGTTTTGTGTTCCGGGAGGGGGATCTTACAAACAATATCTTGGCCTTTGGTGCTCTAGGAATAATGATTTTGAGCTTACTGGTTTCTAAGATACAGATTTTGTAGGTTGCAAAGAAGATAAGAAAAGCACCTAGGGAATATACCAGTTACTTAGGAAAAGACTAGTTTCCTGGAGTATCAAGAAGCAAACCAGTGTCGTTATCTCAACAGTTGAGTCAGAGTGCATCTCAGTTGGCAACTACTATGCTCAACTATTATGGATTCAGCATCAGCTGCAAAACTACAACTAGCAGATAAGTTGAAATCATATGCTCTGTGACTATTGCAGTGTCATCTCGATTGCTAAGAACCCTGCGTCACACAGGAGGACTAAGCACATTAAGATAAGGTACCACTTCATCAAAGAGCATGTTGAAAAGGAAGATATTTGCCTTGAGTTTTCCCCACTGACAAGCAAGTTGCAGATATCTTTACAAAGCCTCTAGATGAAGTCAAGTTCTGTTTCTTTAAGATTGAGTTGGGTATGCTTAACTTGGAATAATTTTGCATATTCAGATCAGCCTTCTATGTTCCTCATAGTAGTATAATGATATTATATGCAATCTATAAGATGTTAGGACTCTATCAATGTTTGCAAGAGTATTTGAGAATGAGTATGTTGACTCGCACACTGGAGGTTTGCTTGTCATTTTGATCCAAAAAATGCCAAATTTGACACTTATGGGATTGGATCAATATCAGCTGTTTCCTTTTAATCGTCTTGTATGACAAAAGGTTGGATCAATATCGGCCTTATCATTTCGATCGTTTTGTGAAGGCTAATCAATACTTCTCTAACAGGCTGTTAAGTCAAGATCTATATCTAAATTCATTAGGTATGGAGCAGAAGGTGTTTTCTCAATCATATACAAAGCTCATTCCCCAAGTCGAAAATTCTATTAGAAATGACGGATCCTTTCCCTCAATCTATTTACCAGCTTAATCCAACAGATCAAGGTACGCGATGTTTTGCATTCCGAGTAATATTAATAAATTTATTCCACTATCTTACTTTTTCCTCATCTATATAAGCGTGTGAACTCCTAATCTGCTTCCAACCACTAGTATCATCCTATCCTGGAAAAACCATAAACACCAAGGTTCGAGCCTGTCAGTAATGGCATCTGTTGAGGGGACACTTCCAGAAAACCATGCACCCCAACCAATGCACCAAATTGAGGGGTAGGCTACACCTATTGTAACACCCCAAAAAGGAGTAGGAAGTAACAGGCTAAAAGTCGAGCCGGGGTTCGACGAACGTCGAGCCGGGGTTCGACGAACGTCGAGCCGGGGTTCGACGAACGTCGAGCCGGGGTTCGACGAACGTCGAGCCGGGGTTCGACGAACGTCGAGCCGGGGTTCGACGAACGTCGAGCCGGCGTTCGACGAACGTCGAGCCGGGGTTCGACGAACGTCGAGCCGGCGTTCGACGAACGTCGAGCCGGCGTTCGACGAACGTCGAGCCGGCGTTCGACGAACGTCGAGCCGGCGTTCGACGAACGTTGTTCTGTTATCCTTCATGTCTTCATTTGGCGAATGTCGAATGGCGTTTGACGAACGTCAAATGGAAGGGGTGCTCGCGTAACATCGGCGCATTCTTTCGATAAACGTGTTGCATTCTTTCGACGAACGTCGTAAGGATTTCGAAAGTAACAGCGGCCGTGGTTGGCTGGTCAAAGCGGTCAGGTTGACTTTCAACTCCACTCCAGGACAATGCTTTATTTTGATGGATTGATCGTGTGGCTGGGGATTTACCCGAGGCCACATATGTAGAGGGGTTGGGATGAGGAAATCTTTATTTCCTTCTCACTCTCTCTCTCTTCATTTCATCCAAGTTTTGGAGAAGAGAACTCACGGCTGGAGATAAGGGTTTGGGCTGACCTTTGTGAAGGTGCTGAAGGAGATTCCCTTATCGGAAGCAGTATCCAAGGCTATATCCGCGAAGGGGAAAGTCAGGCACTCATTTCCATCCGCCTAGAAAAGCTTTGGCATGGCTCCGAAGAGAACGACAAGGGTAACGATTTTCTCCTGGACAAGTGAAGTCCTCTATATGCCTACTTGCATGGAACCCCTCATCAAAAGGATAAAAAGGATGGATTCCAATGGGTAGATCGGTATGATCCTCGTTTATTCATGCATATAGATCCGAAAATGTAGAGTACGGAATAAGCATGTTGTGAGAAGCCCATCTACACATATTTGTCTGTATTGGTGATGTTTTATGCTTTGCGTGCCGGAGAAGACTCCGTGGATATGCATGTGACGTACGTATAAAATCCGGGGTCTAGGGGTATGCAGGATAATGCATCAAAGTACTGAAAGCATATCCAGGAAAATACCCAGAAAAGATCACAGTTTGGAGAACTGTGGTTGTCGTCGGACGACAGTGAGTGTCGCTGGCGATAGCTCCCTGTGAGCTAAAATGTTGCGAGGTCTGTCTTTAAGAGACCTGAGGGCCATTGTATGTAAAGTTGTGAGCATAAATTTCGCAGCAGTGGTGGGTGCCTGCCCGAAATGGACAAAGTCGTGTGGCTTCTGATGAGTTGAGCCGTGGAGGCCAACTACTGTGCCATCAAGTTAAGTACATCTAAATGACTGGGTCGTCAAGTTAAGTACCTCTAAATGTGCAGTCGGTCGTCAAGTTAAGCACCTTTGAATGACGTGGTCGTCAAGCTAAGTAGCTCTGAACGACAAAGATACTGTTAAGTCATGGACCTCTGAACAGTGGTGATACACGGGGAAGTCTAGTACACCGAAAGTGTGCCCTGAGTGTACGAGGCGTATGGTCGTTGTGCCAACGTATGTGGTGAATGGTGCTGAAATGCACTTTGTTGTTGCCACTATATGTATATATGTTGCTGCTTGCAGGGAAGGAGAACCGCCGCCCCGAGTTAGGGGTGGCGGTCGTTATAAATTGGTCAGCAAAATGCTGATCGTTGCTTTGTTTGCCACATTTTGGTGGGCCTTTTTGTTTAGGTGCTGGAGAGCCAAGTGAGAAGTAGCTAGAAGAAGCCCATGTACTGCAATTGGCTGGCTCTTGAAGGCCCAAAAGTGAACATTTACTGTTTTCATGTGTGGTCGGTCTGCGTGCCGAAGTATAAAACCACTTGTTGTTAACTGAAACAGTTGTAATAAGGCTACGGCTGAAACATGTGTTATATGTATATATTTATATCATTCCTGTGGTGTAGTGGACATTCTTGTGATATATGAGTTCAGAACTTAAAATGCTTCCGCTAGAATGCTCTTAGGTAGGGTGCATTTATAATTGAACTTGGATTTGGCGGCAACTTGTAATCTCCTTACCTGTCCGTGGTATATGGCGTCGGGCCCCGGCCGGACCTTTTGTCATATGATATACGACGGATGGGGGCATTACACCTGTTTTCCAAGGTGATCAAATGTGATCAATGTTGACTGAATAAAGAATTCTCATTGAATTTCATACAGACGGAGCCATAAAAATGGTTCAAGAAATGTTCTCCACTCAAATATCTGAGCTAAAATGCAAGATCGATCACATGATGCAAACTCTTAAGCATCATGTGGAATATTACAAGGTAGACAGGATAAACAGACTCCTTGAAGAAGATAGAAAGGGGGAGAAGAATGATTCCCCTTTGTTTACACTCCCACCTCCAACAGGAGGAGTCAAAATAGGAGGTGCATCCGCATCTTCTGGAGGAGCATCCATGATCATTTAGATAATAGATCAAGATACAAAGAAGCAAAAAAGAATGTTAGATCTACAACAACAACTAGAAGATGAGGATAGAAGTAGGAGGACTAGGGTGATGTTAGTGGGGAAAGAAAAAAAAAGAAAAGCCTAATTTAAAAATGTGCATATAGTGTATCTTCTTTAAAATGTACATGTCTTATGTATGCTATTCTTTTGTATCACTATTATAATGAATGCGTTGTTATCCTTTTATGTTATCCTTTTCTAGTTGGTATCATGGATTTTTCTCTATATGGTTATGTAGCATCCTTATTTCATGAATGTATCTTATCATTTAAGAGGTTCTGAATTCTTCAAATAGAGGGAGATTGTTGGGTACATTGCCCACAATGTACCTGATTTGAAGAAGTCCTCCATATAATTATATGTGCAATTTGTATTTAATGCAAGTATGTTGTGAATTGTGTAGGCTTTATTTAATATATGTTCAGTCAACTCCAACAAGATTGAAGATCAGTGTATACCATAAATGAACAAATGCATAACTCTGAAATGGTCTAAATACTATATAGTGAAGTACATGACTACACTGTCTTGATAAGTAAAGATGACTCAACGATATCGTTGTGTAAGAAGACTCTACACAACAGTACCGTCTTGTTTGCTTCAGAGAAGAAGATTTCCTATGCCAAGTACAATACCATTTTTTGAGAAACATTCACAAAATGATATTGTCTTAATAGAGTAAGATTAACGTTGTGTTGTCTAGCAAGGCAGGATTGCAAGTCAATGGAAGGGTCGAAAGCATATATTACATCATTCGCATTTGAAAAGTACTTTGACATATAGTGTTCGATGTTTCGACCGTTAGAGAGGACATAGGTATAAAAGTCAATCAAGGGGTTCATCAACCCTAAAGGGAGATAAGAAAACAAAATCTTAAAAGAAGCAAAGGGTCGTTAAGCTAACAGAGAAGATCTTTGTGATCTTAGCAAGTACTGTAAGTTAGATCTCATGCAATACAATTGGAAGCTCATCTTCTTGTTGGAGAAGGAGAAGAAATTTGTACATTTCTTCAAACTAGCAAAACATCACTGAACCTGATCTCAAATTCAAGACAACTCAGTTCATTGCTGATTCAGAGGAAAACTCTCTTCCAAGAAAGCACAAAAAGACTCAAACTTAAAGTAATATATTTTGAGTCCATTATTTGTAAACATATTATAACTCTTTATTGTGGAAGATTCGTTTGGATCTGACTGTATGGCTTAGAGTTAAGCCTAAGGTAGGATCTTGTATACATTTGAGGTAGGATTCAAGGAGTAAATATGAGGTAGGAGACCAGCTGAGTCTTTGAGTTGTAGGAGTGCTTGCATTCTGAGGTAGGGTTTTGGACATCCTAAGGTTGGACTTTGTTGAAGTCTAAGGTATGGTCTTGTTGATGACCTGAGGTAAGATTTTGAGGAATCTGAGTTGTAAGATCTTTGATCTAAGAAGTTAGAGGAGTTTGTCGAGTCTACCACACTACTATATAGATGGTGAGAGAAAGTAGATGTACCCATACTCTGGGAAACCACAATAAATTCTTGGGTGTTGTCTATGTTGTGCCTTATTCTTTGGTTTCTGTGTTAAATTAACTTAAAAATTTCAAAAGGCCAAAAACAGCAAAGCACCTATTCACCCCCCCCCCTCTAGGTGTTTACACTATCCCGTATTCTTTTATCAAGCTTTTCTCTCATTGTCGGATTCAAAATCCAAGACAACTTTGGGTTCATAAACCAATCAAAGAGAAGGTTAATGTCAAGAAGAAGCAATTTTTAAAACATTAATATCGTAGAACCTGTCTCTAATACCACTGTTGGGTTTTCTATACTTGAGTGGAACAACACATCACATGTGGGAAGTGGAGTAAATTTACAAGAAAAATCCTAAATAGTAAAAGATCTTGCGATATCCATGAATTAAGAAATGTATTAATAGCAAATGTGTAGTACCTTAGTGGGATTGAGTTTTTCACTCCACCAAGATGCTCCAAGAATATTTGTTTAAACAGCAGACGGTTGAGTCCACGCAGAAATAGATCTGGGACTCTACAGAAGTCCACAAGAACGATGGAGAACCTCAAAGTCTTGTCGAGTAGGATTTGGGTCCGAGAAGGAATACCCTTTGAGTCTCCATGAATTAATATATTCATTATAGGAGAGACAAAGACAGCAGGACGAGATCTTGTAGAAGCGGTCACAGAAAATTCTTAGGCTTGGTTAGGTCAATCTTAGGAAATGCTTTATATCATGATCTCAAAAGGCATCATCAGGAAAAACCTAATATCATGTCTACTTATACCTAAGGATATTAGACAGATATGATCCTCTACAATCCGCTAAGAAATTGACTTGCATCGACATGTATTGAATAGAACATGACGTGCATCGATAAGAACTTCACATAACTTTGATAAGTACTCAACGACACTCGATGTAACTTGTGTCGATGTCTTCTCAATTCAACATCAACAATCACTCAATGTAACTTGTATTGAATAGAACTCAAATTGCGTCCATATTTACTTGACGCAACTTTGACTTAAGCATGCTTTGATTTGACCTCAGGTTGCATAGAATAGAACTCGACGTGTGTCTATATCTATTGCATGCAAGCGACGATTTTTATATAGCGAACGATTGGTCCTTCACTCAGATCCAATATGAGTAAGTCCAACGCAATTCTTCCTCTAACTTCTCCATACTCTCTTATGCCTGCCCCTATAGGCTCATATTACATTGACAATGAGAATAACTGCTTGACTACTTTCAAATCACCATAGAAACACAAATAGCGGTCATTAAGTTTGGTTCTCGCTAGTTTTCTCTCTCTTTTACCCTCTTGTACTCCCTTGTATTCACATGTAACCTCTTTATAATTAATCAAGAGTCTCGTCGCAATACATTCATTCGCCACGGTGGGTCAAATCCAGTGTTCGCCGCTTTCAACAGCACCTCCCTTTAATGATCCTTTTTATTTGCCTAACGATCTATAAGGTTAGTAGCTAATCACTTCTGAATCTCTTTTTCCTCCGCCGACCACCCGATGAAGGGAATGTGCGTGGAGAGTTGGTGACAATTTTGGCTCCAACATACCCAGTACCTCCTATGGACTTGTGACCTACAGTTAGATTGACCAACTCCCAGGTATGATTCTTCTTAATGGATGTTATTCCTTCATCTGTTTCCTTTCTCCATGTCTACTCCTGAGCCCCTGAATCTCTGATCGGTGTTGATGGTTGTTCAACTTCACCATACTTAGTTGCTACTTTATGACCACCTTCTTCATCAACATCGTCAGAGAAGATCCCCTTGACACTTCTCTCCTTCTCGTCCCAGCTCCAACAACTAAATTTCTCGAGAAGGACATCTATTGAGAAGACCGCCTTCTTTTTCACTGGGTTGTATAACTTATATGTTTTATTTCTCGAAGCATATCCTATAAATGTACACTTCTTGATCTTGTCATCCAGCTTCTTCCTCCTCTGGTCAGGGATATGAGCATATGCTACATATCCAAAGACTCTCAAGTGTTGCACACTTGGCTTCCCTACACTTCATGCCTCATATGGAGTCTTGTACTTCACACTCTTTGTAGGACATCTGTTTAGCAAGTACACAACATATTGTACTGGTTTAACCCAAAACCTCTTGAGCACCTTTTTGCACTTTACCATATTCCTCGCCATGTTTTGAATTGTTAGATTTTTTTTCTGCAACTCTGTTCTACTGAGGTGAGTATGTTGATGTCAGTTGATGGGCAATCCCATGATCTTTGCAGAAATCATCAAATAACATTGAGTTGTACTCCCCACCTCAATCAGTCCTGAGCACTTTTAGTGAATGTCCACTGTCCTCTGTCATTGCCTTGAACTTCTTGAACTTGTCAAGAGACTCAGACTTCACCTTCAAGAAGTATACCCAACACTTCGGACTAAAGTCATTAGTGAAGGTGATGTAGTATTGCTTTTGCAAACTAAGGTAATATTAAACAGACCAGTAATGTCCGAATGAACCAGTTCAAGTTGTCTCTAGTCCTTAAAGACTTGCCACCTTCAAACGTTTGTCGCTTCTGCTTCCCTTTTGTGTATGCTTCACATATCTTCTGTAGTGGTAAGATCCTTGGTATACTTTTACCATCTTTGCTTGTGACAAAAGTTTATAGCTACTAAAAACTAAGTGACCCATCCTATGATGCCACAACCAAGCTTCTTCATCTTCTGTCGTTACTAAACATATCGTCTCCTCGACATCCATCCTCAATGTAAAGAAACGATTTGTTATCATCTTTACCTTCAAAAACTCTCTTTCTTATTGGTTCCACATAATCAATATACCATCCTTCAGCTGGATGCATTTGACTTTATCCATCAACTGTCCAAGAATTAAGATGTTACTCTTTAACCCTGGGACATAGAACGCATCATTGAGGTGAACCTTTTCACCATTTAAGGTGACCACTACTGAGATCTTTGAATCATCGCCAAAGCTACCCTCACCAACACATGGTTCGAGGTTAATGAATATCTCTTTCTCACCATACATGTGGTTGTTATCTCTTGTTTCTAAGTACCAAACTTCATTCCTGCCACCTTAAATTATGTTGTAGGTTAAGAACATCATTGGATCACCATATATGTTGCTTACTTCTACATAGTGGTTTGCATCCTCTATCCTTCTTGGGCACCTACAGTCATATCTCATGTGCTTAAACCTTGAACGTTAGAATTGTAACATTATACTTAGGACATTCTTCCATGGCCTCTTCCACTACCTCTTCCTCCATGGTAGCTGCCTTGAGCATGCTCTATATCTCCCGGGAAGATCAGATTCCTCCTTAGAACTCTTCCTCCTCTTCTTCCCATGCCTCTGCATTTATGACCTCAGCTCGCTGGCCACCTCTTCTATTAGAGCTCTCTCCAAAATTTAGATGAGTCTGAAGTGCTTTCTCTAAGACACTTGACTCTTTATCTTATAACATGCGGTATTCATGGGCTAAACAGTAAAAGTTTTTGTGACTTGCATGAATTAGGAAATATATAAACATCAAATGTGTAGTACCTGAGTTAGATTGAGTTTTTCACTCAAGATAGATACTCCAGGAATCTTTTTATAAAAAATAAATGACTGAGTACACGAAGAAATAGATCTGCGACTCTACAGAAGATATACATGGTCTTGTCCAATAAGATTTAGGTCAGAGAAGGAATGCCCTTTACATCTCTATGAATTACTAGATTCATTCTAGGATTGGCAGCGATGGCGGGACGGGATCTCGAAGAAGAGGTCACACCTTATTCTGGGGTTCGGCTAGGTTGATCTAAGGAAATGCTTTTTGTCTTGATCTCAAAAGGTGTCATCCGGGAATAACCTAATTTCTTATTTCTCTGTGCGCAAGGATATCAGACAAACATGAGCCTCCACAATCTGCTAAGAACTCTACTTGTGTCGTGTAACACCCCCTATCCGTCGCATAACATATAGCAGTAGGTCCGGTCGGGGCCCGACGCCATATACTACAGACAGACCGGGTGGTTACTCAATGGAAAGCATCCAACCAATCACAATGTCCTACACAGAGCATTCTAGCGGAAGCAGTTTTATAAGTTGCGATTAAAAGAACCCAGCACAAAAAGCATGAATGTCCACTAACAAGCCAAATAGGAATGAAGTACATACACAAGTACTGGCCTTAAGGCCTTACAATTGGTTTACTCTTATTACGTGTTTTCCATACCACGACATGCAGGCCGGTCATACATGAACAAAAGCAAGTAAACACTCCAATTAGGCCTTCGAGGTCCGGCTTCACAATTTGGGCTTTAGCCCGCTATTGACCGCTTGGTCCTGCAGCACCTGCAAGCAACAAACCAACGTATGGTGGCAAACAAAAGCAACGGTCAGCAATGTTGACCAAATTATAACGATCCCGCCCCCAATTCGGGGTGGCGATGCTCCTTCCCTGCACTTATTAGCATAACCAAGCAGTGTATAAATATACATTTCATCACTGGCGTAGGATCACACGGCCACACGCCCCGTGCACTCAGGGCACATTCTCGGTGATCACGGTCTAAGCCCGCCGACTCACCACCGTCCCCAGGACGGCCAAACAATGAGCATTTTATCTTCCCGGCATGGGTCACGGTAATTAAAACCATAGACCGCCGAAGACCCTCATCTATGCCAACGGTTCT
Source organism: Platanthera guangdongensis (assembly GCA_039583875.1). Lineage (NCBI taxonomy): Eukaryota > Viridiplantae > Streptophyta > Magnoliopsida > Asparagales > Orchidaceae > Platanthera > Platanthera guangdongensis. Next base: position 164,070,645 of record CM077162.1, read on the forward strand.
AACCGAACGACATAGAACGGGTACGGTTCCGCCTAACCCATTACTCACGCCGCAACGTTAGTTTAAAACATATGCGCGGGTCAAACATCTCCCTAGTCCCATTTCCGTCACACACTTCACATAACCCGGTTATGTTCAAGTTGGCTCCCAGGCCACCAAGTTTGCAAGATCACGCATCCGCCCAGTTTTCCGGGTGCACCTTAGGGTTAATCCCCAAGGCTCCCTATTGCAATCTACCACGTAGAAAACCTGAAAAACAAACATTCGCACGGAGTCTTCTCCAGCCATTTATGCAATGCAACATCACCGATCCAGACCAACTTGTACGGGTAGGCTTCACACATCATGCCTATATCTGTTCTCGATTACGGACTCTACATGTATACAACGCGGACTATTCATATCTACCCGAAGGAACGCCTCAAACTCACCGCAAACTCGCGAGAGCGGGCTTCCCTATGCAAAAGAAGTAGAGCTTCACATGCTCAAGTAGAGAATCGTTACCCTAGCATTATTCCTTAGCGCCATGGAAAAGTAAGCGGATGAAAAGCACTGCACTCTCTTTGCCTTCGTAGATCCAAAGTCGGCTCGCGATTTGGAGCTCTAAAACTCCTCCAACGACTGGATCTAGACTTCTTCCTCCTTTGCTCTCCCTTCTCTATAGAATTTAGACAGAGAACTTACGGCAGGAAATAAGGGTCTTGAAACACTGTACATGGGTATAACCCCTTCGGGAATAACCACAACCGTCGGATCCCACAAAAAAGGATGCACAGACACGATCCAGGTCTGACCTGGACAAATGGGGTTAAACACTGCATAGTACACCAATCAGGAGCAAGACACATACGCGATCAATCAAATTGTGTCGGGACATTAAGTCAACTCCCGCCAAAACCCCCTGCGTCAACACTCCGCGTCGACCGAGTCAGACACGCCAGAATCCGCCCCGCGCTCGACGATCGTCGAACCAAGATCGTCGAATGCTGCAAGATCGTCAAACGGAGATAGCTGGCCTGATCGTCGAACGTAAATAGTTGGCCAAATCGTCGAACGCGTGGCCCAATCGTCGAACCCACGGCCCGATCGTCGAATACAGAAAACTGCCTGATCGACGGACACGCGGCTCGATCGTCGAACCCACGACCCGATTGTCGAACCCAGATAACATGCCTGATCGTCGAACACAGATAGTTGGACCGATCGTCAAACCCAGAATATCGTCAGATCGTCGAACGCAGCATTGAGACCAGATCGTCGACCGCTGCTCGACGATCGTCGAACCCAGATTTCTGCCTGGTCGATTTGCCAAAACTTTGGAACTACCCTGACACGCCCTGGGACACGCCCGTGTCCCAGACCGTGTTATCTGCTCGACGATTGTCGAACCCAATTTCGTCGAACACACGACCAAATCGTTGAACCAGCTCGTCACGCCCGGGGACATGCCCGTGACCCTGGACATGTACCTCTTGCCAAATTCCAAATTTGGCCCGGAACGCCTCCCGTTGCTCTTCTGAGTTTCGGGGCGTTACAACTCTCCCCCTCTTAAAAGAATTTCGTCCACGAAATTACATAATGGAAAGATAAGTACAAAATTAAATTGTACCTGAGCGGAACAACTCCGGATACTCGTCAAGCATAGTGTGCTCTTGTTCCCAAGAGAGCTCCTCTCGACCACAATTGTCCCATCGGACCTTGACCATCCTGATCTCTTTATTGCATAGCCGCTTGACCTCCGAGTCTTCAATACGCACGGGCTTGACCTTTGTCGTCAACCCACTATCAATCGGCACTTGATCGACCGCGATCACTTGCGTAGGCTCTTGCACCGCCTTCCGTAACACTGATATATGGAATACATCATGTAGACCACTAAGTTTCACTGATAGCTTCAACCGATAGGCTGCTTCACCAACCCGCTCCAGAACATCAAATGGCCCAAGGTACCTCGGGCTTAGCTTTTTCAATTGCCGCACCCGTGAGACACCCTTGAACGGCTTGATCTTTAAGTACACCCAGTCGCCCATAGCGAACTCCACGTTCCTATGCTTGGCATTATAGTACTTCGCCTGACGGTCCTGAGCGATTTGCAACCTCTCCCGAATGGTTCTCACCAAAGAAGTAGCATCCTCCACCTCTTGACACTTGTACAACTTTGTCTCACTCGTTTCCAACCAGGACAATGACGTGCGATATCTTCTACCATATAGGGCCTCGAAGGGCGTTATTTGGATACTCGTCTGGTAGCTATTGTTGTACGCAAATTCCACCAACTAAATATGGTCTTCACATTGCTTTCCAAAGTCCAAGACACACTTGCGGAGCATGTCTTCCATAGTCCTATTGACCCTCTCGGTCCACCCATCTGTTTGCGGATGGAAGGCTGTGCTGAATTTTAACTTTGTTCCCAACATTTGCTGCACTAGCCTCCAATCACTGGACATGAACCGCCCATCTTGGTCACTCACGATGCTGCGGGGCACACCGTGAAGCCGTACTATATTATCCATATATAACTTTGCCAACTTCTCCACCGGATCATCCTTCCTATGCGGAATGAAATGCGACACCTTCGTTAGCCGATCTACGACCACCCAGATGGCGTCGTTCCCCTTTTGCGACCTTGGAAAACCGTACACAAAGTCCATAGTGATGTCGTCGAATTTCCACTCCGGAATAGGCAAGGACTTCAGAAATCATCCCGGCTTTTGGCACTCCGCCATCACCAAGGCGCAAGTTTGGCACTTCGCCGCGTAGAGCGCCACATCCTTCTTCAAACCCGGCCACCAAAACAGTTTCTTGACATCACGGTACATCTTTGTACTCTCCAGGTGAATTGAGTACTTGGTATGAGGTGCCTCGTACAACAATTCCACCCGCAAATTGCCCACGCTTGGGACGCACAAACGACTGTCTTTCCAAAGTAATCCGTCCTCCACAACGAATTGGGAATTTGACCCATCCAGAGCCTCTACCATGAACTGCTTCATATGGACATCCATATCTAAAGCTTGCCGAATCCGATCAGCCAGTTCATATTGAACTTCAGTCCAATTCAAGAGTGCTTCAGCACTTGACTTCTTATCCACGCAAGAGATCTCCAACGCCTCCAACTCCCGAACCAAACGCTCGTCATGGATCGACAGCCAATTGGCTTGAGCTGGGGCCCGGCGACTCAACGCGCCCGCAACCGCATTACCTTTACCAGGCACATAGTGGATCTTGAATGTATAGTCCCCCAGGAACTCCATCTATATACACTGTCGCATATTCAGATCTTTCTGATCAATCAAATACTTCAGGCTCTTGTGATCGGTGTAGATATCAGTCTTCACACCGTACAAATAATGTCTCCACAGCTTCAAGGCAAAAATCACGGCCGCTAACTCCAAGTCATGGACCGGATAATTCCTCTCGTGCACTTTCAGCTGTCTCAAGCCAAAAGTTATCACACTTCCATATTGTAGAAGCACGCAACCCAAACCGTTGCCCGAAGCATCACTATAAATCTCATAACCTTCGGTCCCACTCGGCGAACTCAGCACAGAAGTCGTGGTCAACCGACATTTCAAGTCCTCAAAATCTCGTGCGCACTCCGGCGTCCAAATGAACTTCTGTTCTTTCCTCGTCAAAGTAGTGAGAGGTAACGTTATCCGCGAGAAGTTCTCTACGAAGCGCCTATAATAGCTGGCAAGCCCTAGAAAGCTCCAGACTTCCGCTACCGTAGAAAGCTCAGGCCACTCCCGTATCGCAACAATCTTCGCCGGATCCACTGCAATACCTTCCTGACTCACTATATGACCGAGGAACGCCACTGAGGACAACCAAAACTCGCACTTGAAGAACTTGGCATACAATTGATTCCTTCTTAGCGTCTCCAAAACCAAAGGAAGATGCCTGAAGTGATCTTCCTCACTCTGCGAGTACACCAAAATATCATCGATGAAGACGATCACAAAATGGTCCAAGTACTCCCTGAAGGTCCTGTTCATCAAATCCATGAACACTGACGGCGCAGTAGTTAGCCCAAACGGCATGACCATAAACTCGTAATGCCTGTATCTCGTACTGAATGCTGTCTTCGGGATATCACTCTCCCTTATTCGCAGCTGATAGTACCCGGACTTGAGATCCAACTTTGAGTGCACCGTCAACCCGACTAACTGATCGAATAGATCATCAATTCGGGGGATCGGGTACTTGTTCTTTTCTGTCAACTTGTTGAGCTCCCGATAATCAATACCTAGCCTCAAGCTTCCGTCCTTCTCCTTAACAAAGAGGACCGGTGCGCTGCAAGGCGACGAACTTGAATGCACAAACCCTTTCTCCAACAACTCTTGAAGTTGCCCCTTCAGCTCTGCCATCTCCATAGGTGCTAACCGATACGAAGAGCGTAAGACCGGTTTGGCATCACACCAAACCGCCTTAACCAACTGAAGAGCAGGCACTAACGCCATGCTCGACACCTTTCAAGCCCGTAAAAGTCGTCTCATGACCTGCTCCCAGCTTGACTTCCTTGTTACCACAATCAATATAGTCTCGCTGCTCTGAGAGCCAGTCCATGCAAAATATTACGTCGAACTCCTCCAGCGGCAGTAGTGACGTTAGCAAATGGAACTCCTGACTCCCAATCCAAACCTAAGCACAACAAATTCTACCCGCGCACATTGAGCACCATTGGACCTTATGCATCCAATTTGTCTCTTACCATCAAAGGTGGTACTCCGACACGCAATATAATTCCTAAATAAAGGAATGCGCAGCTCCCTAAACGAACGGTGCTCTCGCCAGATAAACTAAAATCAGAATAAAGCTTAGCACAAGTAGTTCTAAGCTAACATGCACAAGGGCGACAAGTATTTAAGGCAAACTATCTTTAAACCATACTTGTCGGAATGGTGTTAACATGCATAATGCCCCGGCTCCCCACAGTTGTAACATGCGCCCGGGGTTTATCCTGTAGCTGCCCACGGAGCATCGAAAGTAGGGACTAGACCCAAAGTCCTAGCCTTCTTATACCACCTTCTATATCCAGACTTTGAGGTGTTCGGCACTTTGAACGCCTTTTTCTTTGCACTAAACTCCTCAACTGCTCCTAACATAACCTTCTTTAACTTATGTGCACCATTCCGACAGTCTCGGGCAAAGTGCCCTTCCTTGCCACAGTTGAAACAACCATATGGAGCCTGACCAGTAGACATTTTAGGCTTCTTGTTCCTCCTCCTTTGGTATGCATACTTTGCATAATATGGAGAGTTTAGTACACTGAACTCCGACGTCCAATTGACTTTTGCCAAATCTATTTCCAAAGATCTAGTCGATTCCACCAAGTCTCGGAATCCCAATAATTTTGGTCCTAGCAGCAGAACTCGCAATTCGTCGTGCAGGCCATTATAAAACCTATCGACCATCGACTGCTCGCTCTCCACTTCAGAACCCAGGTAGCGTCTTATCAACAGAAATGCTTGCAAATATTCCTCGACTGAGTGCGTACCCTGCACTAAGAGCATGTTCAACTGCTGCCCCAAAGGTCCTATAAATGTCGTTTGCTCCATCACACCACCCGACGTTGGAATAATAGGGGACTGCACACATCTTTCATTTTGTGCTCCAATCGCAGCGAACACTGCTTCCATCACCATTCTTATGGTTTCAGCGGAGGGAAGGGTTGCAGGCACGTCACCAGGTGCACTATAATCCTCAGAAACCGGATATGCCGACGGCCCAGCACCGCTTCCGGTCACCTATAGTGGTACAAAACACCGTTAAGCGACCAAATAAAATTGCAAACAGCAATTATAGGAACACGCAGGTTCCCCAAACACGTGTATTTTCATTCCTAAGTGGACATTCATGGGTTCTTTTGTTGTTATAACGATGACGCACACACATGTGCTCACCGCCCCTTAAAACGAATTCACCCACGAATTCATGTTAAGGCTGATCGAAACCAGTAGTATGATACCAAATTGTAACACCCCCTATCCATCGCATAGCATATAGCAGTAGGTCTGGCCGGGGCCGAAGCCATATACCACAGACAGACCGGGTGATTACTCAATGGAAACCATCCAACCAATCACAACGTCCTAAACAGAGCATTCTAGCGGAAGCAGTTTTATAAGTTGCAATTAAAAGAACCCAGCACAAAAAGCATGAATGTCCACTAACAAGCCAAATAGGAATGAAGTACATACACAAGTACTGGACTTAAGGCCTTACAAATGGTTTACTCTTATTACATGTTTTCCATACCACGACACGCAGGCCGGTCATACCTGAACAAAAGCAAGTAAACACTTCAATTAGGCCTTCGAGGGCCGGCTTCGCAATTTGGGTTTTATCCCGCTATTGACCGCTTGGTCCAGCAGCACCTGCAAGCAACAAACCACCGCACGGTGGCAAACAAAAGCAACAGTCAGCAATGCTGACCAAATTATAACGATCCTGCCCCCAATTCGGGGCGGCGATGCTCCTTCCCTGCACTTATTAGCAAAACCATGCAGTGTATAAATATACATTTCATCACAGGCGTAGGCTCACACGGCCATACACCCCGTGCACTCAGGGCACATTCTCGGTGATTACGGTCTAAGCCCGCCGACTCACCACTGTCCCCAGGACGGCCAAACAATGAGCATTTTGTCTTCCCGGCATGGGTCGCGGTAATTAAAATCATAGACTGCCGAAGACCCTCATTTATGCCAACGGTTCTAACCGAACGACATAGAACGGGCATGGTTCCGCCTAACCCGTTGCTCACGCCGCAACGTTAGTTTAAAACATATGCGCGGGTCAAACATCTCCCGAGTCCCATTTCCGTCACACACTTCACATAACCCGGTTATGTTCAATGTTAGAAAGTAGAGAACAAGAAGCGAAAAGAAGAGAACAAGCGGACAAACTTTTGAATAATTGAAATTTTATTATCCAAAAAAGATATCATTTACAAAGGTATGGCCTCCCTTATATAGAATGGAGGAGATAAGAAAGAGAGTATACAAACAATGTGGGACTAAACATTTACAGTACTGAGCGGCTAGAATAATGGAGACCGCATAGGCCGCGCGGTTAGACAGATGGGCTAACCGCTCGGCAACTCCAGCAGGATAGAACAAACCGCAGAGGTAGACCGACAGACCGCCCAGTCTACAAACCGCTGGATCAGACTGCTAAGCCGCTCGGTCAACAAACCGCTGGATCAGACCGCCAAGCCGCCCGGTCTAATACTTCAACAGTCCCCCTCAAGCTGGAGCATAGATATCAATCATGCCCAGCTTGTCACAAATACGGAAGAAGGAAGTAGAAACCGGCTTGGTTAAGATATCTGCCAACTCCTTGTCAGAGGTGACAAAAGGAGTACAAATCTGATTCTTCAAAATCTCCTCCCGAATGAAGTGACAGTCAACCTCTATATGCTTCGTTCTCTCATGGAAGACCGGATTTCTGGATATGTGTATAGCGGCCTTGTTGTCACAGAACATAGGGAGAGGACAATCATATACCTCGCCCAGGTCAAGCATGAGAGCCCGCAACCACTTTAACTCACACGTAGTTGACGTCATACTCCGGTATTCTGCTTCGGCACTAGATCTGGAAACAACAGACTGTTTCTTGCTCTTCCAACTCACGAGATTACCTCCAACAAAGGTACAAAAACCTGACGTGGATTTACGATCGCCTTTGTCATCCGCGTAACTTGAGTCTGAGTAGGCCTCAACCCTCAGATGGCCATTTTTCTGGAAGAGTAACCCTCTGCCCGGTGCTGCTTTGATATACTCTAAAATCTTCAGGGCGGACTGAAGATGACACTCCCTGGGAGCTTGCATAAACTGACTGACCTTTCCTACAGCATAGGCGATGTCGGGTCTAGTCACCGTGAGATAGATGAGTTTCCCTACCAAACGTCTGTACCGTGTGACATCAGATAGAGGAGGCGATTCATCCGTCCACGTTTTGTCTTCTCCAACAGCCATGGGAAGATGAGCTGGTTTGGCACCTGTCAAGCCTGCTTCTCGAAGAAGATCAAGGGCATACTTCTGTTGAGAGAGAACCAAGGAGTCAGGTTTCCGAGAGATTTCTATCCCCAAAAAGTATTTTGGGGAGCCCATATCCTTCGTGACCAAGTGCTGACGGAGGTGCTTCTTCGTCAAGTCCACCCCATCTCGGTCATCACCAGTAAGGAGAATATCATCCACATATACAGCCAAAACCACCAGTCCCGAGGCCGTTTTGCGAATGAATAAGGAGTGATCGGCCGAACTCCTTTGAAAGCCGATGGTTGCCACAATACCACTGAATTTTTCGAACCATGCCCGAGGGCTCTACTTTAGGCCATAAATGGCCTTCTTCAAATGACAGACACGTGTCTCCCCCTGAGCAACATACCCAGGAGGTTGCTCCATATAGACGTCCTCCTGAAGATCGCCATAGAGAAAGGCATTCTTCACATCAAGCTGGGAAATATCCCAAGCCCGGTTAACAGCCACAGAAAAGAGAACCCGGATGGTGCTGAGGCGAGCAACCGGAGAGAAGGTATCAAAGTAATCAACGCCATAAGTCTGAGTAAAGCCCTTGGCCACCAGCCGGGCTTTGTAGCGATCCACAGTGCCGTCGGGGCGAAACTTTACAACAAAGACCCAGCGACAGCCAACCACATCAGTGCCCACGGGAGGAGGAACCAGGGTCCAGGTACCCCGTTCAGTAAGAGTAGCCATCTCCTCATCCATGGCAGACTTCCAATGAGGGAGAGCGAGAGCCTCCTGGTAGGTACGAGGAGTAGAAGTAGCAGAGATAGCCAAGGCAAAACACCTGCGAGAAGGAGTAAGCTGATCATAAGAAACAACAGCCGTGAGCGGGTGTTGAGTACACGCCCGCACCCCTTTGCGAAGGGCAATGGGAACATCCAGATCATCGGGAGCGTCGGCGACGGGAGTGTCAGCGACCGGAGCGTCCGTGGCGGAGAAGGCTGGCCCGGGACTAGAGAGAGACGGCAGCGGAGAAGAGGGTGGAGGGGTGGGTGGGGAGACGGACTGAGAAGGAGTCGGTGGAGGAGGAGACGAAGGTGGGAAAACGTCGAGAGGTGTGGAAGGAACGGAGATATCAGAAGGAAGAGAAGGAAGAGAAGAGGAAGGAGAGAAATAGGAAGCATTTGCGAAAAAAGTCACATCTGCGGAGACAAACTGCTTGCGGAGAAGGGGGTCAAAGCAGCAATAGCCTTTTTGAGTGGTAGAGTACCCCAAAAAGACACATTTGGTGGAACGGGGGGAAAGCTTGTCGCGGGTAGCGGAGGGAGCGTGAACAAAGGCCGTACAGCCAAAGATACGGAGAGGAAGAGGAAAAGGTTCCTGGTGGGGGTAGAGAAGAGAGAAGGGAGTCCGGCCGTGGAGGACCGTGGAGGGAATGCGATTGATAAGATAGCAAGCGAGGAGCACAGTGTAGCCCCAGTAGGAGCGAGGGACGTGCATCTACCCCATGAGAGTACGCGCAACATCAAGCAGGTGACGGTTTTTACGCTCCGCCACCCCATTCTGTTGGGAGGTGTAAACACAAGTCGTTTGATGAATGAGGCCGTGTTGGTGAAAGAACGCGGAGAACTCATGAGACAGATATTCCTTGGCATTATCAGAACGTAAGACTTTAATAGAGATAGCAAATTGAGTCTTAATCATAAAGTAAAAAGATTGCCAAACAGAAAATAGTTCAGAGCGATCCTTTAAGAGATACACCCAGGTACATCGAGTAAAATCATCGATAAAAGTGACAAAATAGGAACTGCCCCGACCAACTGTGAGGGTAGGAGCAGGACCCCATACATCAGAATGAATAAGATCAAAAATGCGAGAGGAGCCACGGCCTTGCTTTGGCGGGAAGGAGGAGCGATGATGTTTGCCAAGCTGACACGCATCACAGTTGAGCGGAGAACTGGTGGAAGGTAAGTGGGGCAGAAGCTGACGAATAAGCCGAGGAGGAGGATGTCCAAGACGAAGATGCCACTGAAGGAGATCGGTGGAGGAGGAGTAGGCAGAAAGAGCGGAAACATCGTCGAGGAAGTAGAGGCCGCCGCTCTCAGTCCCAGTAGCAATCGTCCGCTGGGTCCTCGGGTCCTGAAAAGAACAAGTAGTGGGAGTGAATAAAACGGAGCACTGAAGTTGCCGGCATAAAGTAGTAACAGATAACAAATTGCACGGGAACTTCGGGACATAGAGGGTATCCTCCAAGCAAAGCGATGGAGTGAGTTGAACCATGCCCGTCCCATGAACCGGAGACGGGGAACCATCCGCCACACGAACTGGGGGTAAGCGGTCATGGGTCTCAAGACGGGAGAAGCAATGAGGGTTGCCCGTCATATGATTGGTTGCACCGGAGTCAATCAGCCATTTACCTTGGGTAACGACGTGGGCACTACCTGACGTCGTGGCCACAGAGGCAGACGGCCTAGAAGAGGCGGAGGCCGAAGGAGCATCACCGGAAGGGCGAAGATGAGGATGTTTCTGCCAGCAGCGGTCAACAGTATGACCAGTACGATTACAGTGAGAGCAGAAGAACCGGGAGGAACCCCGTCCGCCAGAGGAGCTTCGGCCACTCGGGCCCCCCCGCTGAGCTTGGTGAGCAGAGGAGTCCTGGGAAGGGGAGAGGCCAACAGAGGCCGCTGGAGGAGCGAAGTAACGGCGGCAATGCGAGCCGCAGTGGCATCCAAAGTAGGAGATTCCGCCTCACCCAAGATCTGCTGGCGGATCATATCATAAGAGTCGGGAAGACGAAGAAGATAACAAACAACCAGGAGTTCCTGGAAGTGTTTGTGCTGGTCGGCCAAGTCCGCGGAGAAGGGGCGATTCTGGAGGATTTCAGCCCCAAGGGCCTGAACCTGCTGATAAGCCGCAGCTGGGGACATGGAAGGGCGGGCGAAGAGGTCCGCATAGAGAGTATAAATGCGGGACGTCTGGCCCCCCTTAGAATAGAGAGCAGCAAGGTGAAGCCATGCGGCCTTGACCGTCTCATCATGGCGAATGACGGGAAGGCACTCATCAGAAAGGCTGTTGGCCAGCCAGGTGCGAACAAGAGCATCACTCGCATCCCAGTCATCAAACTCAGGAGAGGTGCGAGGAGGAGGGTCATCGGTGAGGTGATGACGCTGGCGTTGAGAACGAAGAAGAAAGGTGAAAGAGACGCTCCAATCGGGATAGTTGGAGCCCACAAGCTTGGAAAGGGTGCCAAGGTTGCCCGAAGGAGGAGGAGGAGAAGGATCTGCAGGAGTAGTGGTGAGACCGGAGGTAGTCATAGAACCCGGAAGCAGAAGAAGCCGCACGAACAGGAGCGGTTAGAAAACAGAGGAAGCCGCGCGAACAGTAGCGGCTAGAAAGAGGCACTGGGGGGAAGAGGTCGCGCGGACTGAAAAGGCCGAGCGAACAGAAGAGAGGAGAAGAGCAGGTGACCGCGACCAAGATGCGGGTAAGAAAGAGACAACCCGCACGGTCAGGCAGATCACAGCAGCGGCTAGAAGGTGGTCAAAGGCTCGGCGGGGAAGAAGTCGCACGAACTGAGAAGCCCGAGCGAACAGAAAAGAGGATGAAAAGCACCACACTCTCTTTGCAAGTTCCCAGGCCACCAAGTTGGCAAGATAACACATCCGCCCAGTTTTTCGGGTGCACCTTAGGGTTAATCCCTAAGGCTCCCTGTTGCAATCTACCACGTAGAAAACCCGAAAAACAAACATTCGCACGGAGTCTTCTCCGGCCATTTATGCAATGCAACATCATTGATCCAGACCAACTTGTTCGGGTAGGCTTCACACACCATGCCTATATCCGTTCTTGATTACGGACTCTACATGTACACAATGGGGACTATTCATGTCTACCCGAAGGAATGCCTCAAACTCACCGCAAACTCGCAAGAGCGGGCTTCCCTATACAAAAGAAGTAGAGCTTCATATGCTCAAGTAGAGAATCGTTACCCTAGCGTTCTTCCTTGGCGCCATGGAAAAGAAAGAGGATGAAAAGCACCACACTCTCTTTGCCTTCGTAGATCCGAAGTCGGCTCGCGATTTGGAGCTCTAAAACTCCTCCAACGACTGGATCTAGACTTCTTCTTCCTCCTTTGCTCTCTCTTCTCTCTAGAATTTAGACAGAGAACTTACGGCAGGAAATAAGGGTCTTGAAACCTTGTACACGGGTATAACCCCTTCGGGAATAACCACAGCCGTCGAATCCCATAAAAAGGGATGCACGAACACGATCCAGGTCTGACCTGGACAAATGGGGTTAAACACCGCATAGTACACCAATCAGGAGCAAGACACGTCCGCGATCAATCAAATTGTGTCGGGACATTAAGCCAACTCCCGCCAAAACCCCCTGCGTCAACACTCCGCGTCGACCGAGTCAGAAACGCCAGAATCCGCCCCGCGCTCTATGATCGTCGAACCAAGATCGTCGAACGCTGCTAGATCGTCGAACGGAGATAGCTGGCCCGATCGTCAAACGCAAATAGCTGGCCAAATAGTCGAACGCACGGCCCGATCATCGAACCCATGGCCCGATCGTCGAACCCAGAAAACTGCCTGATCGACGGACACGCGGCCCGATCGTCGAACCCACGGCCCGATCGTCGAACCCAGATAACTGGCCCGATCGTCGAACACAGAGAGTTGGCCCGATCGTCGAACCCAGAATATCGTCAGATCGTCGAACGCAACATTGAGACCCGATCATTGACCGCTGCTCGACGATCGTCGGACCCAGATTTCTGCCTGGTCGATTTGCCAGAACTTTGGAACTACCCCGACACGCCCTGGGACACGCCCGTGTCCCAGGCCGTGTTCTCTGCTCGATGATTGTCGAACCCAATTTCGTCGAACACACGACCAAATCATCGAACCAGCTCGTCACGCCCTGGGACACCCCCGTGACCCAGGTCGTGTACCTCTTGCCAAATTCCAAATTTGGCCCGGAACGCCCTCGTCGCTCTTTTGAGTTTTGGGGCGTTACACGCTGACATGTGTCAAATAGAACTCGATATGCATTGATAAGAAATCTATGCAATATCGATAAGAATGTGACGACACCTGTCATAACTTGCATTTATATCTACTCAAAGAAACATCATCAATCACTCAACGCAACTTGCGTCGAATAGAACTCAACTTGTGGTGATATCTACTTGACATAGCGTCGACTTAATCCTACTTTAATTTGACCATAGGTTGCATAGAATAGAACTTGACATGTGTCGATAACTACTCGACACAAGCGTCAATTTTCTTTATGCCATGGGATTGGTCCTTAACTCATATCCAATATAAGTAAGGACAACACAATCTTTCCTCCAACTTCTCCAAACGCTCCTACATGCGACCCTATAGCCTCATATTGTGGTTGCAATAGGACTAACTGCTTGACTACTTGCAGATAACCATAGAAATACTAATATTGGATACTAAGTTCGGTTCTTTCCATTTTTTAATCTCTTCCCCTCCCCCCCCCCTTATACTTGCTTGTATTTGTTTGTAACCTCTTTATAATTAATCAAAAGGCTCGTTGCAAGAAAGGCATTCACCGCGGTGTGTCAAATCCAGTGTTCGTCGCTTTAAGCGGCACGTCCCTTTTGTGCTCCTTTTATTCCCCTAATGGTTTGCATGGCTAGTAATTGATGGCTTATTAATCTCTTTTTCCTCTGCCAACCACTCGATGCAGGGATAGCGCGTGGAGAGTTGGTGACAATTTTGGCTCCAACATACCCATTTCACACTTATGGGCTTGTGACTTGCAGGTAGAGTGACCAACTCCCAAGTATCATTCTTCTTAATGGATGTTATTCCATTATCCATTGCCTTTCTCCATGCATTCTCCTGAGCAGCTTCATCGTACGAGTACCGCTCATAATCTGCTAAAAGACAATATAAATAAAAGTTTGCCTTTATAGGCCCCATCTCCTCGTAGATCTCCTCCAACCTTCTTGTCCTTGGTTGAGGTTGCTCAGAACTACTCTTGCTAGTTCTTGCTCCACTAAAACAACTTATGTTGGTGCTTACTCTACTAGAGTTTAGGGTAGAAGCTTCCCCTGAATCTATGCTCAGTGGTGATGGTGGTTCAGCTCTACTATCCTCTGCTTCAATTTCATGACCACCTTCTTCATCAACATTGACATAAAACATCCCCTTGACACTACTATCCTTATCTTCTCAACTCCAATAACTATATTCCTCAAAAAGGACATCTCTTAAAATTATTGTCTACTTGGTCACTGGGTTGCATAACTTGTAAGCTTTACTTATCAGGGCATAGCCTACATATGTACACTTCTCGCTCTTATCATCCTATTTCTTTATCCTTTAGTCAGGGATATGAGCATATCCTACACAACCAAAGACTGTCAAGTGTTGCACACTTGACTTCCATGCACTCCATGACTCATATGGAGTTATATACTTCACACTCTTTGTAGGACACCTGTTTAGCAAGTGCATAACATATTATATTACTTTAGCCAAGAACATCTTCAACACCTTCTTGCCCTTTACCATATTCCTCGACATGTTTTGAATCGTTAAATTCTTTCTCTCTTTAACACTGTTCTGCTAAGGTTATTATGTTGATTTCAGTTGATGGGCAATCTCATGCACTTTACAGAAAAACATTAAATAACTTTGATGTGTACTCCCCACCTCGATCAGTACGGAGCATATTTACTGTTTGTCCACTCTCTTTCTCTGCCATTATCTTGCTCCTTGAACTTTTCAAGGGAACCATACTTCTCCTTCAAAAAGTATACCTGACACTTCAGATTAAATTCATCAGTGAAGGTGATATAGTGTTTGCTTCCGCCCACTAAGGCAATATCAAACAGACCTGTAATGTCTGAATGAACCAGTACAAGCTATCTCCTTTCTCTTTGAGACTTGCCACCTTCAAATGTCTCTCGTTGCTTCTTCCCTTTTGTGCATGCTTCACATATTTTCTATGGTGGTAAGATCTTTGGTAGACCTTCTACCATATTTGCTTGTGATAAAAGTTTCAAGCTACTGAAGACTAAGTGACCCATCCAATAATGTCATTACCAAGCTTATTCATGCCATCATTGCTAAATATGTTGACTCCTCGACATCCGTCCTCAATGTAAAGAAACGATTCATTGTCATCTTTACCTTTGTAACCTCTCTTCCTCATTGGTTTCGCATAACCAATATACCATCCTTCAGCTGGATGCAGTAGCCTTTATCCACCAACTGTCCAAGACTTAAGCCATTACTCTTTAATCATGGGACATAGAACACATCATTGGAGTGCACCTTTTCACTATTTAAGGTAACCATTATCACTCATTTTCCTTCTACTGAGATCTTTGAAGCATCACCAAAGCTAACCCACCAACACTTGGTTCGAGGTTAAAGAATATCTCCTTCTCACAACACATGTAATTATTTGCTCATGTGTCTAAGTACCAGACTTCATTCATGTCTCCTTCAATTCCTCTATCGGACAAGAACATCATTGGCTCACCAGCTATGTTGCTTACTTTTACATAGTGGTTGGCCTCCTCTGTCCTTCTCGGAAGCCTTTAGTCATAGCTCCTATGCTTAAACCTTGAAGGTTTGAATTTTAACACTGGACTTGGGACATTCGTCCATGGCTTCCTCTTCAGCCTCTTCCTCTTCGTTCATGCTCCCTACCTTGAGCATGCTCTATATCTCTCTAGAACATCTGATTTCTCTCTTGAACTCTTCCTCCTCTACTTCCTCTTCCTCTGCCATGATGACCTTGGCCTCGCTGTCCACCTCCTCTACCAACACTATCTCTAAAATTCAGTTGAGAGTGAAGTACTTTCTTTAAGAACTTGACTCTTCATCTTATACAATGCGGTCTTCATGGGCTTGTAGAGAGCACACGAGTTCAACAATAGACATCTTATTCAAGTCCTTTGACTCCTCTATTGTCACCATCACGTAATTGAACTTCTATGACATTGACTACATAAATTTCTCCATCAGTCTGCAAACGAGTTACATGGTCACTAACCTTCTCGTTGTTCTGCATCTTGATAACTTCAAACTCTGCTCGAAGAAATTGTAACTTCACTTTCTTTGTCTTGTCAACACCTTGCAAAGAGCATTGCAAGTTCTCTCATGCTTCTTTAGAGATCCTGGCATCCGAGATCTTCTAGAAGGTTGTTGTGTCAACCCATTGATATAACAAGAACAAATCCTTCTTGTTTTTCTTCCTCGCCTCTCAGTGGCATCTTCTGCGCGTTAGTCAACACAACCTCTTGTTCAGTAGTCTGCTCTTCATAACCATCTTCCACTATTTCTCACGGCTCCTTTCAAGCTAGCACCACTCTCATCTAGATGCTCATGTTCTTATAGGTAGTCTTAGTCCACATAGGAACTTGACTAGGCAGAGCATTTACCATCTCCATCATGACGAGCTCTTCACTTCTTCACAAGTTATATGTCAACAAAGCTCTACACTGCCTCACACGCACTTATCTAAAGCTAGTATACTAGAGCTCACTTGAATAGGAATTTCTCCACTTATAGGTGCTCACAATTCCTTCCCCTGCCACTCGCAAAGTCTTCTTTAAAACCTCAGAAGAACGCACAGTTTCCAAGCTTGCACAAGCTGCATGCTTCTTCAAACCCAGTTCGCACAAGCTGTCGTTCGCAAGTTGCCCGCAAGAGATCACTGCAAGGTGTTGTCCGCAAAAACTCTTGTCCGACAAGGGTTGCTGTTCGCAAATGCTTTGCCACAACTGCTCATATTCACACCTGGTGCTCCTTTTTATAACGGTCCAATATTTTCGCCTTCCATATGCATGCCTATTTATAAGATGCGTCATCCAAAGGGAGAGAGATACGTGTAAGAGAGAAAATTCCACTCCACGTCATTCCTCCTATTCACATGATGGACCAGGATCCTCTCCATTTCACGCGAAATGAAGGGATCCATTTCGCGGCTACGATTGCATCTTTTAAATCGGACGGCGGGAAGTATCTTAACTGCACTCGCGAGACCTACTCGCCAATCCAACCGCTCTCGCCTACCTGCCGTCCGATATATTGTCACCTTGACGTCATACTATTTTATATATCTATATTATATACGAGTCGCAGGCACAGGCCTCCGACCCGATGGCTACGTGCCACAGTACCTGGCCGCCAACGGCGGGCTTCGCCCGCCCCACCACCCCCGGCAGGCTCCGCCCGCACCCCCCTCCCGGCGGGCTCCGCCCGCCCAATTTAATTTATATATTAATTTAAATTTACATTTTTTAAATATTTTATATATTAATATAAAATATAATTTATATATTAATAATTTTTATAAAAAAAATTTATTTTATATATATTTTATATATTAATAATTTATTTATAATTTTTATATTTTTATAATATTAATATTTTAATTTTTATAAAAAAAAATGAAAAATCCGCTCCCCCCCCCCCCCCCCCCCCCGCGAATTTGCGGCGTTCCCCACCGCCGGCGGTGGGGGAGGCCGAATTTGGGGGGGCGTTTTTTTGGTCGGGTTTTAGGAGAGAGACTATTGAAGTTTTTTTGGGTATTTTTGTTATATGCAAACCAAAACCTTTATTTACACCCCAAGATCCAACAGTTGAGGATTAAAAGAGTCAAATCTGACGGCCACTTATTTTTCCCTTATTTTTGAACTCACGTTATTGGCAGACCACCATATATCTTTTTAAAATAGTAATAGATACAGAAAAAGTAGCGTGAATCATTGTGATTGCGCGGTGTAACATCTGAGACCCTCCAAGAGATTTTCAACCGTTGGATGGACAAGGTTGTGATCGGCGAACAGTAATTAAATGAATTGTACGGATAGCTTAGGCCGGAAAAAACCCTGAGACCGCGAAACTCCCCATAGCAGCCGTTGGATTTTAGGGTTCCCGCCGCCGGATTGTCTGGCCACCACCGGCGGGTTTGCTGGACCCCGACGAACTCGCCAGAAGTTGTCCGACCGAGACACGGCAGGGCCACTGGCGGTGGCCGTGCCCGTGACACCCAGATTCGGGTCTCACGGGCAGGGCCACTGTCGGGGGTGGCCCCGTCCACTTGCAGCCGGAAAACCTCTGGCGAGTTCGTCGGGGTCCAACGTACCCGCTGGTGGTGGCTGGGCAGGCCGGCGGCGACGGCGAAAGCAATCCCGTGAGGTGGAGAGGGAGTGGCGGGAGATGACGACGTTGATACAGGCGGGGGAGGTAGAGGAGGCGAGGGTTAATTAAGAAAAAAACCTAGTACTTAGAAAAATTTAATAAAATTAAAAATATATTAAAATATTTTTATAATTAATTTTTATAAAATAATTCAAAAAAATAATAAAAAATAATAAAATTCAGAATAATTTAAAAATAATATAAATAATTAAAACTAATTTATAATATTTAAAAAAGTATTGTAAATATATGCACACTATTGAGGGGCCCAGTGTGACAGTACCCGGTTACCTATTTAAGTATTTCTTGTAAATTTATTGCTTTATTTTTTGTTTCTTTTTTTAACATTTATTGATTGTTTAATTTTATTTAAATCACAGCAATTAACAAAAGTTGTTAAAAATAATTAAAAATAAAAATAACCTAGACTTATATCACGGATGCCATTTGAAATAACATAAATTGCTGGGTATTTGCAATATGCATGACGCAAACCTGCTGGGCGAGCCCATACCGGCTATTGAGCGTTTTTATTTAGGTGATTGTTAATCGCAACCCGTAATTTGCTAGTTGCACTCCAAAATCTTGCAATTTTTCACGTCTTTTCGAAATACACCTTGTACATGCAATTTCAGTAAAAGTGTTCATCACGAAAGTTGTGGATATCGACAAGATCTACAACTTTTGTGTTGAACATTTTTCCTGAAATTGCATGTACAAGGTGTATTTCGAAAAGACGCAAAATTTGGGCATAATTCCAAAGTACGCCTTGTACATACATTTTTAGGAAAAGTGATCAACACTAAAATTTGATAGTCACGTGCCTTAAGCATTTGTCAAGGGCGATGATATTGGTCTTGGGGCTCTGCCCCTACGGCTAATTGCGTATGAGGTTCCTCCCCCTATCTCAGAGGGCATTCAGCAAGGGCAGCAACATTTGGCATGGGAGGCGATCCACGATGTTGGCGTCCATTTCGGCGGGGGTGGGGGACGTTCGTGTCGGGGGCGGCAACATGTGCTAAAGCTGTGACATTTCTTTTACTGATCAAATTTGAGTACGATGTCGGCGTCAATTTCGGTGGGGGTGGGCGACGTTCGTGTCGGGGGCGGCAACCATGCGCTAAAGCGGTGACATTTCTTTTACTGATCGATTTTGAGATTTAGAATCAATTTAGTGGAGAAACTTTTTTTGGACATCATTTGTGATTTCAGCGTGGGTGGGTGAAGTTCGTGTCGGGGGCGGCAACCATGCGCTAAAGTTGTGGCATCATTTGTGATTGTGCGGGTTTTCAAATGCTTGGATATTTCTGCTGGAAGTGTTTGTTGATTTTGGGTCAATAAGGTTTGTTTTGTGTGTTTAAATCGGTAAGGTGATTTATGAAGAAGAGAGTGTGTGATTGTGATGCATTAAATGTACATGAAGAAGAGAGTGTGTGATTGTAAATGTATTTGTCTATATAAATGTTTGTATAGTTTCTTTTGAATGTTGCTGAATAGAAGTTTTTTTTCTTCCACATTTCCATTTTAGAGAGAGAGATGAGCGCCGCAGCGCTAAGTTTGTGTACTTGCAGTTGTGTGGACTTGTCGGGCGACGTGCTAATCTAGCCGGGCGACTTGGTGATCTCGCCGCGAGAGAGGAGCTCGCGACTAGTGTGCTCGCGATTTCGGTGTTGATCTCGCCTGTGCCAGCTCGCGGGTTGGAGATCTCGCCGCGAGAGGTGGAGGTCGCGGGTTGCGTGCTAGCGTGTGGTGGTCTAGCCGCAAGCAAGGGGCGGTCTCGCCAGTTGGTCTCACCGGGTTGGTATCATCGTGCCCGCTCGCTCGCGTGGAGTTTGGGTGAGCAGCCCGCTGCAGCTCGCCAGAAAGGGGCGCAGGTCGCCTAGGTGGAGCTCGCCGTGCGAGAGAGCTACTCGCAGGAGGCTAACAACGCGGGTAGGCAGTTAGTGGAGGCTGTCTCGCAGATTGCACTTGTGTTATTTGGTGTTAAGTGGCACCGGTTTATGGAGTTGAGATTGAGCGGGAACGCATACACGTTTCCAACAAGTGGTATCAGAGCCAGCTTGCGACCCCCTGGAAGGTGTTCGGAATGTGAAGTGTCAAGTAGAGATGGAGATGGGAGGAGCCATGTCGGGGCAAGTCCACAAGTTGAAAAAAACCAACTATGGGAACTGGAGTATCCAGATGCGAGTGTTACTCGCCTCAAAGGAGTTGTGGGAGATTGCAGAGAATGGCTATGAGGAGCTTAATGTAACACCCTAAATTCCAAAGTTGGGACAAATTGGGTGGCACGGCCTGGGACACGGGGGTGTCCCAGGGCGTGTCCTGCTCGGGTGAGCAGTCGCCGAGTATTCGACAAAAATCCATTCGTCGAAGAATGAGGGCACACTCCCTCTGACACGGGCGTGTCAGAGGCCGTGTCCTCTGCGGGTCGATGAACTTTAGCTCGACGAAGTGGTGCTGGGGCGTGTCAGCTGCCGTGTTTGGGCACACGGCCTGGGACACGGGCGTGTCACCGGCCGTGTCCTTTGCGGGATGTGACCAGGGCATTTGCGGCCTGGTGAACACGGGCATGACACGGGTGTGTCATGGGGTACACGGCCTATGACAAGGGCATATCACTGGTCGTGTCCCGATCGGGTTGATCTCGATTTTGTGCAGCCTGAAGTACACGGCCGCAGACACGGGCGTGTCTGAAGGCATGTCAGGTGACACGGCCAGTGACACGGGCGTGTCATATGACGTGTACTGGACTGGATAAGTCAGTTGAGCACCGCTTGAGGTACACGGCCTGGGACACGGACGTGCCACAGGCCCTGTCAGGCAAAAAATATGCTTTTGTGGCAAAATCGTGACTGTCCAAATCTTCAGCTGGGATCCAATGGCTGAGGTGCCTCCCTGCTTCCTTAAGGCCGTGGATGAGAAGGAAAGTCTCATTAGAGTTTTGGCATTTATCTTTCTACAAGTTAGAGAGAGAGGAAGAAGGAGGAGGAAGGAGAGTCGGCCACCAGTGGTGCTGCGGAGTTCCGACGAGAAATCCGAGGCCAGCGTTGCGGAGGAAAAGCCGTTGCGGTTCTTTTCATCCAGCTAGGAGCTCATGGCGCCGAAGCGGTCTTCAAGGGTAACGACTTTTCTTCCTAGCCATGTGAAGGCTTCCGTTTTAGCATGTGCATAAGATTCCTTGAAAGTCCACCTAGTGTCGGCTATGTGCACCTATGGGGGGGGATAGGTGACGTGTTGTTCTTTTGCGGAATTTACAGATGTACCTGCACAATAAAAACAACAAACACAGCACACAGAAAACACAGCAAATTTATAGTGGTTCCCCGACTTGGGTACATCCACTTTCCCCCTTCGACCTATCTCCCCAACAAGGGACGACTCGGTCACTTCACCAACGGGATTGAAATCCAATCCCTTCACTAACGGAAGGAGCCCTTCCACACGTGAGAGTCAACACTCCCACAAATCGGGTTGCACCCAACCCTTACAACACGGAACTAAAGTTCCTTTACAATGAAATAAAAGTAGAATGTACACGTGATACAAACTTCTCTTGGAGACACCGGTGTTCCTCTTTGTTCGACGACGTGTTCTTGAAGTCGATGAAGAGTCTACGACCTTGGTCTCTCTTGGAGAGGATTTCCCCGGAACCGGCGGCGGCACACGAGCGGCGGCTAGCTTCGGGATCGGCGGCTACGATGAAGAGCAGCTGCTGAACTTGGAGATCCAAACTTCGTTGCGAAGCAAGCTCGGTCAACCAACGGTCACACGAGGATCGGTCGTCTCGATCGATTCGGATGGGAAGTGTTTCCGATCAACAAATCGAGAGACAAAGGATCTCTGGATAGACTCGTGAGACTCAAGCCTTGCTAAGCTACTGTCGCCGGAGATCGGGAAGAAGATCTATCGGTGGCGGCGACGGACTTGCGCGAGCGGCGACGGAGGCGGCGGAAGGATTTCGCGATTTTAGGGTTTCCGTGAGCTCGCGTATTTTTCTGTGTGGGTACTGTTCAAAATACCCATGTATTTATACTGTAGCTACCCCCAATAAGACCGTTTGTGGGACCCACAGAGGTAGCCCCCAAGTCCCGGTCCAGATATTAAACAGCGGCAGAATCCGGTTCAGGAAATTAGCTGAGACAGAATCCGGTTCAGGAAATTAACTGAGAAAACGCCAAGGAAAAATCGGCGAGAATCGCAGACGATTCTCGACGAATCGGCGAGAATCATCAAGTGATTCTCGACGATTCGTCGAGAATCGATTGTGATTCTCGTCGAATTACTTGTCGATTCTCAACGAATTCAACTTGTATTCATGGGCTGCATGACCATTGGTTCGGCGGGAATTACAAGCGATTCTCGCCGAATCTTACTTGGCACCATATTGAGATGGCCAGAAGGAGTCGGCGAGAATCATTGATGATTCTCGTCGATTCGGCGAGAATCACCAAGTGATTCTCGCCGATTCGGCGAGAATCACTTGGTGATTCTCGTCGAATTTGCCTTGGACGATTTTTCGTCTTCCACCTAGGAGCTGCTCCTTGATCCTCCATGCTCCTTGTCTTCTCTTGCATATGAGCGGCCCTGTACTTGAAAGTAAGTGCACTCCAATAGAGAGAGTACACATAGGCCAACACACTGATCTGCTGAACGAGGGATTACGTCGTGCAGATCCGTGTATATTGACCTACTGCACCCTGACATTGGTGTGCACTTAGCGTGGAGAAACTGCAAGTACAACTTGAAAAAGTTTATCAAATACATAGTCTATTGACCTTAGCTTGTCCAGGGGCTTCTTCAAATCAGGTACATTGTGGATACAATACCCAACAATCTCCCCCTATTTGAAGAAGCCTAAACCCTACAAGCTAAGGTGAATAGAGCAAGTGAAAAGGAAAGCAACTGAAGACCATAAACGTAACATCATTAAGTGGAGACATCCCTTACCAATACCGAGTGCTTGGGAGCAAGCTGGAGCCACCTTAGCCTTGACCCCGAGAGGGTTATCTCCCCCTTTTCGGCTTCGGCAAATCGGGGTCAGGAACTTTGGCCCTTAGCTCCCCCTCAGTTCTTGCATCTGTACTCACGCTGGAGTTCCCGGCTCCCCCTCAGATTATGCACGAGTTGGGAGCCTCTGTAGTCTTCATTCTTCATAATTGAGCATCCCCAATTCTGTCTTGAAAAGATTGAACTTTGCCTCGTCTAGGGGCTTTGTGAATACATCAGCAATCTGCTTGTCCGTGGGGACATAACAGAGAGAGATATCCTTGTTCTCCACGTGCTCCCTAATGAAGTGGTAGCGTACTTCAATATGCTTCGTTCTGCTGTGCGACACCGGATTGTTGGCAATGGCAATTGCACTGGAGGAGTCGCAGTACATTGGAACTTCCTTGAACTGAAGGTTGTAGTCGGCTAACTGATTTCTGATCCAAAGGAGTTGTGCGCAACAGCTTCCTGCCGAGATATACTCGGACTCTGCTGTGGAGGTTGCAACGCAATTCTGTTTCTTGCTGTTCCATGAGATAAGCCTCCTGCCGAGGAATTGACACGTCCCGGAGGTGCTTTTCCTGTCATCCCTGCTCCCTGCAAAATCAGCATCTGAAAAGCCTATTAGCTCGACATCATTGTTCCTCGGGTACCACAAGCCAAGATTAGGAGTACCTTTAAGGTATCTTAGAATTCGCTTTGCAGCGACATAGTGAGATTCCTTAGTGTTCACCTGATATCGGGCACATACACATGTGGAGAACATAATATCCGGTCTACTGGCAGTAAGGTAGAGCAGGGATCCAATGATGCTTCTGTATTTGGTTTCATCGAAAGGTTTACCTTTCTCATCCTTATCCAGAGACATGGTGGATCCCATTGGAGTCCTCATAGAGGTTGCACTCTCCATACCGAATTTCTTAAGGAGTTCATTTGTGAACTTCGTCTGAGAAATGAAAATTCCATCCTCAGACTGTTTCACTTGAAGGCCTAAGAAATACTTGAGCTCTCCCATACTGCTCATTTCAAACTTTCCTTGCATAAGTTTGGAAAACTTTTTGCAAAGATTGTTGTCCGTTGAGCCGAATATTATGTCATCGACATAGATTTGCACCAGCAAAATCTTGCCTTTGACTTCCCGGAGAAACAATGTTTTATCTATTTTACCTCTGGAGAACTTGTTCTCAAGAAGAAAGCTAGATAAAGTCTCATACCAAGCTCGTGGAGCTTATTTCAACCCATATAAGGCCTTATTAAGAAAATAAACGTGATTGGGATAAGTAGGGTCGACAAAACCTGGGGGTTGAGCGACGTATACTTCCTCTTTCAGGTCTCCGTTCAGGAATGCCGATTTCACATCCATTTGGTAGACAGTGAATCCTTTGTGTGAAGCATATGCCAGGAACAACCGGATTGCCTCGAGCCTTGCGACTGGTGCGAAGGTTTGGTCGAAGTCAATCCCTTCCTCCTGTCTGTAACCTTGAGCCACCAGCCTGGCCTTGTTCTTTATGATGACACCATGTTCATCCAGCTTGTTTCTGAAAATCCACTTCGTGCCAATGACATTCTGCTTGTATGGTCTGGGAACCAGCGTCCAAACCTTGCAACGTTCGAATTGATGTAGTTCCTCTTGCATGGCCAGAATCCATGCCGCATCCTTGTTCGCCTCATCGAACTTCTTTGGCTCAACCTGAGACAGGAAGCTGAGATGCAATACTTCGTTAGTTGTACCTCTTCGAGTTCTGACGCCTACACGAGGATCTCCGATGATCTGTTCTCTAGGATGATCCCTCACGTGACGGAGCTCTAGAAGTCTGGCGTCTGGAGCTTCAGCTACTTCTTGTGCTTCTCGTTCTTCTAAAAGATTTGTTCCATCTTGATCTTCAACATTTTCAGATGACGTGGAGGTGGAAACTTTGACGTACTTGGGTGCGTCATCTTTAGGGGTCTCATCCAGATTCAGCTGGTCAAGTCTAGCACCTGCATCTTCAAGAATACAACTGGAAGAATTGCTGTTAAGCAAGCTTCCTTCATCAAATACAACATTTATTGATTCTTCTACCACTAAGGTTTTCTTATTGAAGACCCTATATGCCCGACTATGGGAACTATATCCCATGAATATGCCTTCGAAGCATTTTTCACCGAATTTAGTACGCGGATACTTCCCATTATTTAGTACATAGCATCTGCAACCAAAGATCCTCAAGTAGGACATGGTTGGTTTCCTGCCTTTCAGTAGCTCGTAGGGCGTCTTACGATGATGTTTGTTGATCAACGCTCGGTTTTGTACATGACATGCCGTATTGACACCCTCTGCCCAGAAGTATTCCGGGAGAGAAGCATCTTTCAACATAGTCGTGCAGGCCTCAATGAGAGTTCTATTTCTCCTCTCCGCAACTCCATTTTGCTGAGGAGTGCGCGGGGAGGAAAACTCATGAAAGATACCTTGTTCTTCACAAAATTCTGTCATAGCACCAGATTCGAATTCTGTTCCATGGTCACTTCGGATTTTGACCACGGAGCAGTTAAATTCGTTCTGAACTTGCTTGACAAAATTAGTGAAGATGTCAAAAGTATCTGACTTTCGTTTCAAAAAGAACACCCATGTAAACCGTGAGTGATCATCAACTATCACTAGCGTATATGACTTGCCTCCCAAACTATGAACTTGCATTGGGCCAAACAAGTCCATATGTAGCAGATAAAGACATCGGGAAGAGTCTTTGTCTGCAATGCTCTTAAAGGTAGCCCGTGTCTGTTTGCCCATCTGGCAAGCATGACAGGGGCTATCCTTGATGCACTTGATACTGGGAGCATCTCTTACTAAATTCTTAGAAAATAGCATACTAATTGTCTTATAATTAATATGTGCCAATCTCTTGTGCCATTGTTCACAAAGAGAAGCACTGCCTGTTGCCACAAGGCATACGGGGGTAGATGAATCTATACTAAGAAAATCTAAGCAGAAGATATTTCTGCTCCTAATGCCTGATAATACCGTCTCAGAGGAGGAACGTGAAATTATCAGACATTTATCCTTGCAGAACTTAACGTCATAACATTTATCACATAACTGACTTACACTGATCAGGTTATGGTTTAACCCTTCAACATAAGCCACGTCGGTGATAGAGATTATACCGTTGGAAATCATACCATAATCTCTGGTGACTCCTCGATCTGACCCTCCAAAGATGACTTTGGGTCCATTCTCGACTGGAGTGTAATCACGCAGCAGGCTTCTTGTCCCGGTCATATGCCGGGAGCATCCACTGTCCAAATACCAGATTGGCGTTTTGGTGGCCTTTGGACATTCCTGCAAAACAAAATTAATTTGCCTTAGGAACCCAATCGAACTTGGGTCCTAGATTCCTGGTTAGCACACTCCCCCTCGGTCGGTTAACCCTACGAGTGGTCGGTCTCGCATTGTTAACATGGGGAGTCTCGTAGTTCCTTGGATTAAACCAACAATCCACGGCAAAGTGACCGACTTTGCCACAGCACCAACAGTCGAACCTGTTGTATCTCTTCCGAGGCTCCTGCCTTACCCTGGGAACAACGGGTACAGCTGAGGCCTTGGATCTGGAGGTGGAGGCCTCATGGTGATGGCAGTCACATGACTTTGTCACCTTTTGAATAACAGGCTTGACTTTTGGCGCCTGCTTTCCATTATGGCCGCTAGAGAACGGACCATAATTTCCTATGTGGATCTCCTCATAAGGTGCCTTGAAGGCACTCTCACCAAAGTTCCGGGGGAAGTTCCAACCGTCATACCGGCTCTTAGGCTTTGCAACCGAGGGCCGGAAATGATGCCCAAATGTTGACTCAAAGTCATGTTGGTTGCAAGGAAAGCCAGGCTTTCTGAACGCAACAGGACTAAGAGGAGCCTTCCCCTTTTCATCAGCAGAGGCCTTCTTGGCGGCCTTATTCTTCCTCTGGTTCTTGTTTCTCCGAGATGAAGAACCAGATGCCCCAGCATGCCCCAAGCCAGCTCCTTTGGCCTGAGCAGAGAAGGTGTCAACGACTGGAAGCACTGTTTTTGGCATAGAGAAGCTCTGTACGATCTTCCTTTCTGCCGCAAGTAGTTCTTCCAATTTGTTGACTTCCTCCTGCTTGAGATCAAGGAGCTGCAAAGACTCTGAGTGCTTTGAAGTCAGGTCAAGGTGTTCCTGCCGGAGAGAAATCAAACTAGTGACCTCTTCCCTTAGGGATACACACTCACCCTTAAGGAATTTTACTTCCTTCTTCTCAGCCCTCAGTCTCTTACGGCACTCGTCGAAGGTGTTGAGCAGAAGCTCATACTTCTCGAGGAGTTCAGCTTCGCGGGCCGAAGGGCCATCCTCAGGTTCATCATCCTGAGACTCAGGATCAGAGTCGGAGTCGGAAAGAGGGGTGTGAGCTTTTACCTTCCCAGTAAATGGGGGACATTCTCCTTCTGAGTCTGAGCGACCCACCAGCCCGAAGTAGGCTTCCTCATCATCACTGGAGTCTGAGGAATCAGACTCACTTAGTGTCTTTGGTCTTCTTGCGATGTAGCTCCGCTCCTTCTTATCTCTGGAGGATTTGAGCTCCTCTCCTTTCCCTTTATCTCTTTTGATTTGATGGCAGTCGGCCACGACGTGACCTGGCTTATTGCATCCAAAGCAAATAATATCAGAAGAACGATGTTTGTTAGGTTTAGATGCATACCTGTCAGAAGAGTAGTTTTTCTTCTGATGTCTGGATGAGGAGCCGTCTCTCTTCCTTTGATTCCTCATCTTGAGGAATTTCTTGAACTCTCGAGTGATGAGGGAGAAATCCTCTTCCGACAGTTCTGAGCTGGAGGAGCATGGATCGGAGTCCTCCTCTTCTTCCTTATTTCTGGCACGGTACGACACCGCACCCTTCCCTTTTCTGGAGTGACTGGCTTTTAGGGCCACCGTCTTTTCTTTTGCAGCAGCCTTCTCTGCTTCTTCCTCTGCCTTCCTGGTGTTCAGCTGAAGTTCATAGGACATCAGCTTCCCGAACAGGATTTGTGGATCAGTTTCTGCTAGTCTGCCAAATTCTCTGATGGCGCAGATCTTTGTATCCCATTCCTTAGTAAGGGACCTAAGGAATTTGTCATTGAGTTCACCATTGGTGAACACTCTTCCATAGCCCTTGAGGGCGTTAACAATCTTCAGGAAGTTCTCGTATGTGACTCCGATCTCTTCCTTAGGCCCTTGCCGGAAGGCCTCATACTTCTGGTTCAGGAGGGATCTCCGATCATCCCTCACTTCATCCGTGCCCTCCATTAGGATGATCAGGCACTGCCAAATCTCCTGAGCTGTCCTGCAGTTGCTGAAGTTTTGCATCATAGAGTCGTCAACCGCGCTGACCAGGATGTTTCTTGCCTTCATGTCAAGGCCCACTAGGACCATCTCATCCTTGTCCATTTCAGAGAGTGTCTTTGGCACTTTCTTGGTGGGATCAATGGTGGAGGCCTTAGTGGGTACATAAGGTCCCTCCAGCACGATCATGAACAGTCGAGGGTCCACTGCTTCCATATAGAACCTGATCCTTTCCTTCCAGATAGGAAAGTTAAGTCTGTTGCACACTGGGATCTTGCCGGAGTACTTGAGCCCGTCCATAGTAGCTGTATGTCTCCTTGTTGACACTAGTGGCAGGATTCACCTCAAGGTATTAGCCTTTTTGTTGAGGAACCTCGCTCTGATACCACTTGAAAGTCCACCTAGTGTCGGCTATGTGCACCTATGGGGGGAGGATAGGTGACGTGTGGTTCTTTTGCGGAATTTACAGATGTACCTGCACAATAAAAACAACAAACACAGCACACAGAAAACACAGCAAATTTATAGTGGTTCCCCGACTTGGGTACATCCACTTTCCCCCTTCGACCTATCTCCCCAACAAGGGACGACTCGGTCACTTCACCAACGGGATTGAAATCCAATCCCTTCACTAACGGAAGGAGCCCTTCCACACGTGAGAGTCAACACTCCCACAAATCGGGTTGCACCCAACCCTTACAACACGGAACTAAAGTTCCTTTACAATGAAATAAAAGTAGAATGTACACGTGATACAAACTTCTCTTGGAGACACCGGTGTTCCTCTTTGTTCGACGACGTGTTCTTGAAGTCGATGAAGAGTCTACGACCTTGGTCTCTCTTGGAGAGGATTTCCCCGGAACCGGCGGCGGCACACGAGCGGCGGCTAGCTTCGGGATCGGCGGCTACGATGAAGAGCAGCTGCTGAACTTGGAGATCCAAACTTCGTTGCGAAGCAAGCTCGGTCAACCAACGGTCACACGAGGATCGGTCGTCTCGATCGATTCGGATGGGAAGTGTTTCCGATCAACAAATCGAGAGACAAAGGATCTCTGGATAGACTCGTGAGACTCAAGCCTTGCTAAGCTACTGTCGCCGGAGATCGGGAAGAAGATCTATCGGTGGCGGCGACGGACTTGCGCGAGCGGCGACGGAGGCGGCGGAAGGATTTCGCGATTTTAGGGTTTCCGTGAGCTCGCGTATTTTTCTGTGTGGGTACTGTTCAAAATACCCATGTATTTATACTGTAGCTACCCCCAATAAGACCGTTTGTGGGACCCACAGAGGTATCCCCCAAGTCCCGGTCCAGATATTAAACAGCGGCAGAATCCGGTTCAGGAAATTAGCTGAGACAGAATCCGGTTCAGGAAATTAACTGAGAAAACGCCAAGGAAAAATCGGCGAGAATCGCAGACGATT
Source organism: Platanthera guangdongensis (assembly GCA_039583875.1). Lineage (NCBI taxonomy): Eukaryota > Viridiplantae > Streptophyta > Magnoliopsida > Asparagales > Orchidaceae > Platanthera > Platanthera guangdongensis. The sequence goes on from CM077162.1 coordinate 164,100,534, forward strand.
CTCGACGAATCGGCGAGAATCATCAAGTGATTCTCGACGATTCGTCGAGAATCGATTGTGATTCTCGTCGAATTACTTGTCGATTCTCAACGAATTCAACTTGTATTCATGGGCTGCATGACCATTGGTTCGGCGGGAATTACAAGCGATTCTCGCCGAATCTTACTTGGCACCATATTGAGATGGCCAGAAGGAGTCGGCGAGAATCATTGATGATTCTCGTCGATTCGGCGAGAATCACCAAGTGATTCTCGCCGATTCGGCGAGAATCACTTGGTGATTCTCGTCGAATTTGCCTTGGACGATTTTTCGTCTTCCACCTAGGAGCTGCTCCTTGATCCTCCATGCTCCTTGTCTTCTCTTGCATATGAGCGGCCCTGTACTTGAAAGTAAGTGCACTCCAATAGAGAGAGTACACATAGGCCAACACACTGATCTGCTGAACGAGGGATTACGTCGTGCAGATCCGTGTATATTGACCTACTGCACCCTGACATTGGTGTGCACTTAGCGTGGAGAAACTGCAAGTACAACTTGAAAAAGTTTATCAAATACATAGTCTATTGACCTTAGCTTGTCCAGGGGCTTCTTCAAATCAGGTACATTGTGGATACAATACCCAACATTCCTCCACCAGAGGGTGGCTTGTTATGGGAGTCCCTTGGGTTGATTCATGGAATCCCCAATCATTTGACATATAAATCCAGAAAAGGAGTACGGAGTAGGCATGCTGTGTGAAGCCCATCTGGACAGGTTGGTCTGGATTGGTGATGTTGCATCTACGCACCGGAGAAGGCTCTGTGATAAACGTGTAGTTTAGGAGTCGATGGGTTAAACCTGTGAAGGGCAGTAGCAGAAAGTACTGGAGTGGTAGTCCAGAAAAATACCCTTGTGATGCTTGTGTTATTTGGTTATACCTGTGAAAGGGAGTAGCAGGAAGTACTTGATTGACAGTCTAGGAAATACCCTTTGTAATGCTTGATGTTCATGGGTGGTACCTGTGAAGGAAACTAGCAGGAAGTACTGGCGTGGTAAACCAGGAAAATACCCTTGACATTTGTGATATTTGTGGGGTTGTAACTGTGAAGGGGAGTAGCAGGAAGTACTGGAGTGCCCAGGAAAGACCCTCTGATGTTGTGATATGAATGAGTGTGATAGTAAGTACTGGTGTGCCCAGGAAAACACCAAGGCTTTATGCCAAACAGGCAAGGTGAAACCGACCCGCGCTTTTGATTTAGCCACGAGTACGTTGTACTCAGTGATGGTAAGGCGATTTGAGTAACGAGGGTGGATGATCCGACCTACGTTATGTCTGTCCGACGTGAGACCTGAAAGTGTGGTCTACTGGAGCGCATAGCGAGAGTCTTAGGCCTGCGCGCCGTGATACAATGGGGGGCTACGGGCCAATCCCGGTTCCCTAAGACTATAAGCTCCGGTTGCACGCCATGGAGTAAATGCTCAATTTTTTACTGTTGGGTTGCGACCCTGATACGGTGGTGGGCAACTGGTTCACCGGTACACCAAGAATGTGTCATGAGTGCACGGATCGTCCGGCCGCGTGGCTGACTATTATTATGGAATGTATGTGCGTGAGAGCACAATGTATGATATACATATCTGCCTGTGAAATGCTATGCCTGCAGGGAAGGAATACCACAGCCCCGAGAAAGGGGTGGGGTGGTTATAATTTGGTCAGCTGAATGCTGACTGTTGCCTGTTTGCCACCATTGGGTGGGTTATCCCAGTGCAGGTGCTGAAGAGACAAGCGGGACACATAAAGGCTGAAGTCCCTGCTGCCGCTACTACTGCTAGCCCTCGAAGGCTAAGTGAAAATGCTATGTTTGTTATGTTGGGTATTACATCCACATTAACCCAGATTTTATGAAGTCACCCAGGAACTAAGATGAATTAAGTTGTATTTGATTCTTGGTTTGAGTTATATGTTCGCAGGAATTTCATTGGGAAGTGTAGACCAATGTCAGTCCACAGTGGGTCACCAAACACAGGAACTGTGCAATGTAATTCCTCATTGCATATTCCAAGGTGTTGACTCATGTGTGGTCTCTCTATTGGGATAAACTTCATATTCAAGCTATTGGACTATGGGAAAGGAATTGGAAGTTGTCTGCACTAGAAGAAACAATTTTCCAACATCAAAAATTCTCTAAGTCTTTTACTCGAGTAGGTCTATAACTACTCGAGTAGTTTGGGTATAATTTACTCGAGTAAAGGAACCTTGTACTCGAGTACTTAAGTGTATCTCTCGTGTAGCTAAGTCACATACTCGAGTAGACATAGTCATATACTCGAGTAGCATGCTTATATACTCGAGTAGATTACTCTTTATGCCCGAGTATTAAAGGGTTCACTCATCAAAAATTTTCTAAGTCATGGACTTGAGTAAATATACTCACATACTCGAGTAGATAGAATCATACTCGAGTAGTTCATTATACGTACTCGAGTAGATCATGTTTCACTCGTGTACCTTGATATTTTCCTACTCCAGAATTTTCTAAGTCTTTTACTCGAGTAGAACTTTCACCTACTCGAGTAGATTACTTCCTCTCGAGTAGTTTAGTTCAACTACTCGAGTAGCTCTTGCTGACATCTTCAGAATTCATTCTAAGTATCCCACTCGAGTAATCCTTCATGTACTCGAGTAGTTTATGTATTATACTCGAGTAGTTTTTCCAGTACTCGAGTAGATCCTTTATGTACTCGAGTAAGTCACTCTACATACTCGAGTAGTTCTGTCTGCTTACTCGAGTAGTTGATTTCTACCTACTCGAGTAGCCTATCTTTATATACCCGAGTATGTGCTCCTTCATGTACTCGAGTAGTTATTCAACTACTCGAGTAGTTATTCACTTACTCGTGTAGTTGGCTGAACTTTTCTGAAATTTTGCTAAGTCCTTTTTCTGACGGGATTTTAAAATCACGCGACATAATTGGTCCACGTGTACATCATTATGACCGATTTTGGCCGTTAGTCTCTCCTATATAAGGTCTTATCAGAAAATGACAAACCCTAATAATTCTCCAAGCTTTCTTGTCATTTTATGTTTTTGAGAAAAATTCTTCAGCCGACTCCGCCCTGTTTTCACGAAACGGAAGCCGCCGCCATCATATTCTCCGGCCACTGCTTCTAAGGTCAGAGGATTCATTCTAAAAAAAGTTACAGATCGAGATCGACATCACCGTTCATCTTCTCTCTATCTGATTCTGTAAAAGCAAGAAGATCCAGATCTGGGCCGAGACTCTCTTCACCGATTTCTGATAGTGCTGCAAAGTTCATAAGAAGAAATTTTCTGACCGTTTCATCAGATCTGATTGGATTTACTGGTTGTATAATTTTCCAACTTTATTAATCTTGTAGGAGAAAGTTTCTCCGAGTGTAGGAGTTTTTCACTCCGAGTTTGTAGGAAGTGTTATCTTTCGAGGTGTAGATCCCCTTGTTTGGATCGAGCTTGTAGGAACTTTGTTCCGAGGGTAGGATCGATTTTTGATCCGAGATAGTGGAGTAGCCGAGTCTAGTTGATTGCTAGATCGGTGAGGGAAAGTGGATGTACCCAAAGTTGGGGAACCACTATAAATCTTGTGTCGTCTGTGATATTGGTAGATAGTTCTGTGTTGTGCTCTAATTATTTTTATTCCACAAAAGACGCACAACTCACCTATTCACCCCCCTCTAGGTGATTTAGGTTGACAACCATTTTCTTTCAATTGGTATCAGAGCCTGGTTGATCGTCAAAAGGTTAACACCTTGATCAGATCCAAATCTGTTGTTTGAAATATTCTACCATAAAATGGACAAGGGCAAAGATTTCGCCAAGCTTCCACTGTGCAACAAAAATAACTTTCCCATATGGAAAGAAAGGATAAAATTTTTTATGGAAGCTGTGGATCCAAGGATCTTCATGATCGTTGAAGAAGGTCCTTACGTTCCCATGACTGTGTCCACTATCGACCCTACCAAGAAAGTTCCCAAAAAGCTAATGGATCTCGACAAAGACGAGATTGCACTTGTCTCCCTCGACAAGAAAGCTAAGAACATTATAGCAAGTGCAGTCGATGACTCGATGCTGCATAATTTGATTCACTGTCAATCAGCTAAGGAGATGTGACATTCCTTAGTCACTTTGATTGAAGGGACTGAAGAAGTAAGGGATGATCGGAGATCCATTCTCAATCAAAAATATGAAGCGTTCCGACAAGGGAACAAGGAAACAATTGCCGAAACCTTTGAGAACTTCTTCAAAATCGTAAATGGCCTAAGGGTGTACGGCCGTGTCTTCACCAACGGAGAACTGAACGACAAATTCTTGAGATCCCTAACCAAGGAATGAGATAACAAGGTATGCGTCATCAGGGAGTTCGGGAAGCTAGCTGAAACGGACCCGCAAAATCTCTTTGGAAAGCTTATGTCTTATGAACTCCAAATCAATACAAGAAAAGCTGAAGAAGAGAAAGACAGGTGTGCACTAAAGGAGAAATCTGTCGCTCTGAGGGCAGACACCTCCAGAAAAACTAAGGTCACCTCCCCCGCTCCAGCTCTAGAAGTTGATGAAGAAGAAGAAACATCAGAGCCTAGCACCTCAGGCTCTTAACTATCTGAAGGAGAGTTCTCCTTACTCTCAAGGCAATTCAAGAAGTTTCTTCATAAAAAGAAACGATGGAAAGGCAAGTATGCCTCATACAGAAGATCGCGGCGCGATGACGATCGACAAAGAAAAGGCTCAAGCAGCCACGAAAGGTATAATACCAAACAGAACAAATACGTCTCAACTGACATCATTTGCTATTGCTGTAATAAGCCAGGTCACGTCATTGCTGACTGCCCTCACAAGAAGAAGGAGGGTGGTAGAAGAGAAGAAAAGAAATCCTCGTACAACAAGAAGAGGAAGGAGAAGAGCCTCATAGCCAAGAAGAGCAAGACTCTTAGCGACTCCGACTCATCTGAGTCAAGCGAAGAAGAAGAAGCTTACTTTGGGCTAATGGCTCAAACAGATGATGAACAAGAGCCCCAGTTCACTGGGAAGGTAAACTCTCATACCCCTCTTTCAGATTCTGAAGTCTCTGAACATGATTGCGATGGTAGCTCCTCTGACGATGAGTTAGAACTAATGGCCCAGTACAAGGAGTTAATCATGGCTTACGACATATGTAGTCGAGTCGTGAAGACTCAGTCTAAAGAGATCAAATCTCTAAAAGACGAAAAGAGCAACTTGAGAGAGAAAGTCGCAAAGACTGACTCCCTCGAAGAAAACTTCAATAATGCTATTGAAGAATATAACAAGGCTCTTGAGCACCTTGACCTGAAGGAGAAGATCATCAAAGGATTGGAAGCCGAACTTACGGCTGAAAGGAAACTTGTTGAGAGTTTCTCGAAGCCCAAAACAGTTCTTCCATTCATTGCTGAATTCTCAGTAAAGGCCAAGGGAGCTGTACTAGGCCATGAAGAAGCTCCTAGTAAATCCTCTAGGAGAAACAAGAATCAACAGAAAAATAAGGCCGCCAAAAAGGCCTCAGCCGAAGAAAAGGGAAAAGCCCCTCAAAATCAAACCACATTCAAAAAGGTCATCTTTCCATCAAATGAGTTTGATTTTGACTCATCATACGGGCACTTTGCTAGGCCTACTTATGTAGAGCCAAAGTCCCGCTATGAAGGATGAGCTCGACCCCGAAACTTTGGCGAAAGTGTTTTTAAGGCACCTTATGAAGAAGTTATTCTTCAGAGCTATGGCCCTTTCAATCATGGGCATAACTTCAAGAAAGCACCAAAGACAAAGCCTGTTGTAGAGAAGCCCATAAAGGAGAAGAAGTCATGTGATTGCCATCATCATGAGGCATCTTCCTCCAAGAATGCTACCTCTGCTAGACCAAAGTTCCAAAAGGTCAAGCAGGAGATCTTGAGGCAAAGGTACAACATATTTGACTGTTTGTGCTGTGACAAGGTTGGTCACTTCGCCATATATTGCTGATTCAATTCCAGAAATGCTGCTACCCCTCATGTCAGTAATATGAGAAAGACTGCTCATAATGCTAACACTCGTAGGGGGAGCACTTTAACCCGAGACCAAGGACCCAAACGTGTTTGGGTTCCTAAGGCAAATTGATTGTGATTGCAGGGATGTCCAAAGGCCAACAAAACGCCTATCTGTTACTTCGACAGCGGATGCTCTCGGCATATGACCGGGACTAGAAGCCTCATTCAGAACTTTACTCCAGTCGTGAACGGACCAAAGGTCATCTTTGGAGGTTCAGACCGTGGAATTACTAGAGGCTATGGTATGATTACTAACGACAATATATCCTTCTTGGATGTGGCCTATGTCGAAGGATTGGAACACAATCTCATTAGCATAAGCCAACTCTGCGATAAAGGATACATAGTTGAGTTCAATGCTGATAAGTGCTTGATAAAATCCGTTGACAATATGAAAACGATTTTATCCGGCACTCGAAGCAGGAATATTTTTTGTTTAAATTTCATCTGTATAGATTCCTCTACACCAGTGTGTCTTTTAGCAAAAGATAGTGCGTCTCTTGGTGACCAATGACACAAGAGACTAGCACATATTAATTTCAAAACAATTAATAAACTATTTTCAATGAACTTAGTACGTGATGCCCCAAATGTCAAATACGTCAAAGACAGACCTTGTCATGCATGCGTAAAAGGCAAGCAAACAAGGGCTACCTTTAAAAGCATTATTGGCAAAGACTCTAACAGATGTCTTCATCTATTGCACATGGACTTGTTTAGTCCACTGCAGATTAGAAGTTTGGGAGGTAAGGACTATACATTGGTAATTGTTGATGACTACTTGCGCTTTGCGTGGGTGTTCTTTCTGAAACACAAGTCAGATACCTTCGACATCTTTACTAATTTTGTCAGGCAAGTCCAGAATGAATACAACTGCTCCATAGTCAAAATCAGAAGTGACAACGGAACAGAGTTCAAATCTGGGGCTATGACAGAATTCTGTTAAAGCTTAGGTATCTTTCATGAGTTTTCCTCTCCTCGTACTCCACAACAAAATGGAGTGGCTGAGAGAAGGAACAGAACACTCATAGAGGCCTGCAGGACCATGTTGAGTGATGCTTCACTACCGGAGTACTTCTGGGCTGAGGCCTTCAACACTGCATGTCACGTGCAAAATCGAGCACTCATAAACAAAGACCACAATAAGACACCTTACGAACTTCTGAAAGGCAGGAAACCAACAGTCTCTTACTTTAGAATCTTTGGCTGTAAATGCTTCGTACTTAACAATGGTAAGTATCATACCACCAAGTTCACTGAAAAGAGCTTTGAAGGTATTTTTGTAGGATATAGTAGCCATAGTAAGGCATATAGGATATTTAATAGAAAAACCCTGGTGGTGGAAGAATCGATACATGTTGTATTTGATGAGACGAGCTTGCTGCAAAGCAATCCGTCTAGTGTGCTCACTGAAGATGCAGGTGAAAAGCTGAAAGAAACTAGCTTGGATGATCCGTCTGAAGACAAAGGCGAGAAGTTCATTAAGATCACCACTCCAACTCCTATTGGAGAGGCTGATGATCAAAATGAAGAAGTCATCCAGGATGAAGAAATCACTCCGGTGCTTGAAGATAATCCAGATGCAAGAACTCTAGAGCTCAGACATCTGAAGGATCACCCCATGGACCAGATCATAGGAGATCCCCGGGATGGTGTCAGAACTCGGAGAGGTACAACTAATGAGAATCTTCATTTGAGTTTTCTCTCTCAGGTTGAACCAAAGAAATTTGAGGAAGCAAACTCAGACGCATCATGGATAATGACAATGAAAGAAGAGCTAAATCAGTTCAAGCGCTACAATGTGTGGATGCTGGTTCCAAGACCAAAAGGAAAGAACATCATTGGAACAAAATGGGTCTACAGGAACAAGATGGATGAAGACGGAACTATCATAAAGAACAAGGCCAGACTCGTCGCTAAAGGCTATCGTCAAGAAGAAGGAATCGACTTCGACCAGACATATGCTCCAGTGGCGAGGCTGGAGGAAATAAGGTTGTTCCTAGCATATGTTGCTTTCAAAGGCTTCATCGTCTATCAGATGGACGTGAAGTCGGCCTTCCTGAATGGTAACATAAAGGAGGAAGTGTATGTGGAACAACCTCCAGGTTTCGTTGATCCTAACTTTCCTGATCATGTCTATTTTCTGCACAAGGCCCTATATGGTCTGAAACAAGCTTCTAGAGCTTGGTATGAAACGTTGTCTACCTTTCTACTTGAGAACAAGTTCACAAGGGGAAAGATAGACAAGATATTATTTCTTAGGGAAATAAAAGGCAAGATTTTGCTAGTGCAAATGTTGGAACTAGCTTTCCAGTCCCTCCTAGAGTTCGAAACAGGATGCAACCCACACGTACTCTCCCTGCGCTACCCTCCTGACGAGAGTCAGTGACCTGAAAACAGACCGAGGGGATTCAGCTTGGAGGTCCCGCCTCGTACCCGGAAGAACTGAGAGTCTTCCCCTCCCTAGCCAGCGCTGAGCTAGGTGCCTGCGAGGAAGATAGTGAAAAGGTTCAAAAAATCCCTTTTCTCAAGCACCTTATCGGTCTATTTATAGGCCTCTGAATCTGATCTATAAATATCAATTCTAAATCCACTTGAAAAGACCAAAACACCCTGGGCTGGGTCTGCTAATAGCCAAACTCCGCTGTTCTGGAGAGCTATATGCAGGCCTCCAGGGGTAAGAATGTAAAACTATCTGGGGCACAAAGGTAAAATCCCCCTTGTGGGTAAAAAGGTAAAGACCATCTTTTTTCATGTGGCGAGTGGGGCGGGACCTGTCAAGCTTAGGGGGATCTCGCCTGTGGGCTCATCTCGCCCGCGCCCGGAGGTCTCGCCTAGCGAGATCTCGCATAGCGAGGTCTCGCCTTAACTCATGGGTTGTCCCTTCCTTTCGAGGGGGTTGGCCTCTCCCGTCTCGCCAGCCTTCCTTCCTTGCTTGTCGGGCTACTCGCGAGCCCAAGGTTGTAGACAATCCCCGCTCTTTTTGAGGTTGCCCTAACCTTGGAAAGATAGTCCAACCGTGGCTCGCGACGCTAAGATTCCTTTATGAGAATCTTGGGTGGGCCCCTTCCCCCCTCAGATTGCCTATAAATATGAGGAGAAAGCCTTCATTTGGAACTCTTTTGCCATCACCCTCTCTTCTTTCGGAATGTCTCATAGTCAAAGTTTCCGCGAGCGCCTTGCAATTGTGCGAAGGCGAAACAAAGCCAGCACGGATGCCCTTTTTCCAGATCTGGGGCGTACTCCCCCCGCAGTCTCTCCGCCCTCTCGCACAAAGAAAGCGAAAGCTGTCTGCGCCCCTCTCTCGGCGGGCGCAACGTCTTCTGCCGCTCCGATAGACAACCCACTCTCTTCCTCAGGGGGGAGGCAGGTGATCACATTATCTTTCCTTTCTCTGATTTCGCCTATCTGACTATGCTTTTTCAGGGAAGTTTCGCTGATTCGCCGGTGTCTGCCAATCCCCCTGATAATGTAAGCCAAGTTCCTCAGCGCACAGACTCGCCCAAGGTGGCCTCTCCACCTCCCTCGCGGAGAGAAAACCTCTCGCGAGTTGTGGGGAACCCTCGAATCCCAAGTAAGATCTCTTCCCTTCTCACCTCTCGGTTGATTCGCCTTCCTTTAATCGGCTTGCGCAGGCTCACTCTTGCTTGTGATCTTTCGCTACTCTCGCAGGCATCCACTTTGATTCCGATACTGAGGAAGCTACCGCGTCTCCCCCCCCCCCCTCTCGCCTCTTCCTCATCCGGGCGAGATCGAGGATTACCTGGGTGATCCCATGGACCCTCTGGAATTGAAACGGAGGACTGCCCGGATGTTCCGCAAATATACACACATAATACGCGAGATGGAGCTCGAGAAGCAAGCCTCCGACCGGCGCATGGAGTGGATTGAAGCGGATCACCACCGCCTTTCCGCAATGGTGGAAGCGGACGGGGTGCTAGACGGGACCGACCCCCAGGCCATACTGAACGAGACGGATGAACATCTCCGTCTCGCGCGCCGCGGCGTGATCGCCGCTCGCGCCTTTCATCTTCCTGGCCGCCCGCCATGCGCGGGAGGTAAAGATGGCCGCTGGCAGTGGGTGCGGAACTAAACGGTCCCAGTCCCGTCTCGCCTTCTCTGGATCTCGTTTTTATTAATGTCGCTGTGTTATCACTGATATGTTGTAAAAACTTATTCGGGCGAGACGTCCCCTTCTGCGGGACGATTTATTTTTTGACTTTTGGCCACGCAAGGGTCTTATCACGCCGTCTTTTCATTATTGCCATGATTAGATATTACTTTATTTTATTAATCCTGCAATGATGGCTTGCCTCGAAAGGGTTTCTGCGGAGCCTCCGCCTCTTGAGTTCTAGAGAGAGTGAGAGAGGGAGAGTGGGATAAGAGAGTGAGAGAGAGAGGGGGAAAGAACGAGGCGTCGGGATGTCCTCTCATTTCCCGCCGCCTTATTTTCCCGCCCTTTTCCCTACCCCTTATAAATACCTTCAACCACTACCACTCCCCCTCACTATTCTAAGCCGTTCTTTGGATCCCGGCTCCCGTTTCCCCTCCGTCATCTCGCGTCTCTCCCTGGGCCATCCACTCTTTCTTTTGCCGCTTTCTCGCTAATCATGGGAAAGAAGAAGACTGAAGAGGGCGAGGGACGCAGCCGCTGCGGGAAGCGTTTCGTGGACCATGACATCCCTCTCGGCAGACTGCCGGAGGAAGACCACGCTCGCTTCGTCCGCGAGTACCTCTCTGATAGCTACCCGTCTCGCCCGCCCAAGGTGGGCGAGTGCATCAACACCTTCTATCCCAATGAGCTGGCTTTCCCGGTCTCGCACTTCGAGGAGGGGCTGAGGCTTCCCCTCTGGCCTGAGGTCAAATTGGTGCTGAAGTACTTTGGGGTTGTCCCGGCCCAGTTCAACCCCAACGCCATCTCCATGTTGATCGCCTTCGCCTGCTACCTGCGGAGAGAGCGTATCGAGTTTAGTCTAACCGCCTTCAGCAAGCTGTTTGTCTACCACGCCAAGGACGACGGCATTTCTTACTTCACAGGCCAAGGCCTCAAAGTATGCGAGACGCCAAACAAGAACCACCATTGGTTGACGCGGTTCGTCTTCATACGCGGGGACCTGGGAGGCATCCCTCTCGCCCCGGTATCCCCCGCCGAGTGCTATTATGATACCCCCAAGGTGGGGGGTGCCGAAAAAGAGCTCTGCGATTTCTTCGTGGGGAAGAATTTTGAAGTCCAATACCTGCGGCGAGACCTTGACTCACTCCCCGCCGTTTTCCCGGGCGAAGGTACACATCTATTTCTTTCTGTCCCCGTAAATTCTTACCTTCCGCTGACTGTCATTTTATCTAGGAGAAAGGATTGTCCCCGTCCATCCCCCCTACCAGAGCAATCGGACTCTCGCTCTGGAGAATATGGCGGCGGAGGCTGCGAAAGACACGCTGACCCCTGTCGCCAAGAAGAGGCCCGCGGGCGAGGGTGCCTCTCGCCTTAGCCCCAAGAAGAAGAAGAAATTCGTGTCCTTCGAGAAGGAAAAGTCGGCCAAGAGAAGAGAAGAGCTAGCGGGGTCTTTATCCCCTATCACCCTATCGTCTCCCTCGCCTCCGCGACGGCCCGTCTCGCCAGCCCGCGAGACGGTCTCTGCAGAAGCAGCTGCCCACTTCCATGTTCAGCCCTCTCAGCTTCCTCCTGGAGCGACGGAGGATGACGCCGGCGAGCCGGTTCTGATATGGGACCAAGACCTCAACCGCGTGTCGGTGTCCACCCTTCTTCCTTCCTGGAAGGAACAGGACCACCCCACCAGCCATGCCTTCTCCCTAGGCTTTGGGCTGTATGGCGGTCTTGGCTCCGAACCTGCTGACAACGAGGCATCGCGGGACCTCATTCTAAAAAGCGCCCACTCGCAGTTTCGATCCCTGGAGCTCGCGCACCGCGTCTCGCGCCGTCTTGTCTTCAACAATAGGAAATGGAAAGAGGCGGAGGCCGATCTTGCCGCGAAGCGCGAGAAGTCCATCGACCTGGAGAAGCGGTTGCATGTTGCTGACAACCTCCTTGCACAGAGCTAGGGCGGTGTGGTAAGTTTCCTTATCTTTGCCTTGCTGGCCTTACCCTTGCCCCTTATAGCCCCTTACTTTCCCACCTCCCGCAGGATGCCGAGACGGCCAACAGGATGCGCTCGCGTATCGAGGAGCTGGAGGGAGAAAACAAGAAGCTGAAGGCCGAGAATCTTCGCCTCCGGAGCAGTGCGACACCACCACCGGATCAGCTTCCCATGCCTTCTCTATATTCCGTGGATGAGGTGGAGGCCATCTGCCGGGACTCAAATATCAAGACTGCGGAGGTTGTCCTCAAGATGATGAAGGAGCTGGGAGTGGTGCGCGCTGATGCGGAGATGATGACCGTCCGCGACCTAGTCCCGCGCTTGTTCGACGAGTCGGACGACAGGGCCTCCTCTGACAACGAGTAGCGCACCATCCCCTGCAATGTCTTCCTCTCGCCATCTTCCTTTTGCCTACCACTTATGATTCTGGTTTACTTCCTTAAAAGGAGAGCGAGGTGTCCCCGCCTCATTAATATTTTTTTTTGTTTAAAACTCTTTATATACTAACTGTCGCTTCCCCCCTTTGGGGCGCTTCATGTAATAGCTAGTCAGGAGGCAACTTTTTAGATGTTATTTTAATTGCCACCTTGACCCTCCACCCTCTCGCTTAGCTACTAGTCTAAGGTGTAAGACTATTTTTTGGGACGATGTTTACTTACTACTTTTATTGTCTGCCATCTCTCTTAAAAGCCAGCGCGAGGCACCCTTTATCGCTTTTTGCCCCTATCTTGATTGCCATCGTTAGCGCTGTGTCGCGAGATTATCTCGCGTCGGAATCCCTGGGTCCGGCCGTCTCGCCCGGTTGGTTTCGGCCACTTCATCTCACTCGGGCCTGGGATGGGGAAAACCCTCCCGCCAGTGGCGAGACCACCTATGGCAAGTGCCGGCCAGGGACCTTCTTCCGTGGCCCAATTCCTGGCCCCTCTCTGTTTTAGGGACTATCACCCTTTTGATGAACATGGATCTTTCCCTATGCGAATTCTTACCTTGAGACTTGTCCCCTCAAGTGAGTCTACCGCCCTGCCAGCTAGGGGGGAGCCTGGTCAGCGGGTCTGCTCGGGGTCTCCCCTACAAAACACCGTCAACCACCGAGTGATCCTACAGCCCTGCCAGCTAGATGGGATCCTGGTCAGCGGGTCCGCTCGGGGTCTCCTCTTCAAAATACCACCAACCACCGAGTGAGCCAACAACCCTGCCAGCTTGATGGGAGCCTGGTCAGCGGGTCTGCTCGGGGTCTCCTCTCCAAAACACCACCAACCAGCGAGTGAGCCTACAGCCCTGCCAGCTTGATGGGAGCCTGGTCAGCGGGTCTGCTCGGGGTCTCCTCTCCAAACCACCACCAACCACCGAGTGAGCCTACAGCCCTGCCAGCTTGATGGGAGCCTGGTCAGCGCGTCTGCTCGGGGTCTCCTCTCCAAACACCACCAACCACCGAGTGAGCCTACAACACTGCCAGCTTGATGGGAGCCTGGTCAGCGAGTCTGCTCGGGGTCTCCTCTCCAAAACACCACCAACCACCGAGTGAGCCTACATCCCTGCCAGCTTGATGGGAGCCTGTTCAGCGGGTCTGCTCGGGGTCTCCTCTCCAAACACCACCAACCACCGAGTGAGCCTACAGCCCTGCCAGCTTGATGGGAGCCTGGTCAGCGGGTCTGCTCGGGGTCTCCTCTCCAAAACACCACCAACCACCGAGTGAGCCTACAACCCTGCCAGCTTGATGGGAGCCTGGTCAGCGGGTCTGCTCGGGGTCTCCTCTCCAAAACACCACCAACCACCGAGTGAGCCTACAGCCCTGCTAGCTTGATGGGAGCCTGGTCAGCGGGTCTGCTCGGGGTCTCCTCTCCAAAACACCACCAACCCCCGAGTGAGCCTACAACCCTGCCAGCTTGATGGGAGCCTGGTCAGCGGGTCTGCTCGGGGTCTCCTCTCCAAACACCACCAACCACCGAGTGAGCCTACAGCCGTGCCAGCTTGATGGGAGCCTGGTCAGCTGGTCTGCTCGGGGTCTCCTCTCCAAAACACCACCAACCACCGAGTGAGCCTACAGCCCTGCCAGCTTGATGGGAGCCTGGTCAGCGGGTCTGCTCGGGGTCTCCTCTCCAAAACACCACCAACCACTGAGTGAGCCTACAGCCCTGCCAGCTTGATGGGAGCCTGGTCAGCGGGTCTGCTCGGGGTCGTTTCTACAAATCACCTCGCCCCTGGTGCCTCACAAAGGTCACCCACACTTTCGTCGCATCAAAAGAGTACGTCGAGACGATAAGCGTTACACCATAATAATAATAAAAAAAGGTGCGATGGAATAGAGTGCTATGGATAAAATCTCTTCAAATCATCACCACTCCGGGCTCGCTCGAGGGATACCCCATCCACATCCTTGAGGTGGTATCCTCCTGACTTTAAGACTTCTTTTATTACAAAAGGACCCTCCCAATTGGGGTTAAGCTTCCCTACAGAGGCTCCTCTACCCGCCGCGTCTACCTTTTTCAGGACCAAATCCCCTTTTACAAACTGTTTGACCCTTACATGCTTGTCGAAGTACCTCGCCATCCGGCGCTTGACCTCCTCCTGCCGGACCATCGCTAAATCCCGGAGCTCCTCCACGAGATCCAACGAAAGTCTCTGTTCTTCTTCGTTCTCTGATCTCCATCCTTTGGCTCCTTCCATTGCAACTGCCACTCTTGGTGACGCGACCTCAAACTCGACAGGTATGACGGCCTCTGAGCCATGAGGAGAGCTTAAACGGGGTTTCCCCCGTGGCTGTGTTTGGTGTGGTCCTCAAGGCCCACAGTACTGAAGGCAGTTGCTCTACCCAGCTTCCTCTCAAATTCTCCACCTTTTTCCTCAACAGATTGACAATGACCTTATTTGCCGCTTCGACCTGTCCATTACTCCGTGGATGATGAACAAAGGAAAAGCGGAGATCTATCCCCAAACGAATGCAGAAATCCACAAACTCCCTGCTTGCAAATTGTGGTCCGTTATCTGTCACAATGGCTAGGGGTAACCCATGCCGGCAGATGATCTCCCCCATACGAAGTTCTTGACCACCTGAGAGGTTACCTTAGCCAATGCTTTCACCTCCAGCCACTTTGAAAAGTAGTACACCATGACTATCAGGAATTTCCTTTGGCCACTCGCTTGGGGAAAGGGGCCCACCAGATCTAGTCCCCATATAGCGAATGGCCAGGGAGCTGTGATGGTCCTCAACCTCTAGGCCGGAAGGAGCTGAAGGGGGGCGAATTCCTGGCACTTTTGACACTATTTCGCGAATTCCTCCGCATCTCTCCGGAGGGTGGGCCAAAAGTACCCCTGCCTCAGCACTCTCCCTTCTAAAGTCTGGCTCCCCGAGTGACTCCCACATTCTCCCGAGTGAATCTCTTGCAGAACCTTGGGAGCCTCCTCCTCTGACACACACCTGGCCAGCAGACCCGATAGGGTTTTGCGATATAAAACTCCATCCTTCAGCAGGTAGTACGCAGATTTGTATCTGGTATGTCTCTTGTCGAGTTCCATTGCGGGTAACTGCCCTGATGCCAAAAAGGTGATAAAGGGGTCCATCCACGACCTCTGCTGGCATACTTCCATGAGCTCCCCCTCCTCTATAGACGGTCTGAAGAGTTCCGTCATTATTCCCCCGGCCCGAGGGCCATGCTTGGCGAGTTGGTCAGCCTGAGTGCTCTCCTCCCTCGGGACGTGCTGAATGGAGAAGCTTCGGAACTGCCCTATGATGTCTTTGACCTTTCCTAGATACAACTGGAGGGTGGGCTCCCTTGCCTCGAACTCCCCTTTGATCTGGCCTGCCACCACCATGGAATCTGTCCAGGCCTCAATGTCTTGTATGCCCAGCTCCCGGGCTAACATGAGTCCCGCAATGACCGCCTCATATTCCGATTGGTTATTGGTGATTGCGAAATGGATCTTCAAGGCCTGCTCAATCTGGGTCCCCTCCGGGCTGATCAAGACCACTCCTGCTCCAAAGGAATTTCTCCCCGATGCCCCATCTGCTATCATCTTCCAGGTTGCCCGAGGGGACGCCTCCGTCTCCTGGACCTCCACCACATAGTCCACCAGGAAATCGGCCACTGCCTGTGCCTTTATGGCGAGCCGAGGGACGAAGGCGAGATCGAATTCACTGAGTTCTATTGACCATTTTGCCAACCTCCCAGAATGCTCTACCCCCTCCAGGATGCGACGGAGGGGGTGATCCGTTACCACTTGTATGGAGTGAGCCTGAAAATACTGCTGGAGCTTTCGGGCCGAGATGATGAGGGCAAATGCTAACTTCTCAAGAATGGGGTACCCGAGCTTCGCTTTCTTCAGAACCCTGCTCACGTAATAGATCGGAAATTGTTTCTTCCCTTCTTCTCGCACAAGAACCAAGCTTACCGCTACAGTTCCTACCCCCAAATATAGGAATAAGACCTCTGCTTCCCTTGGTCCCTGGAGTAAAGGTGCCTGGGTAAGCTGTTGTTTTATGGCCTGAAAAGCTGTCTCACATTCCGAGGTCCACTCGAATCTCTTGCCTCCTCGCAGCGTTCGGAAAAAGGGCGAGCATTTCTCCCCGGCTCGAGAGAGGAACCTGCTTAGCCCGACCAACTTGCCGGTGAGACGCTGGACTTCCTTAACATTCCTAGGGGACTCCAATTCTAGGATTGCTCTTACTTTTTTGGGGTTGGGCTCCACTCCAGAGGGAGTGAGTAGGTGCCCCAGGAACTTTCCCCTGCTAGCACCAAAAACACATTTCAGGGGGTTGAGTCTCATTTTATACTCCCTTAGGGTTTCAAAGGTCTCTCTCAGATCTAGGATATGAGCCCCGAGGTCCTTGCTTTTGATCATCAATTCATCTACGTAAACCTCGAGATTCCTTCCTCTCTGTTCTCGGAAAATCCGATCCATCATCCTTTGATAGGTCGCGCCCGCATTTTTCAAACCGAAAGGCATCATATTAAAGCAGAAGCATCCATCCTCCATGACGAAGGTGACATCCTTAACGTCCGGAGGATGCATGCGTATTTGATGGTACCCAGAAAACGCATCCAAGAAACTCATAAAGGGGAAACCGACGGCTGAGTCCACCAGCGCGTCGATTCGGGGCAGCGGGTAACAATCCTTGGGGCATGCTTTATTTATAAGAGAAAAATCCACGCACATTCTCCACTTACCCTCCCCCTTTTTGACCATTACAACATTACTCACCCACCCCGGGTACTTACAGGCGGACACAAACCCCGCCTTAAGTAACTTTTCCACTTCCTCTCTAATAGGTCCGGCCATCTTGGAGGCGATGGCCCTCTTCTTCTATTGTATGGGGCGAGTGTTGGGGTCTAGATTGAGGCGGTGACAGGCGACGTCTGCATCGACCCCTGGCATGTCCGCGGCGCTCCAAGCGAAGACGTCAATATTTTTCTGCACGCAGGTCCTGATCTTCTCCCGGTCCTCCGGGCTGAGCTCGCCACTGATTTTTATCTTTTCCTCTCGACCTTCCTTAGTACGTATCTCTACCTCGAGGACCTCCACGGCCGCTTTCAGCCTTGATGGCTCTTCCTCTCCTTCCTGCCCTGCCTGCACATCCTGCACCTTGGTTTTGCCTTCTACGTTGGCCATCATCGTCTCTTCCTCCGGCTGCTCCGTCTCCCACTTGCTTGCATCCTCTTCCTCCTGTCGTGAGGCCCTTCTCTTTCCTGGCCGGGCACCCTCCCCGGGCGGCCCTCCCTCTTCTTCCCGCTGCCTTCTCTCTCTCCTCCATACCTCTCCTTTTGGCTCCTCTCCCCCTGCTGCCTCCGCCTCTTCACCCTCCTTTCCAGCCGCTTCGAGCCTCCCCCCCAGGCCCGAGCTCCTTACCTCCTCTTCCTTCTCCTTCGCACTTTCCTCCCCTTTTTCTACTACTATCATCTCCCCGAACTCCTCTCCCGCCATTTCTGGTTCCTCCGCAATACCCCCCACCATCACTACCTCTTCTCCTTCAGCATCTTCCTGCTCTCTTTGCTCTTCCCCGCCTCCCTATTCCTGTTGCAATTGCTCCATCCACTTCTCCAACTCCTCCGCGTCTCCCCGCCAGGTGATGGTGTTTACTGCCGTCACATAGCACTCCCTAGCAGCCTTTGGATCTCCTCGTACCCTGATTTGGGTAGCTCCTGAATTCAGCTTCAAGCACTGGTGAAACGAGGATGGGACGCATCTGAAAGCGCTGATTAAGGGGCGCCCAAAGATAGCGTTGTAGCTACTGGGGGCATCTACTATGACAAAGCGGCAATTCTGGGACAGCCCTCCCAGGGTCACCTGAAGCCCTACTCCCCCTTCGACTTCTTTCCTTTCCCCTGAGAACCCAAACAACGTTCCATCCGCCGCCAGCACCCTCCGGGCCTCCACCCTCATCGCATTGAATGCCTTCTTGAAAATCACGTTCACTGAGCTCCCATTATCCACTAGGATCCGCGACACCGTGAAGTTTTCGATGGCGGTCCGTATCACAAGCGCGTCACAGAAGGGGTCCTCATGGTCAGGCATGTCTTTCCTTGAAAATGTAATCTTTTCATTTGGAGGGGGGAATTGCGAAGTTGAGGCGACGCTTCGGCGGTACATAGTGTGAAGGCTCGCCTTTCGAGCCGCCTCTATCCCCACCCCCCATTGATCACTCTGATTCCCCCGCGGTCTCCTTCATCTGCTCGATCCACACAGCGATCCTCTTCTCCAGTAACTGTTACTTCCTCTATCCTCACCGGCTTGGGCTGCTCTCCTGCCCCTCGAGTTCTCCTCATCTCTAAGAAATCTGGGCAGGTAGTCGTTGCGTGACCTTCCTCCTTGTGGAAGTCACAATATGTCAACGCCACCTCCCCCCCCCCTATCCTCCTTCCCGAGGGTTCCTCCTTCTCCCTGATCCTGCTCCTCTTCCTCTCTCCCGACCCCTTCCTCTGCCTCGGCCGATGGCCATTGCCTGCTGCGGAGGGGGTAGGGGTGGTCTATGACCGTATCCCCACCCCTGCTGATGGAACCTTTTTGGTCCTCCCGGTTGGTTCCTCCCCCCTTGGGGAAATCCCCTACCTTGCCCTGGGGCTAGGCCTCCCTGCTGTCTCCACCCCAGCTCCGGATACGCCTGCGCCCTTGGCTCCTATCTTCTCCTTGCCTCCGGTTGCCTCCCACCTGACTCCTTCGACTCTACCTTAGTAAGCCTTGCTAGCTTCTTTGCAAAAGCCGGGTTTGCCGCCTCCATCGCTATTTCCTTTGCCGCCTTCTCCATCAGGCCCTCAAAGGACAGCAGCGCCTTCCGGGTGAGGCTCATCTTGAAGAATCCTTCCCGCAGTCCCACCGTGAAGGCCATCTGGAGGGCAAACCCTGACACCTCCTGTATATCCAGAATCTCTTCTTGAAACCTGTCCACGTACTGAGCCAGCGATTCCTCCGCCTTCTGCTTAATTAAAAAGATCGACTCCGGATTCTTTTTCCTTTTCTTAGACGTGGAGAACCGGAGCTGAAAACTCCTACTTAAGTCCTCGAAGTAGTATATCGAACCGGTCGGGAGTTGATGGAACCAGTCCCTAGCTTTGTCCTTTAGGGTGATTGCAAAAAGGCGGCACTTAAACGCGTCTGTCATGGGTCTGATCAAGACAGCGTCTTCGAACCACTGCAAGTGGTGGAGAGGATCATCCTTCCCTACGTAGTAGTTCATCTCGGGCTCTCGGAAGCCCTCTGGGACGGGAGCGGACAGGATCAGCTCGCAAAAAGGGGACCCTCTCGCCGCAGGTCTCACTGCCCCTACTCGCGCGACGACCTCTCCTGGCGAGATGGTACTCGCCGGGCTTGGGAACAGCTCCCTTCCCGACATGTCTCTCCCGCTCCCTTCCATCATCACCTCCTTCCCCGGCCTTCTCCCCGGGGCATCCTCTCCTACTCGCGCCGAGACGAGTTCTTCCTGAGTCGCGAGAGCTGGCGCTGGAGGCAGTGGAGTCGAACAGTCTCCCTGCCGCGAGATCCCTTGCAGTAGATCCATGATCCCCTTGATTGAAGCCATAAACTCCGCTCTCCCTACAAATTCCCCCTGGTTATCCGACTCCCCTCCTTCTCCTTCCCCGTGATCTCCCGCCATGTGGTTGCTCAAGGTTCTTCTCTGAGGGCTACGTTCCACGCTCACCGCACCAAAAATGTTGGAACCAGCTTTCCGGTCCCTCCTAGAGTTCGAAACAGGATGCAGCCCACACGTACTCTCCCTGCGCTACCCTCCTGACGAGAGTCAGTGACCTGAAAACAGACTGAGGGGATTCAGCTTGGAGGTCCCGCCTCGTACCCGGAAGAACTGAGAGTCTTCCCCTCCCTAGCCAGCACTGAGCTAGGTGCCTGCGAGGAAGATAGTGAAAAGGTTCAAAAAACCCCTTTTCTCAGGCACCTTATCGGTCTATTTATAGGCCTCTGAATCTGATCTGTAAATATCAATTCTAAATCCACTTGAAAAGACCAAAACACCCTGGGCTGGGTCTGCTAATAGCCGAACTCCGCTGTTCTGGAGAGCTATATGCAGGCCTCCAGGGGTAAGAATGTAAAACTATATGGGGCACAAAGGTAAAATCCCCCTTGTGGGTAAAAAGGTAAAGACCATCTTTTTTCATGTGGCGAGTGGGGCGGGACCTGTCAAGCTTAGGGGGATCTCGCCTGTGGGCTCATCTCGCCCGCGCCCGGAGGTCTCGCCTAGCGAGATCTCGCCTAGCGAGGTCTCGCCTTAACTCATGGGCTGTCCCTTCCTTTCGAGGGGGTTGGCCTCTCCCGTCTCGCCAGCCTTCCTTCCTTGCTTGTCGGGCTACTCGCGAGCCCAAGGTTGTACAGCAAATCTATGTCGACGACATTATGTTTGGCTCTATAGATGACAACCTCTGCAAAAGTTCTCAAAACCTATGCAAGGGAAGTTTGAAATGAGCAGTATGGGCGAGCTGAAGTATTTCTTAGGGCTTCAGGTGAAATAATCTGAAGATGGAATTTTAATCTCACAGACCAAGTTCACCAAAGAACTAATTAAGAAATTCGGAATGGAGAACGCAACTTCTATGAGGACTCCAATGGGCTCAACTATGTCTCTGGATAAGGATGAAAAAGGGAAACTTTTTGATGAAACCAAGTACATAAGCATAATTGGATCCTTGCTCTACCTTACTGCCAGTAGGCCTGACATAATATTTTCAACATGTGTATGTGCTAGATTTCAGGTGAACTCTAAGGAATCTCATTACGCTGCTGCAAAGCAGATCCTGAGATACCTTAAAGGCACACCAAATCTTGGCTTATGGTACCCAAGAAGTAATGACAACGAACTAATTGGATTTTCAGATGCAGATTTTGCAGGTAGCAAAGATGACCGGAAAAGTACCTCAGGGACTTGCCAATTCTTCGGAAGAAGGCTAATCTCCTGGAGTAGCAAGAAGCAGAACTGTGTCGCAATCTCAACTGCCGAGTTAAAGTATATCTCTGCAGGCAGTTGTTGCGCACAATTGCTATGGATAAAGAATCAGTTCGAGTACTACAACCTGCAGTTCAAGGATATTCCCTTGTACTGTGACTCCTTCAGTGCAATTGTAATAGCCAACAATCCAGTCTCCCACAGCCAGACAAAGCATATCGAGTTAAGGTATCACTTCATCCGGGAACATGTGTAGCATGGAGACATAGATCTCCAATATGTGTCTACAGATAGGCAAGTTGCAGATATCTTCACAAAGCCGCTGGACGAGACCAAGTTCTCGTTCTTCAAGACAGAGCTTGGTATGCTCAACAAAGAGGACTAAAGAAGGCTGGATGACTAAAAAGCAAGTAATTGCAAGGGGTTAGTCAAAATCTACTTTTTCTCAACTTTTTCAAAATTCAACTCGAGAAGCATGAGACATACTCGAGTTTGTGACTTCACCTACTCGAGTCACGACAGACCTACTCGAGTAAGAACTAACATACTCGAGTACTCTTCTCTACTTACTCGAGTATAAGAGTGTGCCTACTCGAATACCTACTGATCTACTGACCTACTCGAGTAAGTCACCTATATACTCGAGTATTTTTCTCCACCTACTCGAGTACTCTCTGCAGACCTACTCGAGTAACTCCTGGCGACCTACTCGAGTAACTCACTTACCTACTCGAGTAGTCTATCTCTTTCTCGTGCATTGTTTCCCAGATTTTGAATTTGTTCTATTCGCCACCCAAGGCTAAATGTCGCCTCTTCCTTTAAACTAATTAGCGGCAATTTAAGAGTTATAAATATGAAATTCCGAAAACCCAAACCTACATGACATTATTTCATTCTCTCGAGTACCCTCTACCGCTTCGTCTACTCTGCCGATTCGCCTACTCTCCTCCGCCGCTATTGCAGAGCAGCCTCTCTCACTTCTTCCAGTCAATCGCATTCATGGAGACTTCCTCCAAGATCGGCGTCGGCTCAAAACTAGTCACCGCAGGTATTTCAGAGCTCTCCGATGACTTCCACAACCTCTTCATCCTTCTCGACACCGCCGGCCTCTCCTTCATTCTCCAGGAACCCTGTCGCGTTCTATTCCCCGAAGTTGCCGAATTCTTCTCCAATCTCAAGGTCAGAAGAAATGGAAAATTCCTAAAATCCAAAGTGAAGGGTGTGAAACTTAAGTTCACCAAGACCTCTGTCTCTCAGCTTCTCCGTTTGCCGATTATCGATGAAGAAGATAATTTAGATGATGAACACTCTGACCAAACAACCCTTTTCTGTGGCATTTCTCCTGATGCTCAGTATATTAAAAGGTCAGACATGAATGCTGAAGGAAAATTTCTAGTTGACATTATTGGCAAAATTCTTCTCTGCAAGACACACTCCATCAGAGACATTCCATCTTATTTCTTCGACATGATGCAAGCAATTGTTTGTCGTAAGAAATATCAATTTGGTATGCTGATTCTGGATAAAATCAAGGATAGCTCGAAATCCCCCAACTATGCCAGAATCATCTCTCTGCTCCTCCATGAAACAGATCCTGAAGTCTTCAACTTCTCCAAAGGGACCCCACTTCACCACATGAAGAAGGTCTCCATCTCTTCCATTCAGAGATGAGATCTCAAGCTAAAGAATTCTGCCCAAGCTGCAAAGGCTTCAGAAATTCTAGAAGTTCCAGCTGTAGAGGACATGACTCCATCTCCCTCTCCTCATCATGTGGCCAGCTCCTCTGGTGCACCAAGTGAGGGGGAGCCTGCTCCTTCTAGCCAAGTCAGGCAGCCCTCTCCTCAGCCAAAAATTCCATCCCTACCTCATACTCCACAGAGTCCAGCCACTCCTTCAGATCAAGTACGACAAGACACTCTTCTGTCTACAACTGCTGCTATAGATGCTATGATTGCAGAGCTTTCTAAAGAAGTGATTCCCCTTCCTCCTCTATCTCCTCCAGCTCCAACCTCTGAAGGTCACAAGGACTTTTCTCCAGCACAGACTCCTGCCCACTCTCCAGCCAGGACTCCAACACCATCTCCTAATCCTCCAACAGACAAGCCAGACACCATTCTTATTTCTGATGAGCCCTCTCCTGAGCCAGCTGAGGCCACTCTCAGAAATCTAGAATTCTCTCTTCCTCAGGATACAGAAGAAGGGGTTGCTCTCACTCCTACCACCAGAACTCACAGCTCTGTGATAATTGAAGAACTAGCTCCTTGGGTAACTCCTTCTCTCCCTACTGCTACTCCCTCTACTGCTGTTGTTCCAGTCTCTTCCTCCTCAGATTTGCTACAACATATTGCACTTCTTCTTCAAGAACAGAGAACTTACTTTGACACCTCTCTAAAAATAGTCACTGACAAGGTAACTGCTCTTGAGACTGAGATGAGCAAAGGTTTTGCTGAAATTCAGCACAATACTGACAGGCTCAAATACTTATTTCAACTTGGTGGCAAAGCCGTTGATCATACTATCACTAGTGTGGGTAATGTTATGGAACAAGGGGTCACACTGGCAAACAATCAGATGGAGCTAGACAAGAGGAATGAAGCCAACAAGATGAAGATCTGTGAAGAAGTGGGTATTTTCAAAGATGATGCTATAGCCCAGCTCTCTGTTGAAATCAGAAAGGGGGAGGGTTTGATAAAAGAACTTAAAGAACAGGTAGAAAAATCTCCTGCTCAGAAGATAGATAAATGGGAAGCTCATGTGAAAACCATTCATGCTGATATGCTAGCCCAGATACAGAGTGTCAAATTTCACATATATGACAGTGCTGTCTGGATGCACAATCAGATCTTGCCAGACCTTGCAGTTGACCCAAACATCATTCCACATCATCTCAACCCTCTAGCTACAGATGTCTCTGCCCCAGCTGTTCCTCTGCAACCCACCTTCTCTCCCAAGCCTGGAGACTCAGTTGCCCCTCCAGATACTTATGTTCCAGGCTGGGAAGAAGATCCTGCTGATATATTCCTTCAAGCTTCTCCAGAGATTAGAATCCACACGAAGAAAAGGAAGTATGGTGAAGGCCCCTCTGCTAGCAGGACTGCTCCTTCCAAAGCCACTGAACATGCGGAAGCTTGGTCTCCAACCTCAAAGTCTCTAATTTTGGACACACTCAGGCTAGTTATGGATCACAATGAGAATAGGAGCATTCACTACAGTTCCCAAGAATGTGAGTTATATGAGAAATCAATGCTAAAAAGGAAGATCCATGACAGAGAGTTTGAGAGAAATAACCCCGCTGCTCCTCCAAGGCCTCCTAAATATTTCCCTAAGCCATTCAGCTATCTAAGAAGACAGCAAGAAAAGATGGATAAGCAACAATCCCAAGGCTAAACCTAAAAGATGATGAGAGATTGAAATGATAAGTTGTAGACTTGATGTTTTTGGAAATTTACATATATACAATTCTTCATTTCTGTCTAATTATCTTTTTCATTGTCTTTTGATTACCTCCTCATATTTTTCTACTTAGTTTCTTTTATGTCCATAATTCACCTTAGTGTAAAGGGTTCTGACTTCAACAAATAGGGGGAGATTGTTGGGTATTACATCCACATTAACCCAGATTTGATGAAGTCACCCTGGAACTAAGATGAATTAAGTTGTATTTGATGCTTGGTTTGAGTTATATGTTTGCAGGAATTTCACTGGGAAGTGTAGACCAATGTCAGTCCACAGTGGGTCACCAAACACATGAACTGTGCAATGTAATCCCTCATTGCATATTCCAAGGTGTTGACTCATGTGTGGTCTCTCTATTGGGATACACTTCATATTCAAGCTATTGGACTATGAGAAAGGAATTGGAAGTTGACTACACTAGAAGAAACAGTTTTCCAACATCAAAAATTCTCTAAGTCTTTTACTCGAGTAGGTCTATAACTACTCGAGTAGTTTGGGTATAATTTACTCGAGTAAAGGAACCTTGTACTCGAGTACTTAAGTGTATCTCTCATGTAGCTAAGTCACCTACTCGAGTAGACATAGTCATATAGTCGAGTAGCATGATTATATACTCGAGTAGATTACTCTTTATGCCCGAGTATTAAAGGGTTCACTCATCAAAAATTTTCTAAGTCATGGACTCGAGTAAGTATACTCACATACTCGAGTAGATAGAATCATAATCGAGTAGTTCATTATACCTACTCGAGTAGATCATGTTTCACTCGTGTGCCTTGATATTTTCCTACTCCAGAATTTTCTAAGTCTTTTACTCGAGTAGAACTTTCACCTACTCGAGTAGATTACTTGCTTTCGAGTAGTTTAGTTCAACTACTCGAGTAGCTCTTGCTGACATCTTCAGAATTCATTCTAAGTATCCCACTCGAGTAATCCTTCATGTACTCGAGTAATCCTTCATGTACTCGAGTAGTTTATGTATTATACTCGAGTAGTTTTTCCAGTACTCGAGTAGATCCTTTATGTACTCGAGTAAGTCACTCTACATACTCGAGTAGTTTTGTCTGCTTACTCGAGTAGTTGATTTCTACCTACTCGAGTAGCCTATCTTTATATACCCGAGTATGTTCTACTTCATGTACTCGAGTAGTTATTCAACTACTCGAGTAGTTATTCACTTACTCGTGTAGTTGGCTGAACCTTTCTGAAATTTTGCTAAGTCCTTTTTCTGACGGGATTTTAAAATCACGCGACATGATTGGTCCACGTGTACATCATTATGACTGATTATGACCGTTAGTCTCTCCTATATAAGGTCTTATCAGAAAATGTCAAACCCTAATAATTCTCCAAGCTTTCTTGTCATTTTATTTTTTTGAGAAAAATTCTTCAGCCGACTCCTCCCTGTTTTCACGAAACGGAAGCCGCCGCCGCCACCATCTTCTCTGGACACTGCTTCTAAGGTCAGAGGATTCATTCTAAAGAAAGTTACAGATCGAGATAGACATCACCGTTCATCTTCTCTCTCTCTGATTCTGTAAAAGCAAGAAGATCCAGATCTGGGCCGAGACTCTCTTCACCAATTTCTGATAGTGCTGCAAAGTCCATAAGAAGAAGTTTTCTGGCCGTTTCATCATATCTGATTGGATTTACTGGTTGTATAATTTTCCAACTTTATTAATCTTGTAGAAGAAAGTTTCTCCGAGTGTAGGAGTTTTTCACTCCGAGTTTGTAGGAAGTGTTATCTTCCGAGGTGTAGATCCCCTTGTTTGGATCGAGTTTGTAGGAACTTTGTTCCGAGGGTAGGATCAATTTTTGATCCGAGATAGTGGAGTAGCCGAGTCTAGTTGATTGCTAGATCGGTGAGGGAAAGTGGATGTACCTAAGGTTGGGGAACCACTATAAATCTTGTGTCGTCTGTGATATTGGTAGATAGTTTTGTGTTGTGCTCTAATTATTTTTATTCCTCAAAAGACGCACAACTCACCTATTCACCCTCATCTAGGTGATTTAGGTTGACAACCGTTTTCTTTCATGTTATACGTGGCCGTCCTGCGCACCAATTTTTGAGGCCACTGTTGTGTAAAGCCTTGTAAGGCCATAAGTGTTGAAATCGAAAATCGGTCTCCTGTGGAGTTCGACCCTTGGGGAAGGGGTGACCGCGCACCTACTACCCTCAAGCAAACGATCTAGGCACAAGACTAGGAATACAAGGGACAGACCCAAGGTCTCAGCGTGGAGGACCCGCCGCATACCCAGAAGACTAACAAACTCTTCCCCTCTCAAGCCAAGGGGTGAGCTAAGGCACCTTTGGAGGGCTCTCTTGGCCGACCGGAACATCTAAGGAGGATCTCAAGATCCACTCCTTAACTAGAGGTGCCACCTCGGGTCTATGTAAAATGTTCCCCGCCCGCCTTACTATTGGCGCAAAACCGCCCAGCAGCCCCACTCTACACAACCCCAATTGGGCCGCTAACGGCGGAACTCCGCTACTCTGAAAGGATGACAACAGGCCATCAGGGGCTTCCCGGTATCTATCCCTCGGGGCCCACACGGGGGGAGCCGTTCACGAACACGCCGCTCGCCCAAGACAGGAGTAAACTACATATTCACAGAGAATCACAGATATGAAAAAATATTACAGGAACATGAATTCCATACTCAGCACGCAGGCCGACAATATAAACAAAAAGGCCTTCGAGGATCGGCACGAGCTCGGGCTTAAGCCCGCTATTCCCCGCTTGGTACTGCAACACCTGTACGTCAACGTCTCGACGAGCGGCTGCCAACTAGGCATCAGTCGGCTAACATAAGCGGGCCAAACATATTGCGCACACCCCCTTTTTTGGGGCTATGGTGCACATTCCCTGCAAGCGGCTAATAAACAACTTCCTAGAAATCTTCTCCGGGAACTCCAGAACATCACCAATCCGGCTCACATGTCCGGATGGACTTCACACAGCATGTCTAAACCTGTACTCACGCTTCCGGGTACTAATGCAATTACCTGCGGGGACGTACACGTCATCCCGTCGGAAAGCTCCCTTCCCCCCACCCGTTGGTGGAGAGGGGCTTCCATGCAAATATGTAAATTGAGGGCTTCACCTGCCCAAGTAGAAACATCGTTACCCTTGTCGCGTGCTTGGCGGCGGGGCCGGGAGAGGAGCTCCGGGTCGATCCTACTGCATGTGGCTGCGTCGGTGGTCGATCTCCATTATAGGCCGAGCCTTGCCCCAGGCCGAGCCTCGATCCAGGCCGAGCCTCGCTCCAGGCCGAGCCTCGCTCCAGGCCGAGCCTCGCTGCATGCCGAGCCTCGCTCCAGGCCGAGCCTCGCTCCAGGCCGAGCTTGCTGCCGGGAGAGGGGGAGGTCGAGGTGTGCTGCTCCAGGACGGGAAAAATGGAGGGGGCCGTGTTGCTCCAGGCGGCTGGAAAAAGGGGGAGGTCGGGGTGAGGTTGCTGCTCCCGGTCAGGAAAAAGAGAGGGGGTTCGGGTTGTGGTTGCTGCTCCAGGTCGGGAAAAGAGAGGGCCGGCTGAGATGGGGTTGCTTCAGGACGGGAAAAAGAGGGAGAGGGGCGGTCGTGCCCTAGCTTGGGCGGTGGCCGGAGAGGGAGAGGGAGCGGCGACCCCTTGCTGCTCCAGGCCGAGAGTGAGAGAGGGAGGAAGGCGGTGCTCGGGCCGCTGCTCCAGGCCGACGGGAGAGAGTGAGAGGGGCGGCGGCAGCTGGACTCGAGATCCACGGCTAGGGTTCCCCGTTTCTTTTCCTGCTTCCATTTTTCTTTCTCCCTTCCTTTTTTCCTGTACCCCGCCACCTTCTCCCCCACCTTATACCCGAGCCCCCCTTCATATATCCTATATATTATATTATAAATATAATATATATTATTATATTATAAATATAATATATATTAATATATTATAATATTAATATATATTAATATATTATAATATTAATATATATTAATATATTATAATATTAATCGAATATTTGCAAAAAGCCTACACGCACAAAACCTCTGCACGCGCGCGCTCACGAGGACTCGCATGTCTTTGAACGGGGCCGCACCAACTCGTCGCCCATACCACGCGCCTAGGCTGATATTTGGGGAGGGTCCCACTCGCCCGGCTACGGGGTTGTACAATAAGGCCGACTGTTTTGTATTTGGACATTCCTATGCTATGTAAATAAATGTGGAGCTTATGTATGGACATTCCTGTGAGTGAGTTCAGCTTCGTGTTATAGGCTTCCGCTAGAATACAATGAGTTAGAATGCGCAACTCTGGTATCCCTACGTGACTTCCCCGTCTGTTTTATGGTATATGTTGTGGGGCCTCGGCCGGACCTTCTAGTATATACCTGTGAACGAATGGAGTCGTTACATTTTTGGTATCAGCTGTCTCAGACTTTCCCTTTCGAATTCGTGGTCGAATTCTTTTGTAGGGTGACGAGCACGTGTCTGTGCGAACCAAGTTAACACTAAGGAACTCCGGAATGTCCACTTTAGGAATGCAAATACATCTGTTTGCGGCCTGGTGAACACGGGTAGTTGTTGAGGCCTTGTTTGATATGCTCCAAGCACAGCCGATTGGGCAGGCGCAGCCGGCATTGAGGCCAGAACCTGTAGCGGCTGTGGATCCTCGAACAGCTGAGAAGCAGTTAAAGCAGTTCATGAGTTTCAACCCGCCTACGTTTACGGGCCTGGGATCCCCTACGCAGGCTGAGGACTGGTTGTTGCGCGTCAAGCGGATTATGATGGCGATTGGAACGGAGGAACATCAGAAAATTACCTTAGCCATCTTCTTGCTAGAAGGAGAGACTCGTGTATGGTGGGATGAGATGGAACTACACCACTTAGCGGGTCGATCGTTAACACAAGTGTCGATGGGAGAATTCTCTCAACTCTTCATGGCAAAGCACCTCCCGGCGGCATAACATATTGTCATGGAGAACGAGTTCCAAAGGCTGACACAAGGGGAATGCAGTGTTGAAGCATACCTGCATGAATTCACGACGTTGGGACGATATGCGGGTTTGATCTTTGCGGATGAGCAGAGGAAGACAAATATGTTCTATGAAGGACTGAGTGACGAGTTACGATTCCTGCTCTCTAGTTCTGTGAACCAAGGCTTCCAGGTGTTGGTCGACACTGTATGCGCGCTGGAAAAGGATATAAAGAGGGTGCATGGGAAGCGGGCCTTGGCTTTGACAAAGCTGGAGTTTAAGGTGCCCCGACCTGGGAAAGCGTATTATAAGAAGAAATGAGGCAAGAGGTCCAAGTCGGCTGGACAAGCTCCTTCTTCGGTTACATCGGGAGCAACGTCGGAGACCACATCAAGGTCGGAGACTCGTACGTGCTTTACATGTGGATGGGTGGGGCATATAGCCTGTGATTGTCGGGTACCACCAAAGAATGAAAAGAAGGCGGGAGCGTCGTATGCAGAGAAAGGAAAGGCAGTCGTGGAGTCTTCTGCCTCGCAGGAGCAGCCCCGAGTCTACAATCTTGTCCTGTAGGAGGCCATTACGCAGAGTGATGTCATCACAGGTACGAGTGAAGTTATTGTATTGCTTTGCGTAACGCATGTTGTGTTTATTGCCTATTTGTACGCAGCTTGTGTGTGTTACATGATTGTCACAGGCTTTGTGATGATTCAGAACACACTGGTACGAGCACTATTTGATATGGGTGTTTCGCATTCTTTTCTGTCTAAAGAGTTTATCGTGCGGCTTGGGATACCTAGTCTTGTGAAGACAGAGAGCATTAGAGTGGTGTTTCCTAATGGTTGTTTGATGCTCGCAGATCGAGCTTGCGATGTGGCGGTCCAAATAAGAAGTCGGGATTTCTGTTTGACTGCATCTGTGTTGCCGATCTCGGAATTCGACATGATCTTTGGTATGGATTGGCTCGCGGAGCAGCATGCCTTGATTGATTGTAATGCCAAGGAGATCACGTTGGGCCAGAATACCGAGCAGGAGACTAAGTTCGCGGGGATGCGAGGAGTGGGCAGGACGTTGATGTCTGCACTCCAAGTGTTGGAACCAGCTTTCCGGTCCCTCCTAGAGTTCGAAACAGGATGCAGCCCACACGTACTCTCCCTGCGCTACCGTCCTGATGAGAGTCGGCGACCTGAAAACAGACCAAGGGGACTCAGCTTGGAGGTCCCGCCTCGTACCCGGAAGAACTGAGAGTCTTCCCCTCCCTAGCCAGTGCTGAGCTAGGTGCCTGTGAGGAAGATAGTGGAAAGGTTCAACAACCCCTTCTCAGGCACCTTATCGATCTATTTATAGGCCTCTGAATCTGATCTGTAAATATCAATTCTAAATCCACTCGAAAAGACCAAAACACCCTGGGCTGAGTCTGCTAATAGCCAAACTCCGCTGTTCTGGAGAGCTATATGCAGGCCTCCAGGGGTAAGAATGTAAAACTATCTGGGGCACAAAGGTAACATCCCCCTTGTGGGTAAAAAGGTAAAGACCATCTTTTCTCATGTGGCGAGTGGGGCGGCCTGCACAAGCTTAGGGGGATCTCGCCTGTGGGCTCATCTCGCCCGTGCCCGGAGGTCTCGCCTAGCGAGATCTCGCCTAGCGGGGTCTCGCCTTAACTCATGGGCTGTCCCTTCCTTTCGAGGGGGTTGGCCTCTCCCGTCTCGCCAGCCTTCCTTCCTTGCTTGTCGGGCTACTCGCGAGCCATAGGTTGTACACAATCCCCGCTCTTTTCGAGGTTGCCCTAACCTCGGAAAGATAGTCCAACCGTGGCTCGCGACGCTAAGATTCCTTTATGAGAATACTTGGTGGGCCCCTTCCCCCCCTCAGATTGCCTATAAATATGAGGAGAAAGCCTTCATTCGGAACTCTTTTGCCTTCACCCTCTCTTCTTTCGGAATGTCTCATAGTCAAAGTTTCCGCGAGCGCCTTGCAATTGTGCGAAGGCGAAACAAAGCCAGCACGGATGCCCTTTTTCCAGATCTGGGGCGTACTCCCCCCGCAGTCTCTCCGCCCTCTCGCACAAAGAAAGCGAAAGCGGTCTGCGCCCCTCTCTCGGCGGGCGCAACTTCTTCTGCCGCTCCGATAGACAACCCCCTTTCTTCCTCAGGGGGGAGGCAGGTGATCACATTATCTTTCCTTTCTCTACTCTCGCCTGTCTGACTATGCTTTTTTCAGGGAAGTTTCGCTGGTTCGCCAGTGTCTGCCAATCCCCCTGATAATGTAAGCCAAGTTCGTCAGCGCACAGACTCGCCCAAGGTGGCCTCTCCACCTCCCTTGCGGAGAGAAAACCTCTCGCGAGTTGTGGGGAACCCTCAAATCCCAAGTAAGATCTCTTCCCTGCTCGCCTCTCGGCCGATTCGCCTTCCTTTAATCGGCTTGCGCGGGCTCACTCTTGCTTGTGATCTTTCGCTTCTCTCGCAGGCATCCACTTTGATTCTGATACTGAGGAAGCTCCCGCGTCTCCCCCCCCCTCTCACCTCTTCCTCATCCGGGCGAGATCGAGGACTACTTGGGTGATCCCATGGACCCTCTGGAATTGAAACGGAGGACTGCCCGGATGTTCCGCAAATATACACACATAATCCGCGAGATGGAGCTCGAGAAGCAAGCCTCCGACCGGCGCATGGAGTGGATTGAATCAGATCACCACCGCCTTTCCGCAATGGTGGAAGCGGACGGGGTGCTAGACGGGACCGACCCCCAGGCCGTACTGAACGAGACGGATGAACATCTCCGTCTCGTGCGCCGCGGCGTGATCGCCGCTCGAGCCTTTCATCTTCCTGGCCGCCCGCCATGTGCGGGCGGTAAAGATGGCCGCTGGCAGTGAGTGCGGAATTAAACGGTCCCAGTCCCGTCTCGCCCTCTCTGGATCTCGTTTTTATTAATGTCGCTGTGTTATCACTGATATGTTGTAAAAACTTATTCAAGCGAGACGTCCTCTTCTGCGGGACGATTTATTTTTTGACTTTTGGCCACGCAAGGGTCTTATCACGCCGTCTTTTCATTATGGCCATGATTAGATATTACTTTATTTTATTAACCCTGCAATGATGGCTTGCCTCGAAAGGGTTTTTGCGGCGCCTCCGCCTCTTGAGTTCTAGAGAGAGAATGAGAGAGGGAGAGTGGGATGAGGAAGTGAGAGAGAGGGGGAAAGAACGAGGCGTCGGGATGTCCTCTCATTTTCCGCCGCCTTATTTTCCCTCCTTTTCCCTACCCCTTATAAATACCTTCAACTACTACCACTCCCCCTCACTATTCTTAGCCGTTCTTTGGATCCCGGCTCCCGTTTCCCCTCCGTCCTCTCGCGTCTCTCCCTGGGCCATCCACTCTTTCCTTTCCGCTCTCTCGCTAATCATGGGAAAGAAGAAGACTGAAGAGGGCGAGGGACGCAGCCGCTGCGGGAAGCGTTTTGTGGACCATGACTTCCCTCTCGGCAGACTGCCGGAGGAAGACCACGCTCGCTTCGCCCGCGAGTACCTCTCTGATAGCTACCCGTCTCGCCCGCCCAAGGTGGGCGAGTGCATCAACACCTTCTATCCCAACGAGCTGGCTTTCCCGGTCTCGCACTTCGAGGCGGGGCTGAGGCTTCCCCTCTGGCCTGAGGTCAAATTGGTGCTGAAGTACTTTGGGGTTGTCCCGGCCCAGTTCAACCCCAACGCCATCTCCATGTTGATCGCCTTCGCCTGCTACCTGCGGCGAGAGCGCATCGAGTTTAGTCTAACCGCTTTCCGCAAGTTGTTTGTCTACCACGCCAAGGACGACGGCATTTCTTACTTCACAGGCCAAGGCCTTAAAGTATGCGAGAAACCGAACAAGAACCACCATTGGTTGACGCGGTTCGTCTTCATACGCGGGGACCTGGGAGGCATCCCTCTCGCCCCGGTATCCCCCGCCGAGTGCTATTATGATACCCCCAAGGTGGGGGGTGCCGAAAAAGAGCTCTGTGATTTCTTCGCGGGGAAGAATTTTGAAATCCAATACCTGCGGCGAGACCTTGACTCACTCCCCGCTGTTTTCCCGGGTGAAGGTACACCTCTGTCTCTTTCTGTCCCATAAAATTCTTACCTTCTGCTGACTGTCATTTCATCTAGGAGAAAGGACTGTCCCCATCCATCCCCCCTACCAGAGCAATCGGACTCTCGCTCTGGCGAATATGGCGGCGGAGGCTGCAAAAGACACGCTGACCCCCGTCACCAAGAAGAGGCCCGCGGGCGAGGGTGCCTCTCGCCTTAGCCCCAAGAAGAAGAAGAAATTTGTGTCCTTCGAGAAGGAAAAGCCGGCCAAGAGAAGAGAAGAGCTAGCGGGGTCTTTATCCCCTATCACCCTATCGTCTCCCTCGCCTCCGCGACGGTCCGTCTCGCCAGCTCGCGAGACGGTTTCTGCAGAACCAGCTGTCCACTGCCACGTTCAGCCCTCTCTGCTTCCCCATGGCGAGACTAGCTCGTCCAGTCGCCCGGCTCCCGCCTCACACCCTAACTATAATATGGGGCCCGCGACGGAGGATGACGCCGGCGAGCCGGTTCTGATATGGGATCAAGACCTCAACCGCGTGTTGGTGTCCACCCTTCTCCCTTCCTGGAAGGAACAGGACCACCCCACTAGTCATGCCTTCTCCCTAGGCTTTGGTCTGTACGGCGGTCTTGGCTTCGAACCTGCTGACAACGAGGCATCGCGGGACCTCATTCTAAAAAGCGCCCACTCGCAGTTTCGGTCCCTGGAGCTCGCGCACCGCGTCTCGCGCCGTCTTGTCTTCAACAACAGGAAATGGAAAGAGGCGGAGGTCGATCTTGCTGCGGAGCGCCAGAAGTCCCTCGACCTGGAGAAGCGGTTGCATGTTGCCGACAACCTCCTTGCACAGAGTCAGGGCGGTGTGGTAAGTTTCTTTATCTTTGCCTTGCTGGCCTTACACTTGCCCCTCATAGCCCCCTACTTTCCCACCTCCCGCAGGATGCCGAGACGGCCAACAGGATGCGCTCGCGTATCGAGGAGCTGGAGGGAGAAAACAAGAAGCTGAAGGCCGAGAATCTTCGCCTCCGGAGCAGTGCGACACCACCACCGGATCAGCTTCCCGTGCCTTCTCGATATTCCGTGGATGAGGTGGAGGCCATCTGCCGGGACTCGAACATCAAGACTGCGGAGGTTGTCCTCAAGATGATGAAGGAGCTGGGAGTGGTGCGCGCTGATGCGGAGACGGTGACCGTCCGCGACCTAGTTCCGCGCTTGTTCGACGAGTCGGACGACAGCGCCTCCTCTGACAACGAGTAGCGCACCATCCCCTGCAATGTCTTCCTCTCGCCATCTTCCCTTGCTTAACACTTATGACTTTTGGTTCACTTCCTTAAAAGGGGAGCGAGGTGTCCCAGTCCCATTAATATTTTTTTGTTTTAAAACTCTTTATATACTAACTGTCGCTTCCCCCTTTGGGGCGCTTCGTGTAATAGCTAGTCAGGAGGCAACTTTTTAGATGTTATTTTAATTGCCACCCCGACCCTCCACCCTCTCGCTTAGCTATTAGTCAAAGGTGTAAGACTATTTTTTGGGACGCTGCTTGCTTACTACTTTTATTGTCTGCCATCTCGCTTAAAAGCCAGCGCGAGGCGCCCTTTATCGCTTTTTGCCCCTACCTTGAGTGCCACCGTTAGTGCTGTGCCGCGAGTTTAGCTCGCGCCGGCATCCCTGGGTCCGGCCGTCTCGCCTGGTCGGTACCGGCCAATTCAGCTCACTCGGGCCTAGGATGAGGGGAACCCTCCCGCCAGTGGCGAGACCACCTATGGCGAGTGCTGGCCAGTGACCTTCTTCCCTGGCCCACTCCCCGTTTTAGGGACTGTCACCCTTTTGAAGAACATGGATCTTTCCCCATGCGAATTCTTACCTTGAGACTTGTCCTCTCAAGTGAGTCTACCGCCCTGCCGGCTAGATGGGAGCCTGGTCAGCGGATCTGCTCGGTGTCCCCTCTCCAAAACACCGCCAACCACCGAGTGAGCCTACAGCCCTGCCAGCTTGATGGGAGCCTGGTCAGCGGGTCTGCTCGGGGTCCCCTCTCCGGAACACCACCAACCACCGAGTGAGCCTACAGCCCTGCTAGCTTGATGGGAGCCTGGTCAGCGGGTCTGCTCGGGGTCTCCTTTCCAAAATACCACCAACCACCGAGTGAGCCTACAACCCTGCCAGCTTGATGGGAGCCTGGTCAGCGGGTCTGCTCGGGGTCTCCTCTCCGAAACACCACCAACCACCGAGTGAGCCTACAGCCCTGCCAGCTTGATGGGAGCCTGGTCAGCGGGTCTGCTCGGGGTCTCCTTTCCAAAATACTACCAACCACCGAGTGAGCCTACAGCCCTGCCAGCTTGGTGGGAGCCTGGTCAGCGGGTCTGCTCGGGGTCTCCTCTCCAAAATACCTCCAACCACCGAGTGAGCCTACAGCCCGGCAAGCTTGATGGGAGCCTGGTCAGCGGGTCTGCTCGGGGTCTCCTCTCCAAAATACCACCAACCACCGAGTGAGCCTACAGCCCTGCCAGCTTGATGGGAGCCTGGTCAGCGGGTCTGCTCGGGGTCCCCTCTCCAAAACACCACCAACCACCGAGTGAGCCTACAGCCCTGCCATCTTGATGGGAGCCTGGTCAGCGGGTCTGCTCGGGGTCTCCTCTCCAAAATATCTCCAACCACCGAGTGAGCCTACAGCCCTGCCAGCTTGATGGGAGCCTGGTCAGCGGGTCTGCTCGGGGTCTCCTCTCCAAAATACCACCAACCACCGAGTGAGCCTACAGCCCTGCCAGCTTGATGGGAGCCTGGTCAGCGGGTCTGCTCGGGGTCCCCTCTCCAAAACACCACCAACCACCGAGTGAGTCTACAGCCCTGCCAGCTTGATGGGAGCCTGGTCAGCGGGTCTGCTCGGGGTCTCCTTTCCAAAATACCACCAACCACCGAGTGAGCTTACAGCCCTGCCAGCTTGGTGGGAGCCTGGTCAGCGGGTCTGCTCGGGGTCTCCTCTCCAAAATACCTCCAACCACCGAGTGAGCCTACAACCCTGCCAGCTTGATGGGAGCCTGGTCAGCGGGTCTGCTCGGGGTCCCCTCTCCAAAACACCACCAACCACCGAGTGAGCCTACAGCCCTGCCAGCTTGATGGGAGCCTGGTCAGCGGGTCTGTTCGGGGTTGTTTTTACAAATCACCTCGCCCCTGGTGCCTCACCAAGGTCACCCACACTTTCGTCGCATCCAAAGAG
The DNA here is from genome assembly GCA_039583875.1 of Platanthera guangdongensis. Lineage (NCBI taxonomy): Eukaryota > Viridiplantae > Streptophyta > Magnoliopsida > Asparagales > Orchidaceae > Platanthera > Platanthera guangdongensis. The sequence goes on from CM077162.1 coordinate 164,137,722, forward strand.
TACGTCGGGATGATAAGCGTTACCCCATAATAACAGTAAAATAGAAGGTGCAATGGAATAGAATGCTATGGATAAAATCTCTTCAAATCATCACCACTCCGGGCTCGCTCGAGGGATACCCCGTCCACATCCTGGAGGTGGTACCCTCCTGACTTTAAGACTTCTTTTATTATAAAAGGACCCTCCCAATTGGGGTTAAGCTTCCCTACAGAGGCTCCTCTACCCGCCGCGTCTACCTTTTTCAAGACCAAATCCCCTTTTACAAACTGTTTGACCCTTACATGCTTGTCGAAGTATTTTGCCATCCGGTGCTTGACCTCCTCCTGCCGGACCATCGCTAAATCCCGGAGCTCCTCCACGAGATCCAACGAAAGTCTCTGTTCTTCTTCGTTCTCTGCTCTCCATCCTTCGGCCCCTTCTCTTGCAACCGCCACTCTGGGTGACGCGACCTCAAACTCGACCGGTATGACGGCCTCTGAGCCATGGGAGAGCTTAAACGGGGTTTCCCCCGTGGATGTGTTTGGTGTGGTCCTCAAGGCCCACAGTACTGAAGGCAGTTGCTCCACCCAACTTCCTCTCAAATTCTCCACCTTTTTCCTCAACAGATTGACAATGACCTTATTAGCCGCTTTGACCTGTCCATTACTTCGTGGATGATGAACAGAGGCAAAGCGGAGGTCTATCCCCAAACGAATGCAGAAATCCACAAACTCCCTGCTTGCAAATTGTGGCCCGTTATCTGTCACAATGGCTAGGGGTAACCCTTGCCGGCAGATGATCTCCCCCCATACGAAGTTCTTGACCACCTGTGAGGTTACCTTAGCCAATGCTTTCACCTCCAGCCACTTCGAAAAGTAGTCCACTATGACTATCAGGAATTTCCTTTGGCCACTCGCTTGGGGAAAGGGGCCCACCAGATCTAGCCCCCATATAGCGAATGGCCAGGGAGCCATGATGGTCCTCAACCTCTGGGCCGGAAGGAGCTGAAGGGGGGCGAATTCCTGGCACTTCTGACACTTTTTCGCGAATTCCTCCGCATCTCTCCGGAGGGTGGGCCAAAAGTACCCCTGCCTCAACACTCTCCCTTCCAAAGTCCGGCTCCCCGAGTGACTCCCACATTCTCCAGAGTGAATCTCTTGCAGGACCTTGGGAGCCTCCTCCTCCGACACACACCTGGCCAGCAGGCCCGACAAGGTTTTGTGATACAAAACTCCATCCTTCAGCTGGTAGTACGCGGATTTGTATCTGGTACGCCTCTTGTCGAGTTCCATTGTAGGTAACTGCCCTGATGCCAAAAAGGTGATAAAGGGGTCCATCCACGACCTCTGCTGGCATACCTCCATGAGCTCCCCTTCCTCTATAGACGGTCTGAAGAGTTTCGTCACTGTTCCCCCGGCTCGGGGGCCCTGCTTGGCGAGTTGGTCAGCCTGAGTGCTCTCCTCCCTCGGGACGTGCTGAATGGAGAAGCTTCGGAACTGCCCTATGACGTCTTTGACCTTTCTTAGATACAACTGGAGGGTGGGCTCCCTTGCCTCGAACTCCCCTTTGAACTGGCCTACCACCACCATGGAATCTGTCGAGGCCTCAATGTCTTGTATGCCCAGCTCCCGGGCTAACCTGAGTCCCGCAATGACCGCCTCATACTCCGCTTGGTTGTTGGTGATTGCGAAATGGATCTTCAAAGCCTGCTCAATCTGGGTCCCTCCCGGGCTAATCAAGACCACTCCTCCTCCAAAGGAATTACTCCCTGACGCTCCATCTGCTATCATCTTCCAGGTTGCCCGAGGGGGCGCCTCCGTCTACTGGACCTCCACTGCATAATCCACCAGGAAATCGGCCACCGCCTGTGCCTTTATGGCGAGCCGAGGGACGAAGGAGAGATCGAATTCACTGAGTTCTATTGACCATTTAGCCAACCTCCCCAAATGCTCTACCCCCTCCAGGATGCGACGGAGGGGGTGATCCGTTACAACTTGTATGGAGTGAGCCTGGAAATACGGCCGGAGCTTCCGGGCCGAGATGATGAGAGCAAATGCTAACTTCTCAAGAATGGGGTACCCGAGCTCCGCTTTCTTCAGAACCCTGCTCACGTAATAGATCGGAAATTGTTTCTTCCCTTCTTCTCGCACAAGAACCGAGCTTACCGCCACAGTTCCTACCCCCAAATAAAGGAATAAGACCTCTGCTTCCCTTGGACCCTGTAGTAAGGGTGCCTGGGTAAGCTGTTGTTTTATGGCCTGAAAAGCTGTCTCACATTCCGAGGTCCACTCGAAACTCTTGCCTCCTCGCAACGTTCGGAAAAAGGGCGAGCATTTCTCTCCGGCTCGAGAGAGGAACCTGCTTAGCCCGGCCAACTTGCCGGTGAGATGCTGTACTTCCTTAACATTCCTAGGGGACTCCAATTCTGGGATCGCTCTTACTTTTTCGGGGTTGGGATCCACTCCAGAGGGAGTGAGTAGGTGCCCCAGAAACTTTCCCCTGCTAGCGCCAAAAACGCATTTCAGGGGGTTGAGTCTCATTTTATACTCCCTTAAGGTTTCAAAGGTCTCTTCCAGATCTAGGATATGAGCCCCGAGGTCCTTGCTTTTGATCATCAAGTCATCTACGTAAACCTCGAGATTCCTTCCTCTCTGTTCTCGGAAAATCCGATCCATCATCCTTTGATAGGTCGCGCCCCCGTTTTTCAAACCGAAAGGCATCATATTAAAGCAGAAGCATCCATCCTCCGTGACGAAGGTGACGTCCTTAACGTCCGGAGGATGCATGCGTATTTGATGGTACCCAGAAAACGCATCCAAGAAACTCATAAAGGGGAAACCGACGGCTGAGTCAACCAGCGCGTCGATTCGGGGCAGCGGGTAACAATCCTTGGGGCACGCTTTATTTAAAAGAGAAAAATCCACGCACATTCTCCACTTTCCCTCCCCTTTTTTGACCATTACAACATTACTCACCCACCCCGGATACTTACAGGCGGACACAAACCCCGCCTTAAGTAACTTTTCCACTTCCTCTCTAATAGGTCCGGCCATCTTGGAGGCGATGGCCCTCTTCTTCTGTTGTATGGGGCGAGTGTTGGGGTCTAGATTGAGGCGGTGACAGGCCACATCTGCCTCGACCCCTGGCATGTCCACGGCGCTCCATGCGAAGACGTCAATATTTTTATGCACGCAGGTCCTGATCTTCTCCCGGTCCTCCGGGCTGAGCTCGCCACTGATTTTTATCTTTTCTTCTCGGCCTTCCCTGGTACGTATCTCTACCTCGAGGACCTCCACGGCCGCTTTCAGCCTTGATGGCTCTTCCTCTTCTTCCTGCCCTGCCTGCACATCCTGCACCTTGGTTTTGCCTTCTTTGTTGGCCATCATCCTCTCTTCCTCCGGCTGCTCCGTCTCCCGCCTACTTGCATCCTCTTCCCCCTGTTGTGAGGCCCTTCTCTTTCCTGGCCGGGCCCCCTCCCCGGGCGGCCCTCCCTCTTCTTCCCTCTGCCTTCTCTATCTCCTGCCTACCTCTCCCTTTGGCCCCTCTCCCCCTGCTGCCTCCGCCTCTTCCCCCTCCTTTCCAGCCGCTTCGAGCCTCCCCCCAGGCCCGAGCTCCTTACCTCCTCTTCCTTCCCCTTCGCACTTTCCTCCCCTTCTTCTACTGCTATCATCTCCCCAGACTCCTCTCCCGCCATTTCTGGTTCCTCCGCAATACCTCCCACCATCACTACCTCTCTTCCTTCAGCACCTTCCTGCTCTCTTTGCTCTTCCCTGCCTCTCTGCTCTTTTTGCAATTGCTCTATCCGCTTTTCCAACTCCTCCGCGTCTCCCTGCAAGGTGATGGTGTTAACTACCGTTACGTAGCACTCCCTAGCAGCCTTTGGGTCTCCCCGTACCCTGATTTGGGTACCTCCCGAATTCAGTTTCAAGCACTGGTGAAACGAGGATGGGACGCATCTGAAAGCGCTGATTAAGGGGCGCCCAAAGATAGCGTTGTAGCTACTGGGGGCATCTACTATAACAAAGCGGCAATTCCGGGACAGCCCTCCCAGGGTCACCTGAAGCCCCACTCCCCCCTCGACTTCTTTCCTTTCCCCTGAGAACCCAAACAGCGGTCCATCTGCCGCCAGCACCCTTCGGGCCTCCACCCTCATTGCATTGAATGCCTTCTTGAAAATCACGTTCACTGAGCTCCCATTGTCCACTAGGATCCGCGACACCGTGAAGTTTTCGATGACGGTCCGTATTACAAGCGCGTCACAAAAGGGGTCCTCATGGTCAGGCATGTCTTTCCTTGAAAATGTAATCTTTTCATCTGGAGGAGGGGATTGTGAAATTGAGGCGACGCTTCGGCGGTATATAGTGTGAAGGCTCGCCTTTCGAGCCGCCTCTATCCCCACCCCCCCCCCCCCCATTGATCACTCTGATTCCCCCGCGGTCTCCTTCATCTGCTCGATCCACGTAGCGATCCTCTTCTCCAGTAACTGTTACTTCCTTTATCCTCACCGGCCTGAGCTGCTCTCCAGCCCCTCGAGTTCTCCTCATCTCTAAGAAATCTGGGCAGGTAGCCGTTGCGTGACCTTCCTCCTCGTGGAAGTCACAATATGGCAACGCCACCTCCCTCTCCTGTCCTCCTTCCCGAGGGTTCCTCCTTCTCCCTGCTCCTGCTCCTCTTCCTCTCTCCCGACCCCGTCCTCTGCCTCGGCCGATGGCCATTGCCTGCTGCGGAGGGGGTAGGGGTGGTCTATGACCGTATCCCCACCCCTGCTGATGGAACCTTCCCGGTCCTCCCGGTTGGTTCCTCCCCCCTTGGGGAAATCCCCTACCTTGTCCTGGGGCTAGGCCTCCCTGCTGTCTCCACCCCAGCTCCGGATACGCCTGCGCCCTTGGTTATTCTCTTCTCCTTGCCTCCGGTTCCTCTCTTCTCCTTGCCTCCGGTTGCCTCCCACCTGACTCCTTCGACTCTACCTCAGTAAGCCTTGCCAGCCTCTTTGCAAAAGCTGGGTTTGCCGCCTGCATCGCTATTTCCTTTGTCGCCTTCTCCATCAGGCCCTCAAAGGACAGTGGCGCCTTCCGGGTGAGGCTCATCTTGAAGAATCCTTCCCGCAGTCCCACCGTGAAGGCCATCTGGAGGGCGAACCCTGGCACCTCCTGTATATCAAGAATCTCTTCCTGAAACCTGTCCACGTACTGAGCCAGCGATTCCTCCGCCTTCTGCTTGATTAAGAAGATCGACTCCGGATTCTTTTTCCTTTTCTTAGACGTGGAGAACTGGAGCTGAAAACTCCTACTTAAGTCCTCGAAGCAATATATCGAACCGGTCGGGAGTTGATGGAACCAGTCCCTAGCTTTGTCCTTTAGGGTGATTGCAAAAAGGCGGCACTTAAACGCGTCTGTCATGGGTCTGATCGAGACCGCGTCTTCGAACCACTGCAAGTGGTGGAGGGGATCATCCTTCCCTACGTAGTAGTTCATCTCGGGCTCTCGGAAGCCCTCTGGGATGGGAGCGGACAGGATCAGTTCGCAAAAAGGGGACCCTCTCGCCGCGGGTCTCACTGCCCCTACCCGCGCGACGACCTCCCCTGGCGAGATGGTACCCACCGGGCTCGGGAACAACTCTCTTCCCGGCATGTCCCTCCCGCTCCCTTCCATCATCACCTCCTTTCCCGGCCTTCTCCCCGGGGCATCCTCTCCTACTCACGCCGAGACGAGCTCTTCCTGAGCCGCAAGAGCTGGCGCTGGAGGCAGTGGAGTCGAACAGTCTCCCTGCCGCGAGATCCCTTGCAGTAGATCCATGATCCCCTTGATTGAAGCCATAAACTCCGCTCTCCCTACAAACTCCCCCTGGTTATCCGACTCCCCTCCTTCTCCTTCCCCGTGATCTCCCGCCATGTGGTTGCTCAAGGTTCTTCTCTGAGGGCTACGTCCACGCTCACCGCACCAAAAATGTTGGAACCAGCTTTCCGGTCCCTCCTAGAGTTCGAAACAGGATGCAGCCCACACGTACTCTCCCTGCGCTACCGTCATGACGAGAGTCGGCGACCTGAAAACAGACCGAGGGGACTCAGCTTGGAGGTCCCGCCTCGTACCCGGAAGAACTGAGAGTCTTCCCCTCCCTAGCCAGTGCTGAGCTAGGTGCTTGTGAGGAAGATAGTGGAAAGGTTCAACAACCCCTTCTCAGGCACCTTATTGATCTATTTATAGGCCTCTGAATCTGATCTGTAAATATCAATTCTAAATCCACTCGAAAAGACCAAAACACCCTGGGCTGAGTCTGCTAATAGCCAAACTCCGCTGTTCTGGAGAGCTATATGCAGGCCTCCAGGGGTAAGAATGTAAAACTATCTGGGGCACAAAGGTAACATCCCCCTTGTGGGTAAAAAGTTAAAGACCATCTTTTCTCATGTGGCGAGTGGGACGACCTGCACAAGCTTAGGGGGATCTCGCCTATGGGCTCATCTCGCCCGTGCCCGGAGGTCTCGCCTAGCGAGATCTCGCCTAGCGGGGTCTCGCCTTAACTCATGGGCTGTCCCTTCCTTTCGAGGGGGTTGGCCTCTCCCGTCTCGCCAGCCTTCCTTCCTTGCTTGTCGAGCTACTCGCGAGCCCAAGGTTGTACACCAAGTAGTCAAGGCTGTTCACTTCGCGGTGATTCAAGTTGTTGAGCTCAAGGCCGGTGTGGGCAATGTTCCGGTTGTATCAGAATTTGCAGATGTGTTTCCTAAGGATCTCCCTGGATACCACCCCAGCAAGAGGTTGACTTCACAATCGAGTTGGTGTCAGGTGCGAAACCTGTGGCCCGCTCGCCATATCGCATCGCCCAAAGGAAATGGCAGAGTTGAAAGTCCAACTGCAGGAGTTATTGGAGCAGGGTTATATACTCCCAAGCATGTCACCTTGGAGCGCGCCTGTTCTGTTTGTGGAGAATAAAGATCGCGGCTTGCGGTTATGTATTGAATACCGCGAACTGAACAAGATGACCAAGAAGAATAAGTATCTGATTCCACGGATTGATGAGTTGTTCGATCAGCCGGTGGGATCAACCGTCTACTCTAAGTTGGATTTGCAGTCTGGTTACTACCAATTGAGGATTTGGGAAGGTCACATTCCCAAAATCGCATTTGGAACACGTTACGGGCACTATGAGTTTACAGTAATGATGCTTGGGCTGTGCAATGCACCATCGGTGTTTATGGACTTGATGCACCGAATATTTCGAGAGTACCTAGATCTGTTCGTGATTGTGTTCATTGATGATATTCTGGTGTGCTCGAAATCGAATGCCGATCATGAGCACCACTTGTGGTTGGTGTTGCAGACGTTGAGGAAGAATAAGCTTTATGCCAAGTTCTCGAAGTGCGAGTTTTGGCTATCGTCGGTGGCTTTTCTAGGCCATGTGGTAAGCAGAGAGGACATAGCAGTGGATCCGGCAAAGATAAGGGCCATATAGGAGTGGCTAGTGTTGTGTTCTGTGGCTGAAGTCAGGAGCTTCCTTGTACTAGCAGGCTACTATAGAAGATTTGTTGCAAACTTCTCGCGGATCGCTTTGCCTCTAACCACACTGATGAGAAAGGATCAGAAGTTCGTTTGGACGCTGGAGTGCGCACAAGCATTTGAAGAGCTGAAGTGTCGGTTGACCACGGCGCCTGTGTTGACGTCGCCATGTGGTACTAATGGATTTGAAATCTACAGTAATGCTTCAGGGAGCGGCTTAGGCTGCGTTCTTCTATAAAATGGGAAAGTGATTGCTTATGGCTCTCGCCAGTTGAAGGTGCACGAGAGAAATTATCCCGTCCACGACCTAGAATTGGCGGTGGTGATCTTTGTACTGAATTTATGGAGGCATTATCTATACAGACCACAAGAGCCTAAAGTATTTGTTGGAGCAGAAGGACCTGAATATACGACAACGAAGGTGGTTGGAGTTCCTCGGGGACTACACCTTTGCGATCCATTATACTCCCGAAAAGAGAAATGTGGTCGCGAATGCCTTGAGTCGGAGAGCTCCGACAAGAGCAAGCTGGTTGCAGAGGCACGATGAACGTCTAATCCATGATTTGGAAGCGTTAGAGATTTCTTGTGTTGACAAGAATTCTATAGCCGATGCATGTTTGAACTGGACGGAGGTGCAGTGTGACCTTGCGGACAGAGTTCGACGAGCAACGGAGCTAGATGAGAGTCTCCAACGTTATGCCAAGGATGGGCTAGAGAGAAAATTCTCCTGGAATGACGGTCTATTGCGGAAAGAGGGCTGTTTGTGCGTCCCAAGTTTGGGCAAATTGAGGGAAGAGTTGATGTATGAATAGCACTACACGAAGTACTCAATTCACCCTGGGAGCACAAAGATGTTCAGAGACATGAAAAAGCTGTTTTGGTGGCCAGGACTGAAGAAAGATGTCGCTCATTATGTGGCCAAATGCCAGACTTGTGCTATGGTGAAGGCAAAATGCAAGAAACCTAGCGGTTTCTTGAAGTCGTTGTCGATTCCGGAGTGGAAGTTCGACGATATTTCCATGGATTTCGTGCACGGGTTGCCGAGATCTCAGCGCAAAAATGATTCAATCTGGGTGATTGTCGACCGACTGATGAAAGTGACACACTTCCTTCCGAACAGGCGGGACGATTCAGTAGAAAGTTTGGCAAAGCTTTATGTTGAGCAGATTGTGCGGCTACACGGTGTTCCTCGGAGCATCGTGAGTGATCGAGATGGGCGGTTCACATCGAATGACTGGAGGCTAGTTCATCAGCTGTTGGGCACGAAGTTAACATTCAGTACGACTTTTAATCCCAAACAGATGGCCAAACTGAAAGGACCAACAGAACGATGGAGAATATGCTTCGGATGTGCGCCCTGGACTTTGGGAAGAGATGGAAAGATCATCTCGACATGGTGTAGTTTGCCTACAATAACAGCTACCAAGCGAGCATCAGTATGGCACCACATGAAACTCTGTATGGATGGAAGTGTCGTACTCTTTTGGCTTGGGTAGAAGCAGGCGAATCCAAATTGTATAGGCGCAATGAAGTCGATGAAGCAAACTCGACAATACACACTATTCGGGAACGGCTACTGATAGCTCAGGATTGTCAAGCGAAATACTACAACGCGAAGCACCGGAATGTGGAATTCGCGGTGGGTGATTGGGTATACTTAAAGATCAAACCCTTCAAAGGCGTGTCCCGGATTCGACGTTTGAAAAAGTTGAGCCCGCGGTATCTGGGTCTGTTTGAAGTAGTCGAGCGAATGGGAGAAGCTGCATATCGGCTAGCTCTTTCGGCAGACTTGAGTGGATTACATGATGTGTTTCAAATCTCAGTGCTGCGGAAAGCCGTGAAGTATCCAGCTCAAGTGATCGAAAATGATCGTGTGCCAGTGGAGTATGGGCTAATGACGAAGGTTAGGCCCATTCGGATCGAGGATCGTGCCGATAAATAGTTGCGGAACAAGACGATCGGGATGGTGAAAGTCCGATGGGACAATTGCGGTCGTAAAGAACTCACATGAGAGCGAGAGCAGACCATGCGAGCTGATTTTCCCGAGCTCTTTGTGTAACTGTTGTGCAGTGTGTGTTACGTTGTTTATATAATCGTGGAATGAAACCTCTTCTGTTGAAGTCCTTACTTTCTGCAAATTTCGGGGACGAAATTTTTGTAAGAAGGGGAGGGTTGTAACACCCTAAATTCCAGAGTTGGGACAAATTGGGTGACACGGCCTGGGACACGGGTGTGTCCCAGGGCGTGTTTTGCTCGGGTGAGCAGTCGCCGAGTGTTCGACGAAAATTCGTTCATCGAAGAATGAGGGCACATGCCCTCTGATACAGGCGTATCAGAGGCCGTGTCCTCTGCAGGTCGACGAACTTCAGCTTGACGAAGTGGAGCTGGGGCATGTCAGCTGCCGTGTATGGGCACACGGCCTGGGACACGGGCGTGTCACTGGCCGTGTCCTTTGCGGGATGTGCCCAGGGCATTTGCGTCCTAAGGAACACGGGCATGACACGGGTGTGTCGTGGGGTACACGGCCTGTGATACGGGTGTATCACTGGCCGTGTCCCGATCGGGTTGATCTCGATTTTGTGTAGCCTAAAGTACACGACCACAAACACGGGCGTGTCTGAAGGCATGTAAGGTAACACGGCCCGTGACACGGGCGTGTCACATGGGCATGTACTGGACTAGATAAGTCGGTTTAGCACCGCTTGAGGTACACGGCCTGGGACACGGGCGTGTCACAGGCCGTGTCAGGCAAAAAATATGCTTTTGTGGCAAAATCGTGGCTGTCCAAATCTTCAGCTGGGATCCAATGGCTGAGGTGCCTCCCTGCTTCCTTAAGGTCGTGGATGAGAAGGAAATTCTCATATGAGTTTTGGACTTTATCTTTCTACAAGTTAGAGAGAGAGGAAGAAGGAGGAGGAAGGAGAGCCGGCCACCGGTGGTGCTGCGGAGTTTCGACGAGAAATCTGAGGCCAACATTGCATAGGAAAAGCCGTTATGGTTCTTTCTAGCCAGCTAGGAGTTCATTGCGCCGAAGCGGTCTTCAAGGGTAACGAATTTTCTTCCTAGCCATGTGAAGGCTTCCTTTTTGGCATGTGCATAAGATTCCCCCACCAGAGGGTGGCTTGTTATGGGAGTCCCTTGGGTTGATTCATGGAATCCCCAATCATTTGGCATGCTGTGTGAAGCCCATCTGGACAGGTTTGTCTGGATTGGTGATGTTGCATCTATGCACCGGAGAAGACTCCGTGATAAACATGTAGTTTAGGAGTCGATGGGTTAAACCTGTGAAGGGCAGTAGCAGGAAGTACTGGAGTGGTAGTCTAGAAAAATACTCTTGTGATGCTTGTGTTATTGGGTTATACCTGTGAAAGGGAGTAGCAGGAAGTATTGGATTGGCAGTCCAGGAAATACCCTTTGTAATGCTTGATGTTCAAGGGTAGTACCTATGAAGGGAAGTAGCATGAAGTACTGGCATGGTAAGCCAGGAAAATACCCTTGATATTTGTGATATTTGCGGGGTTGTACCTGTGAAGGGGAGTAGCATGAAGTACTTGTGTGCCTAGGAAAGACCCTTTGATGTTGTGATATGAATGGGTGTGATAGTAAGTACTGGTGTGCCTAGGAAAACACCCAGGCTTTATGCCAAACAGGCAAGGTGAAACTGACCCGCACCTTTGATTTGGCAGCGAGTACGTTGTACTCGGTAATGGCAAGGCGATTTGAGCAACGGGGGGTGGATGATCCGACCTGCATTATGTCCGTCCGATGTGAGACCTGAAAATGTGGTATGTTGGAGCGCATAGCGAGAGTCTTAGGCCTGCGCTCCGTGATATAATGGGGGGCTACGGGCCAATCCCGGTTCACTAAGACTATAAGCTCCGGCTGCACGCCATGGAGTCAATGTTCAATGTTTTACCGTTGGGCTGCGACCCAGATACGGTGGTGGGCAACTGGTTCGTCGGTACACCAAGAATGTGCCCTGAGTGCATGGATCATCTGGTCGCGTGACTGACGGTTGTGATGGAATGTATGTGTGTGAGAGCACAATGTATGATATACATATCTGTCTGTGAAATGCTATGCCTACAGGGAAGGAATACCACCGCCCCGGGAATGGGGTGGGGTCATTATAATTTGGTCAGCTGAATGCTGATCGTTACCTATTTGCCACCATTGGGTGGGTTGTCCCTGTGCAGGTGCTGGAGAGTCAAGCGAGACACATAAAGGCTGAAGTCCCTTCTGCTGCTGCTATTGCTAGCCCTCGAAGGCTAAGTAGAAATGTTATGTTTGTTATACGTGGTCGGCCTGCGCGCCAATGTTTGAGGTCACTGTTGTGTAAAGCCTTGTAAGGGCATAAGGCCGACTGTTTTGTATTTGGACATTCCTATGCTATGTATATAAATGTGGAGCTTATGTATGGTGGTCATTCCTGTGTGTGAGTTCAGCTTCGTGTTATAGGTTTCTGTTAGAATGCAATGAGTTAGGATGCGCAACTTTGGTATCCCTACGTGACTTCTCCGCCTGTTTTATGGTATATGCTGTGGGGCCCCAGCCGGACCTTCTAGTATATACCTGTGAACGGATGGAGTCGTTACATTTACTACAGAAGCGGAGGCGACATTATAACGCCCCTTATCCATCGCATAGCATATAGCAGTAGGTCCGGCCGGGGCCCGACGCCATATACCACAGACAGACCGGGTGGTTACTCAATGGAAACCATCCAACCAATCATAACGTACTACACAGAGCATTCTAGAGGAAGCAATATTATAAGTTGCAATTAAAAGAACCCAGCACCAAGCATGAATGTCCACTAAAACCCCAAATAGGAATGTAGTACATACACAAGTACAGGTCTTAAGGCCTTACAAAATGATTTACTTAATATTACATGTTTTCCATACCACGACACGCAGGCCGGTCATACATGAATAAAAGCAAGTAAACACTCCAATTAGGCCTTCGAGGGCCGGCTTCGCAATTTGGGCTTTAACCCGATATTGACCGCTTGGTCCAGCAGCACCTGCAAGCAACAAAACCATTGCACGATGGCAAACAAAGGGCAACGGTCAACAATGCTGACCAAATTATAACGATCCCGCCCCAACTCGGGGCGGCGATGCTCCTTCCCTGCACTTATTAGCATAACCAAGCAGTATATAAATATATATTGCATCACAGGCGTTGGCACGCACGGCCACACACCCCGTGCTCTCAGGGCACATTCTCGGTGAACCGGTTGATGTCACGTCAATTTAAGCCATAGACATTCTGATCACACCACCGCCACTTTGACGGCCACACTATGAGCATTTTGTCTTCTTGGCATGGGTCACGTCAATTTAAGCCATAGACCGCCGAAGACCCTCATATATGCCAACGACTCTAACCAAATGACATAGAACGGGTACGGTTCCATCTAACCCGTGCTCACATCGCAACGAAAATTTAAGCCATATGCGAGGGTCAAACTTCTCCCGAGTCCCGTTTCCATCACAAACTTCACATAACCCGGTTATGTTCTAGTTGGCTCCTAGGCCACCAAGTTGGCAAGATCACGCATCCGCCCAGTTTTCCGGGTGCACCTTAGGGTTAATCCCCCAAAGCTCCCTGTTGGAATCTACCACGTAGAAAAACCCGAAAAACAAACAATCGGACGGAGTCTTCTCAGGCATTTATGCAATGCAACATCACCGATCCAGACCAACATGTCCGGGTAGGCTTCACACATCATGCATATGTTCTTTCTCGTTTACGGACTCTACATAATGGGGACTATTCATATCTACCCGTAGGAACGCCTCAAACTTACCGCAAACTCGCGAGAGCGGGCTTCCTATGCAAAAGAAGGAGAGCTTCACATGCTCAAGAAGAGAATCGTTACCCTAGCGTTCTTCCTTGGCGCCATGGAAAAGTAAGCAGATGAAAAGCACCGCACTCTCTTTGCCTCCGTAGATCCGAAGTCGGCTCGCAATTTGGAGCTTCGAAGCTCCTCCAATGGTCGGATCTAGTTTCTTCTTCCTCCTTTGCTCTCCTCTCTCTCTTGACTTAGAAAGAGAACCACTCAAAAGAAATGAGGATTTCAAAGGCCCAATCCCGGGTATATCCCTGTAGGAACAACTCCCAACTGTCGGATCCCAAAATAAGGAAACGAACGGCCGCGATCCAGATCTAAAATGCAGAATCTGGGCCAAACACGGCCTGTGACACGCCCGTGTCCAGGGCCGTGTCCCTCATTCACCGTCAAAATCGACGCGTCTGGAAAATCACACGGGCATCCAACACGCCCATGTTCGACCTGATATGCTCGTGTTCCAGCTGACATGGTCGTATGGCTAGCCGTGTACCCCCATCGACACAGCCCCAAAAATAACCCGAGACTCACACGGGTCTTGGACACGCCCGTGTCCAATGTGACACGCCCGTGTCACACCCGAACACGCCTGGGCTCCAAGCCGTGTTCACGGTCTCGACACTTCGTCGAGCGAAGTTCGTCGACCACACGACACGGCCTTGGACATGCCCGTGTCCTAGGCCGTGTGCCTTATCTCGACACATCGTCGAGCGAAAATCGTCGACTTCCCTGGCCGATCGTCAACACGGGCTCGACACGCCCTGAGACACGCCGTGTCTCAGGCCGTGTTCCCTGCTCGACGATCGTCGACTCCAAATTTCGTCGACCTCACGGCCAACTCGTCGACTGGAGCTTGACCCGCCCTGGGACACGCCCGTGTCCTAGGCCGTGTGCCTCCTACCAAATACCAGATTTGGCCCAAAACGCCTCCCGTCGTTCTTTTGAGTTTCGGGGCGTTACAACTCTCCCCCTCTTAAAATAATTTCGCCCACAAAATTACATAAAGAAAGATAAGTACAAAACCAAAATTAAATTGTACCTGAGCGGCACAACTCCGAATACTCGTCAAGCATAGTCTGCTCTCGTTCCCAAGAGAGCTCCTCTCGACCGCAATTGTCCCATCGGACCTTGACCATCCTGATCTCTTTATTGCGTAGCCGCTTGACCTTCGAGTCCTCAATACGCACGAGCTTGACTTTTGTCGTCAACCCACTATCCACCGGCACTTGAATAACCGCGATCACTTGCGAAGGCTCTTGCACCGCCTTCCGTAGCACCGAAATATGGAATACATCATGTAAACCACTAAGCTCCATTGAAAGCTTCAACCGATAGACTGCTTCACCAACCCGCTCCAGAACCTCAAATGGCCCAAGGTACCTCGGGCTTAGCTTTTTCAATCGCCGCACCTGCGAGACACCCTTGAACGGCTTGATCTTTAAGTACACCCAGTCGCCCATAGCGAACTCCACGTTCCTGTGCTTAGCATTATAGTACTTCGCTTGTCGTTCCTGAGCGATAAGCAACCTCTCCCGAATGGTACGAACCAAAGACGTAGTATCTTCCACCTCTTGGCGCTTGTACAACTTTGACTCACCCGTTTCTAACAAAGACAACGACGTGCGACATTATCTACCATAAAGGGCCTCGAAGGGCGCCATTTGAATACTCGTCTGGTAGCTATTGTTGTACGCAAATTCCACCAAATAAAGATGGTCTTCCCATTGCTTTCCAAACTCCAAGACACACATGCGGAGCATGTCTTCCATAGTTCTATTGACCCTCTCGGTCTGCCCATCCGTTTGTGGATGGAAGGCTGTGCTAAATTTTAACTTTGTTCCAAACATTTGTTGCACTAGGCTCCAGTCATTGGACGTGAACCGCCCATCTCGGTCACTCACGATGCTGCGGGGTACACCGTGAAGTCGAACTGTATTATCCACATATAGTTTTGCCAACTTCTCCACCGGATCATCCTTCCTATGTGGAATGAAATGTGACACCTTCGTTAGCCGATCTACGACCACCCAAATGGCGTCGTTCCCCTTTTGCGACCTTGGCAAACCGTGCACAAAGTCCATAGTGATGTTGTCGAATTTCCACTCCGGAATAGGCAAGGACTTCAGAAATCCTCCCGGTTTTTGGCATTCCGCCTTCACCAAGGCGCATGTTTGGCACTTCGCCACGTAGAGTGCCACATCCTTCTTCAAACCCAGCCACCAAAATAGTTTCTTGACATCGCGGTACATCTTTGTGCTCCCCGGGTGAATCGAGTACTTGATATGATGTGCCTCGTACAACAATTCCACCCGCAAATTGCCCACACTTGGGACGCACAGACGACCGTCTTTCAAAAGTAATCCGTCCTCCACAACGAATTGGGAATTTGACCCATCCAGAGCCTCTACCATGAACTGCTTCATATGGACATCCATATCCAAAGCTTGCCGAATCCGATCGGCCAGGTCATATTGGACTTCAGTCCAATTCAGTACTGCTTCAGCACTTGATTTCTTATCTACACAAACAATCTCCAACGCCTCCAACTCCCGAACCAACCGCTCATCATGCACCGATAGCCAATTGGCTTGAGCTGGGGCCCGGCGACTCAACGCGTCCGCAACTGCATTACCCTTACCAGGCACGTAGTGGATCTTGAATGTATAGTCCCCCATGAACTCCATCCATCTACGCTGCCGCATATTCAGATCTTTCTGATCGATTAAATACTTCAGGCTCTTGTGATCGCTGTAGATATCAATCTTCACACCGTACAAATAATGCCTCTATAGCTTCAAGGCAAAAATCACGGCTGCTAACTCCAAGTCATGGACTGGATAGTTCCTTTCATACACTTTCAGCTGTCTCGAGCCATAAGTTATCACACTTCCGTGTTGCAGTAGCACGCAACCCAAACTGCTGCCCGAAGCATCGCTATAAATCTCATAACCTTTGGTCCCACTCGGCGAACTCAGCACAGGCGCCGTGGTCAACCGACATTTTAACTCCTCAAAAGCTCGCGTGCACTCCGGCATCCAAACGAACTTCTGCTCCTTCCTCGTCAAAGTAGTGAGAGATAACGCTATCCGCGAGAAGTTCTCTACGAAGTGTCTATAATAGCCGGCAAGCCCCAGAAAGCTCCGGACTTCCGCTACCGTAGAAAGCTCAGGCCACTCCTGTAAAGCAACAATCTTCACCGGATCCACTGCAATACTTTCTCCACTCACTATATGACCGAGGAACGCCACCGAGGACAACCAAAACTCGCACTTCGAGAACTTGACGTACAATTGATTCATCCTTAGCGTTTCCAAAACCAAATGAAGATGCTTGAAGTGATCTTTCTCACTCTGCGAGTACACCAAAATATCGTCTATGAAGACGATCACAAAATGGTCCAAGTACTCCCTGAAGGTCCGGTTCATCAGATCCATGAACACTGACGGCGCATTAGTCAGCCCAAACGGCATGACCGTAAACTCGTAATGCCCGTATCTCGTAATGAATGCTGTCTTCGGGATATCAATCTCCCTTATTCGCAGCTGATAGTACCCGGACTTGAGATCCAACTTTGAGTACACCGTCGACCCGACCAACTGATCAAAAAGATTATCGATCCGGGGGATCAGGTACTTGTTCTTTTCCGTCAACTTGTTGAGCTCCCGATAATCAATACATAGCCTCAAGCTTCCATCCTTCTTCTTAACAAAGAGAACCGGCGCGCTCCAAGGCGAAGAACTTGGGCGCACAAACCACTTGCTCCAACAACTCTTGCAGTTGAACCTTCAGCTCCGTCATTTCCTTAGGTGCTAGCCGATATGGAGAGTGTGACACAGGCTTTGCACCTGGTACGAGCTCTATCGCAAAATCTATCTCCCGTTGAGGCGGGGCTCCAGGAAGATCTCTAGGGAACACATCAGGGTACTCTGATACCACTGAAAAACTATCCAATGCGGGCTTCGGCTTTGCAACCTCCACTAGTGTAAAAAATAGTTCTTGCACCGGCACGAACCGCCTTCACCTCCAAAAAAGCAGACATCAACATCTTGTTCGACCCCTTCAAGCCCGTAAAAGTCATCTCACGATTTGCTCCCAACTTGAATTCCTTGTGACCACAATCAATATAGGTCTGCTGCTCCGAGAGCCAGTCCATGCCAAATATAACGTCGAACTCCACCAACGGAAGTAACGACGCTTGCAGATCGAACTCCTGATTCCCAATGCGAATCTTAACACCGCAGATTCTATCCGCGCGCATCGAACACCCATTGGGCAACAACACATCCAACTTATCCTTCGCCATCGAAGAAGGGACTCCGATGCCTGATATAAATCCCTCTGACAAGAAGGAGTGTGAAGCTCCCGTATCGAAGAGTGCTCTTGCCGGATTTTCACAAATCAAAACAAATCCTAAACAAGCAGTGGTAAGGTAACATGTGCATAACAAGTATTTAAAGAAATTAACTTGCTATAAATTAAACCGTACCTGTCACCACATCCGCCTGTTTGATGGCCTCCTGTTGGCCAAGATTATACACCCTTGGTTGGGTCGGAGCATAATGGGATGCGGTTGACTCCACCGCCTTGCCCTTCTCTTCGTAAGTCGCTCCCAGCTTCCTTTCAGACTTGGGACGTCCGCTCCAACAATCACGGGCAAAGTGCCCCGACTTTCCACAAGTAAAACATGCGCCCGGGGTCCGACCCGTAGTCGCCCCAGAAGCACCAGAAAAGGGAGCTGGACCCGAAGTCCTATGCTTCTTGTGGAATCTTCGATAGCCGGACTTTGAAGTAGTTGGCACCTTGAACTCAGATTTCTTATCACCCAAGCTTTCTTTACTTGTACATTCTTCATGTCCTTCTCCAAGGACCGGGCCGTGTTGACCAAGGTCAAGAAACCCTGCGTCATCGGCTCCGAGAGTAGTAACCTCAACTCATCTCTCAATCCTTCGTAGAATCGATTTGTCTTGTGCTCCTCATCCGCAATGGTGGAGCTAGCATATCGACTCAAATGAGTAAACTCGTGGAGATATTCATCCACGCTACTATCCCCTTGTACCAACTTCAGGAACTCGTTCTCCAACGATATCCTCTACGCCGAAGGGAGGTATCTAGCCAAGAACAATCTCGCGAACTCCTCCATCGAGACATCAACAAGTTGCCTACCTCTCAATAGGTGCAGCTCCAATCCTTCCCACCACAATCTCGCTTCACCGTCCAAAAGGAACGTAGCAATGGTGGTCATTTGCCACTCCTCCGTCTTCCGTTGCTGTCATGACTCTCTTCACCCTGGAGAGTCAGTCTTCAGCTTGAGATGGGGTTCCCAACCCCGAGAATACCGGAGGATTAAAGCTCATGACATGTTTGAGCTGTCTCTCGGTTTCCCTCCTTGGCACCAACGGCTCCACTACTACCTGTTCCACTCTCCTCGGCTCAGCCGCTTGCAGCGATACCTGCTCCATCGCAGGAGCGGGCTGATGCATTTGCCTTGCAGGTTGTGCATTAATCATAGCCAACACTGCTTCGGCCACCAATCGTATGGTCTCAGCCGATGGAGGTGTTGCAGGAGCTTCATTAGGTGCACTACTAGCCTCAGAAACTCGACGTTCCGACGGCCCAGCACCACTTCTGGTCACCTATAGTGGTACAAAACACCGTTAAGCGACCAAATAAAATTGCAAACAGCAATTATAGGAACACGCAGGTTCCCCAAACATGTGTATTTGCATTCTTAAGTGGACATTCATGTGTTCTTTTGTTGTTATAACGATGACGCACGCACATGTGCTCACCACCACTTAAAAAGAATTCGCCCACAAATTCATCTTAAGCCCGACCAAAACCAGTAGTCTGATACGAAATTGTAACGCCCCCTATCCGTCACATAGCATATAGCAGTAGGTCCAGTCGGGGCTCGATGCCATATACCACAGACAGACCGGGTGGTTACTCAATGGAAACCATCCAACCAATCATAACGTCCTACACAGAGCATTCTAGCGGAAGCTATATTATAAGTTGCAATTAAAAGAACCCAGCACCAAGCATGAATGTCCACTAAAACCCCAAATAGGAATGTAGTACATACACAAGTATATGCCTTAAGGCCTTACAAAATGGTTTACTTAATATTACATGTTTTCCATACCACGGCACGCAGGCCGGTCATACATGAATAAAAGCAAGTAAACACTCCAATTAGGCCTTCGAGGGCCGGCTTCGCAATTTGGGCTTTAGCCCGCTATTTACCGCTTGGTCCAGCAGCACCTGCAAGCAAGAAAACCACCGCACGGTGGCAAACAAAGGGCAACGGTCAGCAATGCTGACAAAATTATAACGATCCTGCCCCAACTCGGGGCGGCGATACTCCTTCCCTACACTTATTAGCATAACCAAGCAGTATATAAATATACATTGCATCACAGGCGTTGGCACGCATGGCCACACACCCCGTGCTCTCAGGGCACATTCTCCGTGAACCGGTCGATGTCACGTCAATTTATGCCATAAACATTCCGATCACACCAACGCCACTTTGACGGCCACACTATGAGCATTTTGTCTTCTTGGTATGGGTCACGTCAATTTAAGCCATAGACTGTCGAAGACCCTCATCTAAGCCAACAGCTCTAACCGAACGACATAGAACGGGTACGGTTCCATCTAACCCATGCTCGCATCGCAACGACAATTTATGTCATATGCGTGGGTCAAACTTCTCCCGAGTCCCATTTCCATCACAACTTCACATAACCCGGTTATGTTCCAGTTGGCTCCCAGGCCACCAAGTTGGCAAGATCACGTATCCGCCCAGTTTTCCGGGTGCACCTCAGGGTTAATCCCCAAAACTCCCTGTTGCAATCTACCACGTAGAAAAACCCGAAAAACAAACAATCGCACGGAGTCTTCTCCGGTATTTATGCAATGCAACATCACTGATCCAGACCAACATGTCCGGGTAGGCTTTACACATCATGCCTATGTCTGTTCTCGTTTACGGACTCTACACAACGGGGACTATTCATGTCTACCCATAGGAATGCCTCAAACTCACCGCAAACTCGCGAGAGCAGACTTCCTATGCAAAATAAGGAGAGCTTCACATGCTTAAGAAGAGAATCGTTACCCGAGCGTTCTTGCTTGGCTCCATGGAAAAGTAAGCGGATGAAAATCACTGCACTCTCTTTGCCTCCGTAGATCCGAAGTCGGCTCGCGATTTGGAGTTTCGAAGCTCCTCCAATGGACGGATCTAGCTTCTTCTTCCTCCTTTGCTCTCCTCTCTCTCTTGACTTAGAAAGAGAACCAGTCAAAAGAAATGAGGGTTTCAAAGGCCCAATCCCGGGTATATCCCAGTAGGAACAACTCCCAACCGTCGGATCCCAAAATAAGGAAACGAACAGCCGCGATCCAGATCTAAAATGCAGAATCTGGGCCGAACACGGCCTGTGACACGCCCGTGTCCAGGGCAGTGTCCCTCATTCGCCGTCAAAATCGACGCGTCTGGAAAATCACACGTGCATCCAACACGCCCGTGTTCGACCTGACACGCCCGTGTTCCAGCTGACACGGCCGTGTGGCTAGCCGTGTACCCCCATCGACACAGCCCCGAAAATAACCCGAGACTCACACGGGTATTGGACACGACCGTGTCCAATGTGACACGCCCGTGTCACACCCGAACACGCCTGGGCTCCAGCCCGTGTTCATGGTCTCGACACTTCGTCGAGCGAAGTTCGTCGACCACACGACACGGCCTTGGACACGCCCGTGTCCTAGGACGTGTGCCTTGTCTCGACACATCGTCGAGCGAAAATCGTCGACTTCCCTGGCCGATCGTCGACACGGGCTCGACACGCCCTGAGACATGCCCGTGTCTCAGGCCGTGTTCCCTGCTCGACGATCGTCGACTCCAAATTTCATCGACCTCATGGCCAACTCGTCGACTGGAGCCTGACACGCCCTGGGACATGCCCGTGTCCCAGGCCATGTGCCTCCTGCCAAATACCAGATTTGGCCCAAAATGCCTCCCGTCATTATTTTAAGTTTCAGGGCATTACAGACATTGATTAATGCACAGAGGACGGCATTGAGGGAATCTAAGAAGAGAGACAAGAAGGCATGTTCTTGCTCTACCAAGGCGTGGATGAGGCAACATTTGAGAAGATCTCGGAAGCAAAGAGTTTGAAAGAAGCATGGGAGGTGTTGCAACGCTCCATGTAAGGTGTGGATAAGGCCAAGAAGGTGAAGATGCAGTCCCTCACGACCGAGTATGAGATGTTGAAGATGCAGGGTTCCGGAAGGTTGGAGACTATGTGACCCGTCTGCGGACGCTCACAAATGAGATAAAATGCAATGGAGAGATGGTAGACGACGTGAGCCTTATGGAGAAGCTCCTACGATCTATATCTAAGAAGTTCCGTCATGTGGTGGTGGCGATCGAAGAATCGAAGGACCTCACCCAGATGACCATAGATGAGCTTGTCGGGTCTCTACAAGCCCACGAGTATTGAATGTTGCAGGATGATGAGGAATCAAGTGGCTTGGGGAAGGCACTTCATACTCAGTTAAATTTTGGGGAGAACTCTGAAAGAGGAGGAGGTCAGCGAGGTCGAGGCTACCGAGGTAGAGGTAGAGGAAGAAGAGGAGGAAGATACCGTGGGAGAAATCAATACCACCAGAGGGAGACGGAGCAACCCTAAGGATGAAGACATGAAGGAAGAGGAAGAGGAAGAGGCTGAGGAAGAGGCCGAGGTGACATATCCCAAATACAGTGTTATAATTGCAATAAGTTTAGGTACATGAGCTATGACTGCTGGGCTCCGAGGAAGAGAGAAGAGACCAATCATTATGCAGAAGCTATCAACACGGGTGGTGACCCGATGATGTTCTTAACCTACAGAGGAGCAGAAGGATGAAGGAATGAAGTATTTTACTTGGATACGGGGGCAAGTAACCATATATGTGGAGAGAAGGAGTTGTTCACCAACATTGAGCCGAACGTTGGTGAAGTCAGTTTTGGAGACGCCTCAAAGATTTCAGTAGAAGGAAGAGGATTGATAATACTCACCCTGAATGGAGAGAAGGTGCATCTTAATGATGTATTCTATGGGCCAGGCTTGAAGAATAACATCTTAAGCCTTGGGCAGCTGGTGGAGAAAGGGTATTGCGTGCAATTGAAGGATGGGTCCTTGTTCTTGAAGGACCATCGAGGAAGAGAGGTAGTGAAGGTGAAGATGACGACGAATCGTATCTTTACATTGAGGATGGATGCCGAGCAGAAGGTGTGTCTGGTAAGGACTGAAGAAGAGGAAGAAGCATGGTTGTGGCACCATATGATGGGCCATTTGGGCTTCACTAGTTTGAAGTCATCTCATTCCAAGATGGTGGAAGATCTGTCTATGATCTCACCACCACAGAAGGTCTGTGAGGTATGCACGAAGGGGAAGCAGAAGAGGTTGATATTCGAAGGAGGCAAGTCCAGAAGGGCGAGAAGATAGCTTGAACTAGTTCACTCCGACATTGCTGGTCCATTCGAGACTACCTCAGTAAGCGGAAGAAAATACTATATCACCTTCACCGATGACTTCAGTCAGAAGTGTTGGGTGTATTTCTTGAAAGATAAGTCTGAGGCCCTTAACAAGTTCAAGGAGTTCAAGGCAATGGCAGAGAAGGATAGTGGTCAACGACTGAAGGTGTTGAGGACAAATAAGGGTAGGGAGTACACCTCTAGGATGTTTGATGGGTTCTATAGAGAGCATGGAATATCTCATCAGCTGATGACGGCTTACTCACCTCAGCATAATGGAGTGGCGGAAAGGAAGAACTTGACCATCATGAACATGGCCAGGAGCATGGTAAAGGGCAAAGGTTTGCCGAAGAATTTCGGGGCAGAAGTAGTGCAATGTGCGGTATACTTGTTGAACAGGTGCCCAACAAAGAGTGTGAAATTCATGACCTCGTTCGAAGCATGGTGTGGATGGAAGCCGAGTGTGAAGAACTTGAGGGTCTTTGGGTGTGTGGCTTATGCCCACACCCCGAACCATAGGAGGAAGAAACTGGATGATAAGAGTGAGAAGTGCATCTTTGTGGGCTACGCTCTGATGAGCAAGGCTTACAAGTTGTACAACCCTGTGACGGAGAAGGCAATAATCTCGAGGGATGTCGTGTTTGAGGAAGACAGCTGCTGGACCTGGGATGAGAAGATGAGGAGCATCAAGGGGATATTTTTTGATGACGATGAGGAGGAAGGTGGTCACAAAGCAGAAGCTAAGGTTGGTGGAGCTGAGCCACCATCACCACCTAGTAGAGAGTCAGGGGGAGCTCCTACTCCCTACTCTAGTTGAGTTAGTACTAGTGGAGGTGGTTCTAGTAGAGCAACCACTAGAGGTAGCAAGGCGGATCGTCCTCAACCTAAGATGAGGAGGTTGGAGGAGATCTACGAGGAGACGGCGTCGGCCCTTAACAATTTTTCTTTATACTGTCTGCTTGCAAATTGTGAACCGCACTCGTACGATGAAGCTGCCCAGGAGAAGACTTGGAGGAAAGCGATGGATGATGAGATGGCATCCATCAAGAAGAATGACACCTGAAAGCTGGTAGACCCTCCAGCTGGCCACAAACCCCTCAGGGTAAAGTGGGTCTACAAGGTGAAGAAGAACAAGGACGGAGCTGTGGAGAAGCACAAGGTAAGACTAGTCGTAAAGGGCTAAATGCAAGTCCAAGGTGTGGACTACGACGAGGTCTTTGCACCAGTGGTGAGGATTGACACCATTCGGTTGATCATCGCACTAGCAGCTCACTATGGATGGAAGATCCAACAGATGGATGCAGTGTCAGCCTACCTAAACGGGTACTTGGAGGAAGATGTGTACATCGAGCAGCCTTCAGGATATGTGGTAAAAGTCCAGGAGAGGAAGGTGTGCAAGCTAGACAAGGCTCTGTACGGTTTGAAGTAAGGAGCTCGTGCCTGGAATGGGAGGATCGATGCATACCTCCAGAAGCACGGCTATAAGAAGTGCCCGTACGAGTACTCTCTATACACTAAGGTGGGGAAGAATGGAGACATGGTGATCATATGTCTATACGTAGACGATATGATATTTACTGGCAACAACACTGTGATGTTTGAAGAGTTCAAGAGAACTATGAAGGAGTTCGAGATGACCGACCTTGGGGAGCTGAACTACTTCCTAGGTGTAGAGGTGTAGCAGAGTGAAGACGGGATCTTCATCTCATAGAGGAAGTACGCGGAAGAGATCTTGAAGAAGTTTAGGATGGAGGATAGCAAGGCTATCTCCACTCCTGCTGATCCATGGATGAAGCTGAGAAAGGACTCGGAGGAAGGAGCGGTCGACTCCAAGATGTTCAAAAGCCTGGTCGTAAGCTTACGGTACTTGACCTTCACCAGGCCTGACATCATGTACGCTGTGGGAGTAGTTTGCAGGTACATGGAGGAACCAAAGCAGGACCACTTCACGGCAGCGAAGAGGATCCAAAGATATGTGAAGGGAACTAGAGGACATGGTCTGCTGTATTCTACCAGAGAGGAGCTGAAGTTAGTCGGGTACTCGGATAGTGACTATGAAGGTGACGCGAATGACCAGAAGAGCACTTCCGGGTATGCCTTCCATGTAGGAACATGAGTGTTCTCATGGAGTTCAAAGAAGTAGACGACGATCGCTTTTTCATCATGTGAAGTGGAGTATATAGTAGCAGCGACATGTACCTGCAGCCAGGCAATTTGGCTAAGGAATATTTTGGAGGAGCTACACCATCCACAGGATGGCCCTATGACCATGTATGTTGATAACATGTCTGTCATCCAGCTCGCAAAGAACCCGGTGCTACATGGGTGTAGCAAACACATCGAGACGAGGTACCACTTCCTCCGTGAGCAAGTGGAGCCGAAAACGGGTGAAGTGGTGTATTGCCCCACCGGAGAGCAGGTTGCGGGTATCTTCACCAAAGCATTGAAGGTGGAGACGTTTTTGAAGTTGAAGGGCAAACTCGGGATGCGATGCCAAGTTTGAGGGGGAGTTTGTTGGAAGTGTTTGTTGACTTTGCGTCAACAAGGTTTGTTTTGTGTGTTTAAATAGGTAAGGTGATTTATGGAGAAGAGAGTGCGTGATTGTGATGCCATTAAATGTGCATGTCAAGTGTCGTATTTTTAGTGGTTGTGTTTGCCTATATAAAGGCTTGTATATTTTCTTTTGAATGTTGCTGCATAGAAGTTTTTTTCTTCCACATTTCCATTTTAGAGAGAGAGAGGAGTGTCGCAGCGCTAAGTTTGTGTAGTTGCAGCTGTGTGGACTTGCCGGGCGACTTGCTAATTTAGTCGGGCGACTTGGTGATCTCGCCACGAGAGAGGGGCTCGTTGCTAGTGTGCTCGCGGTTTCGGTGTTGATCTCGCATGTGCCAGCTCGCGGGTTGGAGATCTCGGCGCGAGGGGTGGAGGTCGCGGGTTGCGTGCTAGCGTGTGGTGGTCTAGCCGCAAGCAAGGGGCGGTCTCGCCAGTTGGTCTTGCCGGGTTGGTATCACCGTGCCCGCTCGCTCGCGTGGAGTTTGGGGGAGCAGCCCGCTGCAGCTCGCCAGAAAGGGGCGCAGGTCGTCTGGGTGGAGCTTGACGTGCGAGAGGGCTACTCGCAGGAGGCTAACCGCGCGGGTAGGCGGTTAGTGGAGGCGGTCTCGCAGATTGCACTTGTGTTATTTGGTGTTAAGTGGGACCGGTTTGTGGAGTTGAGATTGAGCGGGAACTCATACACGTTTCCAACAATTTCTAGTTTGACAGTCACGTGCCTTATGCTTTTGTCAAGGGCTTCGATATTGGTCTTGGGGCTCTACCCCTACGGCCAATTGCGTATGAGGTTCCTCTCCCTATCTCAGGCGGTGTTCGGCAAGGGCAGCAACATTTGGCATGGGAGGCGATCCTCGATGTTGGCGTCGATTTCGGTGGGAGTGGGCGACGTTCGTGTCGTGGGCGACACCAACATCGCGCACCCCCGCCGAAATCGACAAAGCTGTGACATTTCTTTTACAGATCGAATTTGAAATTTAGAATGAATGTAGTGGAGAAACTTTTTTTGGACAAGAGATGATTTTTTTGATTTTTTGAGATGACTTTCGTCAGAGAAATTTCCATTGATTTTGTAAGCCTGAAAGTAGCAGCATATCAACGAACATTTTATTGCAGAACAAAATTAAAACTTTCGATTATCTTATTATGTTCACTCGGTGGCCACTGGAGCTCAAATTCCAGTTCTAGTTTTGCCTTCCATAGAGAGAACTCTCTGAAATTTCTACTCTTGGCTGATATCTCAAAATATAATCATCTTCTACTTATGTAACATCTTGAATTTATTGTTAGTGGGAGAGGAAGAGTGTGAACCTTAAATCAAAAAAACCTAGATGAAGAGATTGAGTAGAAGAGGAAGAGTGTGAAGGCTAGGTTTTAGAAAACTCAAATAGGAAAAAAAATAAAACAGCAGGAAGAAGTAAAAAATTGAGACAGTTGAAGAAAGAAAAAATCATGGACGGACCTGGTTGCTATTTCCCAAGAAAAACAACAAAGAGCTCTCACCTGAGGCATGCGATTTTAGGGCGATGTTAACAAGGAATCACCAGGTTTCGTGGTCTGAGGAAGAGCGAGAAATAAGATGGTAGAGTCCGGGAGGTGGCAGCGAAGCTGAAGGATCGAATGGAGAATGCCCTTGACGGAGGGAACGCAGGAAGGAGTGCTGCGGAAATAAATAGCCGGGGTCCACTTTTTTTACTTTTCGAAATTACTGTTTTTTCCTAACCCTTTGCCGCTCTTGCTCCCGACTCCGCTCCCCGACCTTCGCCGCGCCTCCTGCTCCCGCCGCTCCTCCTCCAGCCGCTCCGTCGTTTACTCGAGCTCCCGTAGATCGCGAGACACTTTCTCTGGAACAGTCTTCCTGCATAGCCTCTCACTATCAGAAGCTTTGGAGTACCGCCAAGTTCCGTCAGTTTTCCCAGCACTGAAACCCTAACCTGAAGAAGAAGGTCCACGAAAAGTAGTGTAATCTGTATAAATTTTTTCATTTTGCTGTACTTCAATCCGAATTTGTATGTCAACCATGTTGATTGCAGTCGCATTTTTAGGGCAAATATGTTTGCAGTCGCATTTATCCGTTTGCTAGCGCTTGTTTAGGATTTTGCACAAATTTATGTTGGTTGCGGTTGCATTGCTAGTTGATTGAAGTTGTTTTTTTTGTGGTTTCTTGTTTGCAGTTGTTTCCCCTGAGAACTAGTGTACAATTTGTATGTCATTCTTGTTGATTGCAGTCGCATTTTTAGGGTAAATATGTTTGCAGTTGTATTTATCCGTTTTGCTAGTGCTTGTTATGGGTAATGCGCTAAATTAGGTTGATTGCAGTTGCATTGCTAGTTGATTGCAGTTGTTTTTCTTTTTTTTGGTTTCCTGTTTGCAGTTGGTTACCCTGAGAATTAGTGTAATATGTTTGCAGTTGCATTACCTGCATATGCTTGTTTGCAGCTGCATTACATGTATTTTACTGTTGAGTTTGCAGTTGCATTAACAGTTTATTCCCGTAGAGCTTGCAGTTGCATTACCTCCATATTTCTGTATTGTTTCCAGTTGCATTATCAGTGTACTCCCGTACTTTTTCCAGTTGAATTTTCCATATATGATGATTTATATGCAGTTTCCTTACCTGCATATTCCTGTATAGTTTGCACTAACATTATTTTTTCTTTATTTTCAGCTAAAATGCCTGGAAGTAAGTACTTGTCATCCCGTTGCTCATCCAAGTCATTCACTGCGCACGTTACGCCCCTGGTGAATATTTTGTCTGAAGACTCTAAAGAAGCCTTACGCCTGGCTTGTATTTTCCCACTGCTGATGATGTCTGGGATTCCACAGAACATATCACTGTTGTATGTTCTTCTCAGGTTATATAATAGGGATAAGCAAGCGTTCCTTATAGGTAACTACTACATGAAACTTACCGTCAATGAGGTCGCACTCGTATTGGGCCTCCCAAATTCTGGAGTTCCGTTTAAGTTCACTCGGAGTCCCCTCCTAGACCGCACACACAAGTGCCTCAATGAAAAATTAAGTGAAGTTACCGAGGAGGAGTGGTCCCCTGCATTGGAGGAGAGAAGGATCTCCCTTATAGTTAAATATATATTATGCATGTTCTTTTTCCCCCTTAAGAATCTGAAGGTCCCGGCTTGCCTCGATGCCATAAAAGATATTCAGGATTTTGTGAAGTACAACTGGCTGCAGACAATCCATGGCTTCCTGCATAGCCATTTTGATGGATTGAGCAAAATCTGCGAAGTAAGGGGGGCAGGGGAGAACATCGGGTATTTGGAGGGCTGCTCCACCGTGTTGCTGATATGAAAGCGTTTTTATTTAGCTTTCATTTTATTTTTTTATGTTGCCAACTTCGTATGTGTTTTCGTAAAGGTGTGGCTATACGAGCACACGAAGATTCAGCCACCACTGGTCGAGGCAGCACGACCCCGCATATATCGGTGGTCTCCCACTTTTAGCTGCAATGCTAAATTCTGCCTCGAAGTAGAACGCAACCTCAGGCGAAGAAAATATGTATGTGTTCCCATTGAGGTCGCACTCTTTTTTGGAGACGGCCCGACACTTCTAAAACCGGTTTTGGAGCAACTGTACTCCCGAGATCTAATAATCCGAGTGTGCGTCCAGTAGGTTATGTGTTGTTTTCGGATACTAAAACCTGTGCAATGAGCATACTGACAATACATAGCGTAGGCCTCGTCCTCTGAATGAACTACTGGAAACACCACAGGTTTTTTTGGGACCTGACAATTTTCGAAAGAATGCAGTTGAAAACTGTGATGATATTAAAAAAAATGCAGTTACAATCATCAAAGAAATGCAGTTGCATTAACTTACAGTTACCTCTTCTACAACAACATTACCGGAACCCTGACTACTTGTTGCTCCCACTTCAGACATTTTTGGGACCTGACATTTTTCGAAGGAATGTAGTTGAAAAATGTGCTGATATTCAAAAAATGCAGTTACAATCATCAAAGAAATGCAGTTGCATTAACTTACAGTTACCTCTTCTGCAACAACACTACCAGAAGCATGACTACTTGTTGCTCCCACTTCAGACATTTTCGCCTACAACTTTCCCGAAAAATACAGAGACATAAGAGAAATCTGATGAAGTTTATAATGTTAGGGTAAGCACTTGATCACAATACCTACACTGAAACGTTTTGAAAAACTGTAGGGAGCACGAACATGGGCAAAGAAGGAGAAGGAGCAGCGAGTTGCACGAGAACTAGGGGCGGCGAGCAGCGAGCGGCGAGTTGCCGAAGTTCACTGATTTTCGGTCGATAGTTTTTGCTCCCGCAGCTGCTGAGAAGGGAAGAAGCGGGGTGGAGGGAAAAACAGTAATTTCAGAAAGTAAAAAAAGTGGGCCCCGGCTATTTATTTCCGCAGCACTCCTTCCTGCGTTACCCGCAACGAAAAATTTTCCCTTGACGGAGAGCTACCTTTCGCCGATCGACGTGGAGAACGTGAATGCGGGGTTCCCGAAATAATTATTTCGCTGGAAGCTGTGCCAAACAACATAATCGGGAAGATTTGGCTGGTGGAAGTATGGGGGAGATCAATTATTTGGACGGGATTTAGTAAATTATATGTGTGGGTAATCAATTTTGATTTTTTTTAAATAAACAAAAGAAATAATAATCATTAAATTAAAAGTTGAGGAGTAAAGTGGGTATTAGAAATGTTTCACAAAAGTATGTTTTTCCTTTATAAAATAGTATAATTACATGTTGCCCGTTCTCGATGCGTCGCTGCGGGCTTCGCCCGACCAGGCGGGCTTCGTCCGCCCCACGGCTTCGCCACGCAATGAAGCGGGCTTCGCCCGCTTGGTATTCAAGCAGGCTTCGCCCGTCCCCCGGCTTCGCCCACAGTAGTTTTTTAAAATATAAAAGAATTAAAATTTATTAGAATTTTTATTAAGATTTATTTGAATTTTTAATAATTTAATTCATTATTTAAAACAAATAATAAAAAAATAAATTGAAAACGGTGTCATTCCCCCTCCCCGTTCGACGTTCGTCGAACGGGTCACACGGGCAGGACCACACACTGGCAGGGCCAACCCATTCGACGTTCGTCGAACGGGTCACACAGGCAGGGCCTCACACGGGCAGGGCCAACCCGTTCGACGTTCGTCGAACGGGTCACACGGGCAGGGCCTCACACGAGCAAGGTCACCGCCGGCGGCAGCCCTACCCGGTCGACGCCGGACAACCCCCGGCGTGTTCGTCGGAGGCTGGCGAACCCGCCGGTGGGCGCTGGGCAGGCTGCCGGAGGGCGCCATTTAGGCCGCCGGCTGATGCACTCTCGGCAAGTGTACCGATCGCTGTCAAGTAATAAAAGTGAGGAGTTTAATCCCCGGATATCGATCTCTCGAGTAGTGCAAGTATGAAGTGTGATTTCGCTATATGAAAAAGAGATTGCAAGCGGGAAAGTAGCCAAAGGGGGTTTTGAATGAGATTCCTAAGTTAACAACAAAAAAACTATAGCGGTCGTCGTCACCGCGTCGCTTGGGTGGAGTACTATGGAGAGTAGTATGGACGATGGACGAACAGCGAGGGTCGCAATCACCTCTTCACAACGCACGCTTATAGCAATCGCTAGAACGGCACAATCACAACAAACACAAGAAATACTGAAACTTAACAACACAAGCAATGGTTAAGACATAACAACATAAAGACATGCTGAAACCTTAAGCAAAATATTGTTCTCAAACAACAATCTCACTAACACGAGTTCAGAATGAAGAAACCACACGAAGAGGTGGAGAAATACAACCGAGCGCAGAAACGCTTTCCGAGATTCACGACCGGATTCAAGGGTTGTCGGGCCTTGTCCGAGCTCGGTCTTCGGATGACGTTCGGGAACCAAGAAGGGTTGTCACTTCCTTCGAATATCCCGTCTTCTTCGTGAATGATCGTTGTGCTAGTTCTGACCGAAGAACTCCGCAAGTGCAGCAACAAAGAGCTCGGATGGTAGCCTGGAGTTCGAAGAAGATGAAGGTGGTCGGAGACAAAAATATTGTAAGGTTTCTGAGGAGAAACGGTTGCTGGATCAACTCTCCAAGGAGGAGAGAGAAAATGGCGGTTGGAGGCGAGTTTTCCCGCTCTGAGGAGCAGAAATGGCGGGGGAGCGGAGCTGGATCCTTGGAAAGAAGAAATCTGCAACTTAAATAGAAAAGTCAGAAAAATTGGTCACGCACGGTTTGGGGCACGGCCGTGTGCAAACCGTGAGATATTAACTTTCAGAATAGACACGAGAAAGGAGAAGCATTCACCCGTGCGTTTTCCCTCGCGCACGGGCGGTTCCGCCCGTGCGTAAAGGACATCGCACGGGTAGCGACAGAGTGCTGGAAAATAGAAAGACACAGGAAAACCGTGCATTTTACTCGTGCACGGGCGCAGCAACCCGTGTGTGAACAATGCCCACGAATAACCATAGAACGGAAAAAACTAGGAAGCTACAGGAAATCCGTGCGTTTCCTTCACGCACGGTTTTGAAGAAACCGTGCGTCAACCGTGCGTGAAGATCGTCAAATTCAGCTCGACGAAATTCGTCGAGCTCGGCTCGACGTTCTTCCATCTACTAAAACACACGATTTCACGCAAACCGTACGTGAAAGAAACACACGACCGTGCGTTTTCCTTAAGATAGAATCCCTGCCTTTGGGAAAAACGCACCACCTCCACAATTGAACCACAACTGGAGCACGACTCCCAGCACCAATAAAACAAACAAACAGAACCATGGGGAGCACCATGTGCTTACCCCTAACAACAGAATGTACAATTGCACACCCTCGGGCCAAAACAGTGCACAAAAGGGTCCATGACCGAACGATGAAAATATAACTGATTTCCAGTTGAAATGCAGTGCACGAGTGAGAAAAATAGCCCAGATGAGTCCAAAAACCCTATAAATATCGGACTCATCACACAACTAGACTTAAACATTTGCTCGTCCCGAGCAAATCATCTCTCAGTAGACTCGAAAATAGCTAGCTGGCTTAGAAATTTCAAAAATAAGATAAAGCGAGAAATCGAATAATCATGGGTACAAAAAATATAATAGATAAACTTTTTAATTATGCTACGAAGTTTATAAATTTCGACAAGTGTAAATAAGTATTGTAACTACTCAAAAATAGAATTCAGGAGAATCGTTCAGTCATGCATAGGAAGAAAATAGGCAGTGTTAAACTTTTCTCAACGCGGTCAGCAAGGTAGCCCAAACGCCAAATTAATATCTTCGGCACTACCCAGTTCTCACGTTGAACCAACGGAAAACCAAGGAACAAAGGTTAATCCCAACAAACAATGGAAGCACAAGCAGATCTTTTATTCATTCACTTCTTTACAACACGAGACATACATAGCGAGACATGATTTCGCTAGTATAACAGCTGTAAACAGAAAAGCACCAAAACCCAAGCCGGGAGGACAGCACTGGAGTCCGCCGAGACCGCCGAGGTCGCCAGGGTCGCCGAGTCCGCTGAGATCGCCCGAACTAAGCTGCAATCCGCCGAATAGCCACGGAGTCCGCTGAAGCCGCGAGGCCGCACGGACACGCCGTTATTCGTCTCCTGCTGAAGCTGAACTGAGGAACACCCCCTACCCGCCTGAAGTCGGCGGACAGGTTATTGAAGCTGGCAAAGTTGAAACAAAGTTGACAAGTCGCAGAGCGACCTCCTGCTGAATCCGCAGAGACCGCACAACTTGCAAGTACTTGACCGAAGTCAAAGCCAAACTCCTGGCTCCTTGAAGCTACCTGCGCGACCTGCACAGAGCAAACCGTCAGCACTGAATTAATCCGCACGGACAGACAAACTGAGACCGCAGCTCCTTGCCCAACCCAACTTACTGTTCACTCTAGTTACTGTAGATGTGCCCGGGGGTCCTATTTATAGGTGAGGTGAGGAGTGTGGTCACCGCCCTAGAGATAGCGACTTCGCCCTAGCCCGCGCGATTACAAAACACCGTCCGCCGAGTCCGCAAGGACTTAGCCGGATACCAAGGAAAACTGCCAGGAGCAAGACAACATTGGCGAACCCTCTCCAGTCCGTCCAAGCTATGCGGACAAGGCATCAGCTCGCAAAGCCTCCAACCACTGCAGGACAGCAATCCCCCTTCAATGGCAGTCCGCACAACCCGAGGCAGTCCGGAAGGCTCAAACCTCAATCCTCCACAGGTCCACGACCAAAAACAGACAGCAAGTCCGCCCGGTCAACAGCGGACTTGGCGGATACAGCGGACACCATGGTCCTGGCACAGAGTGTGACCAAGTCCAAAACCATCAAAGGCCAATGCGAGCATGGCGGACATAAACTCCCGTCCACCAAAACATCATAGCACAGACCGCCAGCAGTCTGCATGCTACTCGCACACCTACCCCATCGCAGCAGCCTCCTCCCGGACTCCAAACATCAGTCCGCCAAAGACCTCCACAGCAAAAACACCTGCTATAACACCAGAGCTCGACAAGGCCTCAGCCAAGCTCTAAGCCCAGTCCGCAATAGCCCACACTGCAGACACACTAGTCCGCAAGCTTCTTGCGGACATGAGCCAAACCTCCTATCAGCACAAGCTTGCACCACGACCACTAAGCAATACACCAGTCCGCAAAGCCTCCATCCCCTCAGGCTGCTCCTTGGCAAAACCACAACCAACGCCTTATCCGCAGATACCAGGCCGCATAGTCCGCGGACTTCACCCGTGCAACCCGCTCAGAAGAACAGCTGGCTTCCACTAGACTTTCCACCAGGCCGCACACAACAATCTGCCCAGTCCGCCAAAGCTGTCCGCCCAGGCCGCCTGGCCTGTCCTGTAATGTCCCCTGGGCCATCCGTGGTCCTCATCCGACTAGGCCTCCGTTAGACCGTTACCGGGCTGCAGCCCAAGCACTCCAACCACTCTCCCTCCACGGGCGGGTTGTTGGTGGCCTCATCCTCCCTTTGATGAGCGAACTCGACAGTTAAGCTGGGCCGTACGGGGACTTCCCAAGAGGTCACCCATCCCAGTACTACTCTTGCCCAAGCACGCTTAACTGCGGAGTTCTGATGGGATCCGGTGCTCTAGTGCTGGTATGGTCGCACACCTTTTATTGTAACGCCCCTAGCCGATCCAACGTGACAGCATCACGGCTCCGCTCTAGGCGACGCTACCGGGCTGCAGCCCAAGCACCCCAACCCCCCTCCCTCCACAGGCGGGTTGTTGGTGGTCACAGCCTCCCTTTGATGAGGTAAACTCGATAGTCAAGCCCGCACTACGGGGACTTCCCAGGAGGTCACCCATACCAGTACTACTCCAGCCCGAGCACGCTTAACTATGGAGTTCTTTCAACTCTCATCACCAATTGAGCTGTAGCTCAATTGGTGATGAGAGTTGAAAGAACTCCATAGTTAAGCGTGCTCGGGCTGGAGTAGTACTGGGATGGGTGACCTCCTGGGAAGTCCCCGTAGTGCGGGCTTGACTATCGAGTTTACCTCATCAAAGGGAGGCTGTGACCACCAACAACCCGCCTGTGGAGGGAGAGGGGTTGGGGTACTTGGGCTGCAGTCCGGTAGCGTCGCCTAGAGTAGAGCCGTGACGCTGTCACGTTGGATCGGCTAGGGGCGTTACAATAAAAGTGCACTCTTGGGGCTATCCGATAAAATTGTAACGATACAGAGAAGATTAGCATGGCCCCTGCGCAAGGATGACACACATAAATCGAGAAGTGCAGCTCAATTGGTGA
The DNA here is from genome assembly GCA_039583875.1 of Platanthera guangdongensis. Taxonomy (NCBI): domain Eukaryota; kingdom Viridiplantae; phylum Streptophyta; class Magnoliopsida; order Asparagales; family Orchidaceae; genus Platanthera; species Platanthera guangdongensis. Next base: position 164,172,859 of record CM077162.1, read on the forward strand.
TGAGAAGTGAAGGAACTCCATAGTTAAGTGTGCTTGGGCGAGAGTAGTACTGGGATGGGTGACCTCCTGGGAAGTCCCCGTACGACCCAGCTTAACTGTCGAGTTCGCTCATCAAAGGGAGGCTGCGGCCACCAACAACCCACCCGTGGAGGGAGAGGGGTTGGAGTGCTTGGGCTGCAGCCCGGTAACGGTCTAACGGAGGCCTAGTGGGATGAGGACCACGGATGGCCCAGGGGACGTTACAATAAAAAGTGCACTTTTTATTGTAACGTCCCCTGGGCCATCCGTGGTCCTCATCGCAATAGGCCTCCGTTAGACCGTTACCGGGCTGCAGCCCAAGCACTCCAACCCCTCTCCCTCCACGGGCGGGTTGTTGGTGGCCGCAGCCTCCCTTTGATGAGCGAACTCGACAGTTAAGCTGGGCCGTACGGGGACTTCCCAGGAGGTCACCCATCCCAGTACTACTCTCACCCAAGCACGGTTAACTGCGGAGTTCTGATGGGATCCGGTGCTCTAGTGCTGGTATGGTCACACACCTTTTATTGTAACGCCCCTAGCCGATCCAACGTGACAGCATCACGGCTCCGCTTTAGGCGACGCTACTGGGCTGCAGCCCAAGCACCCCAACCCCTCTCCCTCCACAAGCGGGTTGTTGGTGGTCACAACCTCCCTTTGATGAGGTAAACTCGATAGTCAAGCCCGCACTACGGGGACTTCCAAGGAGGTCACCCATCCCAGTACTACTCCTGCCCGAACACGCTTAACTATGGAGTTCTTTCAACTCTCATCACCAATTGAGCTGCTTAACTATGGAGTTCTTTCAATTGGTGATGAGAGTTGAAAGAACTCCATAGTTAAGCGTGCTCGGGCTGGAGTAGTACTGGGATGGGTGACCTCCTGGGAAGTCCCCGTAGTGCGGGCTTGACTATCGAGTTTACCTCATCAAAGGGAGGTTGTGACCACCAACAACCCGCTGTGGAGGGAGAGGGGTTGGGGTGCTTGGGCTGCAGTCCGGTAGCGTCGCCTAGAGCGGAGCCGTGACGCTGTCACGTTGGATCGGCGAGGGGCGTTACATGTCCCGTCAACCACTTCCACTTCCAAATTTCAACACCCCCCCTTGAAGTGGGAAGTGGTGACCAAGCCCAGCAAGCTGCGCAAGAACTCAAAGGGCCCCTTCGACAGTGGCTTCGTGAAGATGTCAGCAAGATTATATTCACTCCGAACATGCCCGACCAACAGAGATCCCTCCAACACCTTCTCGCTGATGAAGTGGTGATCAATCTCTATATGCTTGGTCCTAGCGTGACACACTAGATTGTTAACCAGTTTGAGAGCACTCTCGTTGTCACCCCGGAGTAAAGTAGGCCCTTACACTTCTTCATAAACATCCTCTATAAGCCTCCTCAACCAGATGGCTTCCCGAGCAGCCAAGGCAGAAGCCTTATACTCTGCCTCTGTAGTGGAGACTGACACAGAGTCCTGTTTCTTGATACACCATGAGATGCTAGCTGAACCGCAAGTGAACACATAACCTGAAGTAGACCTTTGATCATCCGAATCACCGTCATAGTCAGCATCCGTGTACCCAAGAAATGCAAACTCCGAGTCCCTTCCATAGAGGAGTCCCATGTCAGAAGTTACCTTGACAACGAGATTGCCTTGGTTCAGCCATATACCGACTTACTCGCCCAACAGCATAAGCAATGTCTGGCCTTGTAATCGTCAGGTAAATCAAGCTCCCAACAAGATCCCTGAACACCAAGGGATCATGAAGAACCCTTCCCTCATCTCGTCGGAGCTTCAGCCCAGGTTCCAGTGGAGTAGTGCACTTCTTCCCTTCGCCCATGCCGAACCGCTTCACAATGCGATCAACATACCCTTTCTGGTAAATTAGAACCCCGCACTCCTTCCTCTCCACTTCGAGACCGAGAAAGTGATGCAACTCTCCCAAGTCTTTCATCTCGAAGCGCATAGCAAGCTCAGCCCTGAGCCTTGCTACTTCCCCCTCCGAATTCCCTGTGATGATCATATCATCCACATACAGCAGGACCAAGACTTGTAGCTCCCCCTTCTTCTTGACAAACAAGCTTGAATCCGAGTTGGAAGCAAGGTATCCACAGAATTGCAAGTACTCTGCAATCTTCCCATACAACGCTCTAGGAGCTTGCTTCAACCCATAGAGAGCCTTCCTGAGTTTGCAGACATAGTCCGGATGCTTTTTAGAGACAAAACCAAGCTGCTGATCCATGAAGATGTCCTTGTCAATCTCTCCGTAAAGAAAGGCGTTCTTCACATCGAGTTGCCACAACCTCCAACCCTTGCTAGCAGCCAAGGCGATCACCACTCTTACTGAAGTCATCTTCGCAACTGGATTAAATGTCTCCTCATAGTCTTCTCCATACTACTGTGAGAATCCTCTAGCGACCAGGCGAGCCTTGAACCTATCAATGCTCCCATCAGTCTTCTTCTTCAACTTATACACCCACTTGCAAGTAACCAGAGTAATGCCATCAACCTTGGGCACAAGGTCCCAGGTTTCATTCTTCTTCAGAGCATCAATCTCTTCTTTCATGGCACCTTCCCACTCCTTCACTCCAGTGGCCTCGTTGAAGTTTGCAGGCTCTCGCTCATCCAGAGGACCTGCAAAGAAGCAGGAGATAAAGCTCACTGCATTCTCATCACAGTACCGAGCTGGTGGCTTAACCACCCTCTTCGATCTCCGAAGGGTCGGCTCCTTGCTCACTGCTTCCGTTGCTTCTTCGAGCTCAACTCCTACCTGGGGCAAGCATTGAATAGTGCTCCCCCTGCTTCCTAAGCCAGAAGGCTCAGCCTCGGAGTTAGAAGCAACAGGAGCTGCTGGTGAAACAGCAAGCTCCTCTTCCAAGCCTTCAGCAGCCACCACTGGTGCTTCATCACCCTTGCTACTTCCGGTTAGCTCAACCGAGCCACCTCCATAAGACGTCAGCTCGTCAAAGACAACGTCTCTTGATACCACGAACTTCTTCGTCACAGGGTCTATGCATTTACATCCCTTCTTCCGCTCATCGTATCCAACAAAGACAAGATTCCTTGCCTTCGCATCCAGCTTAGTCCGTGAAGCATCCGGGACATGCACGTAGCAAGTTGACCCGAACACCCGAAGGTGTCCAACACTCGGCTTCTCCTTCAGCAACAGCTCAATAGGAGTCTTCATATTGATAGGGCTGAGTGGCATCCGGTTGATGACGTAAGCAGCACAAGACATCCCCTCCGCCCAAAATGACCTTGGGATATCTTTCGCATGAAGCCAGCATTTGCAGGTCTCCGTCAGATGACAGATCTTCCACTCTGCTACCCCATTTTATTGTGTAGTGTGAGCACAAGTAAGCTCTCGTTGGATCCCGTGCTTCCTACAGAAGTTAGAAAACTCGGAGGAAACAAATTCACCCCTGTTATCAGTTCTAAGGTTCTTAATCTGCAAGCCAAGCCGGCTTTCTACCAACTCCTTAAACTCCACAAACAAACGGAAGGCTTCCGACTTCTCCTTTAAGAAGTACACCCAAGTATACCTTGAGTAGTCATCAACCAAGACAAGCATGTATCTGCTTCCACCAAGGCTGCCAGTAACCGTCGGTCCCATCAGGTCGCTGTGAATGCACTCCAATGGTTTCTTGCTCCTTGTTTATGATTTATCAAACGGAAGGCGATGTGCCTTATCGTATTGACATCCCGCGCAAACATGCCCATCACCAAAGGAGGACAACTTAGGCAACCACTTCACCAAACTTCTACTAGTCATCGCCTTCAGCTTGTCCGTGCCAACATGCCCCAGCCTCTCATGCCAGATAGCAGCGCTATCATTGGCCCTCATCCTATCAACATATGAATTGGTGGCAAGAACAAACAAGTTCTTCACCCTCCTCCCTACATGAGCAACATCAGTCTTCACCGCTGATACGTTGTGAAGGAACCTCACGTCTGTTGGCCCAAATAGAATGTGATAACCAGCGTACACCGCATTAGTCACCAAGAAGAGGTTTTTCTTCATGCCCGGCACGTGATACACACTCCTTAACGTGAGTGGCCCCTGATCACTACCCAAAGACACGACCCCCTCTTTCTCTACTGCATAAACAGTATTATCAGCAGTGATAATAGCTTCATTACCTGAGTACGCCTGCATGGAGGTGAACTTCGACTTGTCTCCGGTGAGGTGATGACCACACCCGGAGTCCACGATCCACTCGCCGTTGAAGTCCTCAGCAGACAAGGCTCGGACACAAGTGCCCGTCATAAAAGCTCCGCCCCATTCTACTTCTTCACTTCTCGAGCAAGTTTCCTCCTTTCCCGCAGCATGCCCAGGCTGCAGTTTGACCTTGCAGTCCCGCTTGAAGTGCCCTCGCTGATGACACTGGTAGCACTTCAATTTCTTCTTCCAGTCCTTAGGAGAATTGCTCCTCTCCGGCTGATATGAAGTTGAAGTCTCCTTCTCACCAGCGACCTGCACCTTCTTCTTCTTCCCTTCCCATCCTTTCTTCTTTCCTGAGAAGAGAGCTTCGCTGCCTTCCTGATTCAGGTTCACTCTAGACATCTGCCTTGCCAAGCTCTCCTACGATGCAAGAAAATTATCCAACTCCAGCAAAGACGGCTGAGTATCCCACCCTTGAACAGATGTCACAAAGGCCACATACTCCTTCCGCAAGCCGCAGATTATGTGTCTTTTTCATCTTAGCCTCAGAGATAGGCTCATCAGGATCCAGTGCCGACAGCTCAGCACACAAGCTCTTCATCTTTAAGAAGTACTTCGAGATGGAAAGGTCTCCCTGAGTTGCTCTGGCCAACTCATTCTCCAGGAACTGAAGCCGCGCCACATTCTTCCTATTGAACAACTCATCAATGATTGTCCAAATATCAGCAGCCGACTCACATCCAATGATGTGATCAAACAGTTCCGGGGACACGGCCCTCTTTAGAATGAACTCCGATTTAGCATTTGTTCTTCTCCAGAGCCTAACCTGCTCAGCAGTACCGAACGCAGCCGTGACTTCCTGCCTGTCGTCACCACCGACGACTTCCCACAGCTCCTCGCCAAGAAGATAACTCTTCATGCACGACTTCCACTTCTTGAAGTTAGTCGGCGTTAAGAGTTCAATGTCCAGACCTCTTGCAAAGCTCCCTTCCATTGCAACACATGTTGGCAACCTTTCAGAAGCTTCGAGTAACAACACAGGTTGATCACCACACAAGCCCTGAGTAACAAGACTGGTTGACTACCGCTCACACAACTGAACATCGCTTTGATACCATGTTAAAATTTTCTCAACGCGGTCAGCAAGGTAGCCCAAACGCCAAATTAATATCTTCGGCACTACCCAGTTCTCACGTTGAACCAACGGAAAACCAAGGAACAAAGGTTAATCCCAACAAATAATGGAAGCACAAGCAGATCTTTTATTCATTCACTTCTTTACAACACGAGGCATACATAGCGAGACATGATTTCACTAGTATAACAGCTGTAAACAGAAAGCACCAAAACCCAAGCTGGGAGGACAACACCTGAGTCCCCCGAGACCGCCGAGGTAGCCAGGGTCGCCGAGTCCGCTGAGATCACCCGAACTAAGCTGCAATCCGCCGAATAGCCACGGAGCCCGCCGAAGCCGCGAGGCCGCGCGGGCACACCGTTATTCGTCTCCTGCTGAAGCTGAACTGAGGAACACCCACTACCCGCCTGAAGTCGGCGGACAGGTTATTGAAGCTGGCAAAGTTGAAACAGAGTTGACAAGCCGCAGAGCGACCTCCTGCTGAATCCGCAGAGACCGCATAACTTCCAAGTACTTGACCGAAGTCAAAGCCAAACTCTTGGCTCCTTGAAGCTACCCGCGCGACCTGCACACAACAAACCGTCGGCCCTGAATCAATCCGCGCAGACAGACAAACTGAGACTGCAGCTCCTTGCCCAACCCAACTTACTGTTCACTCTAGTTACTGTAGATGTGCTAGGGGGGTCCTATTTATAGGCGAGGTGAGGAGTGTGGTCACCGGCCTAGAGATAGCGACACCGCCCTAGCCCGCACGATAGCAAAACACCGTCCGCTGAGTACGCAAGGACTTAGCCGGATATCAAGAAAAACCGCCAGGAGCAAGACAACATTGGCGAACCCTCTCCAGTACGCCCAAGCTATGCGGACAAGGCATCAGCCCGCAACAAGCTATGCGGACAAGGCATCAGCCCACAAAGCCTCCAACCACTGCAGGACAGCAATCCCCCTTCAATGGCAGTCCGCACAACCCGAGGCAGTCCGCAAGGCTCAAACCTCAATCCGCCACAGGTCCACGATCAAAAACAGACAGCAAGTCCGCCCGGTCAACAGCGGACTTGGCGGATACAGCGGACACCATAGTCTTGGCACAGAGTGTGACCAAGTCCAAAACCATCAAAGGCCAATCCGAGCATGGCGGACATAAACTCCCGTCCGCCAAAACATCATAGCACAGACCGCCAGCAGTCCGCATGCTACTCGCACACCTGCCCCATTGCAGCAGCCTCCTCCCGGACTCCAAACATCAGTCCGCCAAAGACCTCCACAGCAAAAACACCTGCTGTAACACTAGAGCTCAACAAGGCCTCAGCCAAGCTCTAAGCCCAGTCCGCAACAGCCCACAACGCAGACACACTAGTCCGCAAGCTTGTTGAGGACATGAGCCAAACCGCCTATCAGCATAAGCTTGCACCACGGCCACTGAGCAATGCACCAGTCCGCAAGCCTCCATCCTCTTTGGCCGCTCCTTGGCAAAACCACAGCCAACGCCTTATCCGCAGATACCAGGCCACATAGTCCGCGGACTTCACCCGTGCAACCCGCTCAGAAGAACAGCCGGCTTCCACTAGACTTTCCACCAGGCCGCACACAACAGTCCGCCTAGTCCGCCTAGTCCGCCTAGTCCGCCAAAGCTGTTCGCCCAGGCCGCCCGGCCTGTCCCATCAACCACTTCCACTTCACAAATTTCAACAGGCATGCCACTAAGTTGAGCATTGCTAAATACCGGGGCTCAGGACCACCTCTAAAGGAATCCACCAATGTTGGGGACCATATGCTTTCCCGTTCACACTCTCTCCATAGTGCTAGTTTGACTCAAGCGCGAATCCGCAGGACTTTAGGAAGATAATGGGGCTTAGGCGTATATGTAGGTAAGGATGCAAAGGGTAAATCATGGCTACGCACAACCCAAATGAGCTCATACAAAAAATCCTCTCGCCAAGCAATACATATAGGTGCTCCACACCACCAGACTTAGACTTGACAAACGAGTGCGTGCACCTCTTACCATCATAAAATCTCAAGTGGAATTTTCATTTAAACTTTTTCTTCTTTCATTTCAATCTACTTACTTTTTCTCGTTTTCTTTTTTTTTCAAAATATTTTTTTTTACATTCAGCCATAGAATCATGAAATTTGCAACTCGCAAACATAAATCAGCACCTCAACAACATCACCAAATGCAAGAAGAGATATACTAATAGCTCGAGCTAGGGGCATTCTACTGGGATAGGCTTTTAGGCTTTGGTGATCACGGAATGGGGCTGAATCAATAGGAGGGGTAGGCTCAAATTAGGCTAACAAGGATTACGTTATGAATGGGTACAAGGCTCAACCGGGCCAAAATGATGGTCAACATCACACTCACGCTTGACTAACCATGCACCAATACTTCGAGAGTAGCTTGGGGAAAGTTCTTAGCCGCCGGTAAATATAATCCTTCCTCGTGACACAAGCAATACGAGGCTAGTCACGGCTACACACAATCCTACACTACCGATCGATTGCTCCAGATTCCACAATTTTGAGTTGTACAAACATTATTTACAAATGCAGAAAAGCATAAATCTACGAGCATAAAAAAAATTGAATCTATACTATTTCTATACATCATGAGTACTCGATTAGGAGCACTGCATGAGTTTCACACTACCCTATCCTAAAATCGTAAGCCAGCACCACTATCTTAAAGTTAACAAAAAAAAAATTAAACTTGGGCCGAGCGCGTGCTTAAGTGCGCGCTGATGCGGTGTAGGTGCACAATGCTGTAATGATCAAACTTAAAATGAAAATACTATTATGGTATGGAAGTGCATGTGCAAAGATGACTCGCGAAACTTTCCCCCACCAGACTTATACTAAACAATATATCCATGATTTGCAATAAAAAATAAAAAAAAATTGTGGGAAGAAGTTACTCCATGCTCAGCTAATGAGCATACCAGAAGATTGGCGTTAATCTTCAGCAAACAGTCCATGGACTAAACAAATTTCACCTGCAAAATAGAATATCTCCAACCACAAAAAGCTATACAAAATAGCACAATAACTAAATTGCAGCAATTTAAAACAAGCAACAGCATTGAGTCGTCTCCCATAAGCCATTTTCTTTACCATCCTTAAGGTGGACCAAATACCTATATTAACAGTTATATAGATACTGTTTTAAAGCAAAGGTTCAGAATGCATGAGAAAGAAATCCAAAGTTACACACCACATGAAGATAAATAAAACAAGAAACGTAAAGAAAGGGGGCCCCGAAGATCCTTCACTCTTTAGCTAACCGCTGACTTGTGATAGATCCCCCCGGTCACGCGAGATGAGGGCAAGGTGAAGGCTTTAGGGCCCAGGGAAGACGAGTCTCCCCTATCCCTAACCTTGTACTTCTCGCGTCGGCAGGCAAAATCTGAAGCCTTGCTTATAAGAAGTTCTTTTCTTTTCAAATTAATAGACGGGGATCTCCAGGGTGGTATATCCACCCCAACTAAATCACGAACAAGCCTATTTTTCACATCGGGAGGCATCCTATCCTCACCCGTGGCGTGTGATAGAACAGCCAAAGTCACCTGTTTAACAGTTTTACAGTATTCATCACGCTTAATAAAAGTTTTTAAATTTGTTTCCTACACACTCCCAATAGCCGTGCACAACCCTTGTTCCTTTTCTTCACCAACTTCTTTCACATCAAACAATTCCTCTTTCGCTTCTTCGTCCGCAATCTTCAGCACGTCTTTTACTTGCACAACCCAGTCTTGCTTATTCAGCACAACATCTGTCTCATCAGCTCTAGGTAAATCATTAGATAATAAAACATTTAATTCCAGCAGTTTTTTAGATTCACTCGGGATTAAAGTGGGAAGTGACGGAGTTAGCGGCAAATCGACCTTGGAAACCAAGGTGATGCCACATGCATCAAATCACAGCGTCTCTTCACTGGCTTTGAGGAATGGAACCCCAAGAATAGGCTTTGAATCATTTCTTATGGGTCCCAACACCTGGAAGTCGGTAACAACCACATCACCGTTAAGTATCACCACCACATCTTTAATCACCCCATCAGTTTTAACCACCGACCCATCAGCTAGCACAAACGATTTCTGGATATTAGCTTCAACATTTAAATTAAGCTTCTCAACATCTTGCAGAGCAAGAATGTTGCACGACGAACCTGAATCGCAAAGAGCTACCATCTCAATTTCATTAATCTCACACTTGACAGCCACTTCATTAATATTGCACTCCTCTGCCTCCCCCAACACTCTTCCCTTGCTCACGGGAATTCTTTTTGTTGTCGCTTGGGAGCGAACCGCGAGTACGCTCGGAGAACACATGGGCAAGTTGCCCCAGTTGTGTCTCTAAGTTCCTCGTAGAGACAGTTTGAGTGGCCATGTTATATTGGGCCATCTCAACAAACTATTCCATCATTTCTTCTAGGCACTCCACATTCCCATTGCCCGCTCTGATTATAACCCGGCTGCGGCGGTCGCGGTTGGCTATTAGAGGCTTGAGCATCAAATTTATGCTGGCCTCCCTGCCATCTTTAACCTGGGGCATTTTGGTTCCACGAGAAAATCGGATGATTTCTCGCGTTCGGGTTATACGCATTATTATAGGGCGCGGCGCGGTTTTGACTGTTTATAAAATTAACACTTTCATCAAAATTTATACCTGCCGGTTCCGCAAATGACTCTTAAGCTGGGCATTCAAAAGCGTGGTGGCCGGGATTTCCACATCCCTGGCAAGATATGCCCCCAACCGGAGCTGGAGGAGTAGTCAATCTGGTCAGCATCCTTCTTCCATCCATCATAGGGTGGATTGCTTCGGCTTGCTACATCACCGCATTAACATCAATTAGATTTTTTGCAATCCTAGGGGCACTTATTCCCGCAGTCCAGTATGTGCTATGGTAGGCCGTGTCTCGAAGAATCCGCAAAGCCTCTTCAGGAGAAAGGTTCATAATTGTGCCACCGGCGGCTGCGTCGATCATAGACCGGTAGTTCGGCTTGACACCAAAATAGAATATTTCCACAAGATTCCACGGCTCGTAGCCGTGTTGGGGACAACGGCGCTGCAGGTCAGGGAAACACTCCCATGCCTCAGATAATGTCTTTTGGTCCAGCTGCCAGAACGTAGTAATTTCTCTTCGGGCATTCACAATTTTGTCCACTGGGTGAAACTTGGCCAAAAACTTAGAGGACAGAGCCTCCTATGTGGTAGCAGTCCCAGGGACAATTGTGTGAAGCTAGGTCTTAGCCATGTCCCTCAGTGAAAATGGGAATAGCTTCAGCTTAACTACCTCATCAGAAATTCCAACATATCGGAAGGTGCCGCAAATCTCTGAGAACTCTGCCAGATGGAGCTGCGTGTCCTCACTCGGCAAACCAGAATACTGTGTATTATTTCTGATCATATTTAGAATCGCAGGCTTTATCTCAAAATGGTTGTTGGCAATGGCTGGTCCGAAGCCTAGATAAACACTTCCCGCAGTCGGGGTAGTGAAATCTCGCATCGTCCTAACGCGAGGTTGGACCACCTCTTGACCCTCAACAACTCTATCACCATGGCCATTTGCTACTCTGCCCAAGTATTCCATTCTACCTTCAGCAGCAACAGCACACACGCGAGCCCTCCTCGCTCGTGTGGTCTCAAGATCAGCTCCCAAATTTTCACCCCTATTACCAGGGTTAGGATCTGTCATACAACAAGCAAAATCTATCAAAGCGACAAACACTTACAAATCTTTCCAAAAGAAAAAAGCGCACAACGGTTGCACTCCTCGACAACGGCGCCAAAAACTTGATGCACTCTCGACAAGTGTACCGATCATTGTCAAGTAATAAAATTGAGGAGTTTAATCCCCGAATATCGATCTCTCGAGGAGTGCAAGTAGGGAGTGTGATTTCGCTATATGAAAAAGAGATTGCAAGCGGGAAAGTAACCAAAGGGGTTTTTTGAATGAGATTCCTAAGTTAACAACAAAAAGAAAACTATAGCGGGTCGTCGTCACCACGTCGCTTGGGTGGAGTACTACGGAGAGTAGTATGGACGATGGACGAACATCGAGGGTCGCAATCACCTCTTCACAACGCACGCTTCTAGCAATCTCTAGAACATCACAATCAAAACAAACACAAGAAATACTTAAACTTAACAACACAAGCAATGATTAAGACATAACAACATAAAGACATGCTGAAACCTTAAGCAAAACATGGTTCTCAAGCAACAATCTCAGTAACACGAGTTCAGAATGAAGAAACCACAAGAAGAGGAGGATAAATACAACCGAGCGCACAAAGGCTTTCCGAGATTCACGGCCGGATTCAAGGGTTGTCGGGCCTTGTCCGAGCTCGGACTTCAGATGACGTCCGGGAACCAAGAAGGGTTGTCACTTCCTTCGAATATCCCGTCTTCTTCGTGAATGATCGCTGAGCTAGTTCTGACCAAAGAACTCCGCAAGTGCAGCAACAAAGAGCTCGAATGATAGCTTGGAGTTCGGATAAGATGAAGGTGGCCGGAGATGAAACTATCGCAAGCTTTCTGAGGAGAAACGATGGCCGGATAACCTCTCCAAGGAGGAGAGATAAAATGACAGTTGGAGGTGAGTTTTCCCGCTCTGAGGAGCGGAATTGGCGGGGGAGCGGAGCTGGATCCATGGAAAGAGGAAATCTGTAACTTAAATAGAAAAGTCAGAAAAAATGGTCACGCACAGTTTGGCGCACGGTCGTGCGCAAACCGTGTGATATTAACTTTCAGGATAGACGCGAGGAAGGAGAAGCGTTGACCCGTGCATTTTCCTTCGCGTACGGGCGGTTCCGCCCGTGCGTGAAGGACATCGCACGGGTAGCGACAGATTGCTGGAAAATAGAACCACATAGGAAAATCGTGCGTTTTACTCGCGCACGGGCACAGCCGCATGTGCATGAACAACGTGCACGATTAACCACAGAACGAAAAAAATTGGGAAGCTACAGGAAATCCGTGTGTTTCCTTTGCGCACGGTTTCGAAGAAACCGTGCGTCAACCGTGCGTGAAGATCGTCGAACTCAGCTCGACAAAATTTGTCGAGCTCGGCTCGACGTTCTTCCAGCTCCTAAAACGCACGATTTCACGCAAACCGTGCGTGAAAGAAATGCACGACCGTGCGTTTTTCTTAAGACAGAATTCCTGTCATTTGGAAAAACGCACCAACTGCAAAATTAAACCAAAACCGGAGCACAGCTCCCAGCACCAATAAAACAAACAAACAAACAGAACCATGGGGAGCACCATGTGCTTACCCCCAACAACAGAATGTGCAATTGCATACCCTCGGGCCAAAACAGTGCCCAAAAGGGTCCAACACCGAACGATGCAAATATAACCAATTTTCAGTTGAAATGCAGTGCACGAGTGAGAAAACCAGCCAAGATGAGTCCGAAAAACCCTATAAATATCGGACTCATCACCGGCGGTGAAGCCGCCGGCGGTAGAGAAGTTAGCAATAGCTGCTTGCGGAAGGGGGTATCAGGATTTCCTGAGTTGTGAACAGTAACTTTTTTGGAGATTTGGGTAATGGCAGGCCTCCTCTCTTCAATCCAACGTCCAGAAAGTGACTTTGCTTGATTCTAGGGTCTGGATCTAATCTATGATATGTCTCAAGCTATGCCTATTGTTTTATATAATAAAGATATATATATATGGGAAGTATCTAGTGCGGCGCAAATCGAGGGTCAAAACAGCTCCAAATCAAAAAGTGATCAACAGAAAAGTTGTTTGTCTCGCCGAGTCTACAACTTTCGTGTTGATCAATTTTCAATTGAAAACCATCTTGACCCCCAAAATGGCCAACCCGTACGCCCGCATATATATATATATATATATATATATATATATATATATATATATATATATATATATATATATATATATATATATATATATATATATATATATATATATATATACACGAGTGACAGGCATGAGCCTCTGGCCCTCGTGCCCCGTGCGACAGTACCAAGTCGCGGCAGCGGGTTTTGCTCGCCCGCCCCCCTTCGGGCTTCGCGCAATCGCGCCTTTCTAATACAATATAATATATTATAAATATATATAATATATAAATATATCTTATATAACATATTTATAAATATTTAGCCACCCCCCCCCCCCCCCGCCCGTTTTTTTGCCCAGCCCCGCCGTCCCCCCTCTTTCCTATGCCGCTGGCGGCCTAACCGGCTGTAACGACCTGGCCCGCTAGGAGCATAGCGCCGCCCGACCCACCAGCAGCCCATGGAGGACCCAAGGCGTCATGGTGGTACAGCTGGAATCTACAAGGCCTATAGGCCGTACACCCCAACCAAATCTCTGTGCATGTTTCTCAACAACGATAGGTTTTTGGCACGGGGCTTCGAACCCGCAACCCTTGATAAGCAACCTTCAACAGTTCTCATCACCAACAGAGCTGCAGCTCAGCTGGTGATAACCCTGTTTGCAGGAGTGTGTTATCAAGTGTTGCGGGTTCGAAGCCCCGTGCCAACAACATACTGCTATTTATCGTGGGGGTGGCAGTCATGGTGGCAACATTTGTCGTGGAAGGTGACTTTTGTCGTGGAAAATGACATTTGTTAGGGCGGTGACATTTGTCGTGAAGGGAAACGTTTCTCATGGGCGGCGACATTTTTTGGGGGACAACATTTGTCATGGCATGGGGACATTTGTCGTTGGGGGAGACATTTGTAGCGGGGGCAACATTTGTCGGGGTCGGCGACATTAGTCGGCGCCAACGACATTGATCGATGGGGGGGCGACATTGGTCGGGGGCGGCGACATTGGTCGGGGGCGGCAACATTGGTCGGGGGCGGCGAAATTGGTCGGGGGAGGCGACATTGGACGGGGGCGGCAGCATTGGTCGGGGGAGACGACATTGATGAGGGGAGGCATTTAATGGGGGCAATGGCATTCGGAGGGTGCTAATATTATGTTAGATCATTTCAAAATAGAAGTTCATTGCTAATATTATAGTCATATCGTTTTGAAATAGCAGCTCACCTTGCTTTTGGTATGTCATCTACAACAATAGAAATTTATTTTGGATCACTTAAGATCCTTCGTAAGAGCCCTTAAGAAGAAGAAGATTGAAAACATTCATCGTGGGGCGACATTGGTCATGGTGGCGACATTTCTCGCACGGGCGACATTCGTCGTGGGGGCGACATTTCTCGCGGGGTCGACAATTATTGCGGGGGCTTCCAAACATGTCTAGAAGAAGTAATGCAATGCATAAAAAGATACAGATATATTCATGAAAGTACACTAAATACAAAAACAGAAGAAACAATATAGTTCATGAATTTTACAAATGTTATATTGATCCATACAATTTATGTTATGTAATTTGGCTCGCTGCATGTAATTTTGTGAATATTTCTTTGAACACAACATTTTTAGTGTACACTCCTTCTTGCTCATCCAATGTACTATTTTTAAGATATATTCATGAAAGTACACTAAATACAAAAACAGAAAAACAATACAGTTCATGAATATTATAAATGTTACATTGATCCATATAATCTATGTTATGTAATTTGGCTCGTTGCATGTAAGTTTGTGAATATTTTTTTGAACACAACACTTCTAGTGTACACTCCTTCTTACTGCTCAAATGTACAATTTTAAAGATCACTTTGGTGCTATATGCGGAAAATCCTCTTGACAATGACACATACAATTGTCCATCGCTAAAAACATTATTTGGTAAATATACTCCAAGATTTGAAATTGTTTGTCCCTGTGATTTGTTGATAGTTAGAGCATAGCTCAATCGTATTGGGAATTGCTTTCGGGTGAGATCGAAGGGCATCTTAACATCCTCATCACTCTTTAAGGGAATTTGTGGTAGAAAAACTTTGTGCCTTTTAAATTTCCCGCTCAATATTTTAGCTTTAATAACGTTTCTTGAAAAGTTTACACATATAAGTCTTGTTCTGTTGCACAACCTAATTTTTGGATCAATATTTCTAAGAAACATTACCGGTTAAACTTTCTTGAGATTGAGCTAGTGAGGTGGTAGATTCCCCGGATTTATTGAATTTAAGAATTCTGGCAAATATAAATTATGAGTGTCATCCACTACTAAGTCAAAAAAAAGTAAGTTTTGCAATCTCGCGGAAATATTTCAAGATATTTTTCATTTATTTTGTTGATAACTTCATTCAGAGGCGTTATTATTGCTCTACTTTCCATATATTTGACATCTGTTGGGGAACCTAGCTTAGGGAATATTGCATTGATCAATATATTTACAGAGCGTTCATCTACCCAAGGTATGACCATGGAGGTTGGAACCTGAATCATATCATTTAGAACGGCTGGCTCACCACTGTTACCCATGCGTGTAAGAATTCCGAGAAATATGGATCGCCATGAGCTCTCATATTCATTGTTAAGCTAAGAATGCGAACATTCTTCCATAAATACGATTCAACGATGCTTGCGCTAAGAATTTAAGATTTTGTTCCATTTACGACGACCGATGTCACCTGACAAAAGTCACCACCAAAGATCATAACCTTACCACCGAAGGGCTCATTGACGTCAAAGACATCCTTGAAAGATTGATCCACAGCTTCAAATGCCTTTTTATTAATCATTGGGGTCTCATCCCAAATAATTGACCCGGCTTGTTGTATCAATTCATGCAAATCAGACTGCTTATTAAATCTGCAGGTTGACATTATTTCATATCTAATAGGTATTTTTAACTTCGAGTGTGCAGTCCTACCACATGGGAGTAGGTTTGCTGCGATCCCCGATGAAGCTGTTGCAAGTATAATGAACCCTTCCTTTCTGAAAGTTGATAGTAGTGCCCGATAAAGGTACATGTTTCCCGTACCTCCAGGACAATCCAAGAAGAACATTGCATTTTCTCATTTTCGTATAGTTGCACTGATGATGTTGAATGCTGACAGCTGTTCTGGATTAAATGAATTTACTGAATTTAAGTAATCATCAGATATTAAGAATGAACGTTCATGTTCTATTAGGCTGGAGAAGATGTGCAAACCCACAAAACCTTCACTTATGGCCGGCAAACCAAAATCATTTACTGTTTTCTTATGCTGTTATAGAATGTCATCTAAATCATGAAGTAACTTGTATTTTTTGTAAATGTTATTTGAAGTGCTGGTTGAAGTGTAATCTTCAGTCATACTGTCAAAGTTCTCATCCCACAAATCTTGTACAGAGGCCGGTTCACAGTATAACAAAATTGTTGCAAAAAGCCTTCTCAACAAAATTGACATTCTAAAACATCTTGCTTCAGCCAGGCAATCTCGAATGCTATTGTCCTCTTCAAGAAGTCCGTGTTGCTCTGCAACCTGTTTAAAGGTTGTACATTGAACACTGCCAGTACACTTTAGATCCTCAAAGGATTTTGGACCCTTAACATGATTAAGTAGTAGTCGTAAGTAAAACCTTTCGCCTTCCATTGGGTTTACTGTATATATTCTACCAATAACCTTTAGATTTGATAATCTCGATATCCACTTGCGCTCGACAGGTATATATCTATAGTATTTTGGAAAATCTTTATATAAGTATTTCTCGCACTCTTGATCGTCATTATACACACGAAAAAATTAAGTCAGCATCGATTTGGAGTTCCTCTCATTTGCCAAGACACTTGTAATCATTTCCTCACTACGAAAGTGAACTTGATGTTGATTTGGTAAATGAATTTGCAGTTTCGAAATAGAAGAATACATCCTCGTCATCTCAAACTTAAATATTTTCCACAATGCCTCTGGTGCACAAACCCAACGACCGTCAACGTACTTGCTCACCTCATCATAATTAGGTGCAGGGCTAACTTCAAACAACACGCAATTGTGTCCCTCGTAGACATACTTATACAAATACTTAATACTTTTAATATTACTACATATCTACACATTGATGTGACAATCATACCTTAAGAGTAACCACAGGTTGTATGGAACGACCCATCTATTATCCACCACAACGCCACGACCAACTGTAATAGTTCTACTATGGTCAATCCGACGTTGATAAACAGGATATGAGTCATTCCCTTGAATAGTATACTCTACAAAGGCTTAAGATACCCCTTACTACACCCAAAAGTTTTCATGCATTGTGCATTCGGTTTGAAGTGACCACATGTGTAACACCCCAAAGCCCACTTTGGGTTCAGGTTTGGGTGACACGGCCTGGGACACAGGAGTGTCCCAGGGTGTGTCCTGCTAGGGTTAAGCAGTTGGTGGTGTGGTCGACGAATTTTGGTCGACGATCGTCGAGGGCAGGGTACATGGCCTGTGACACGGGCGTGTCACAGGGCATGTCCTTTGCAGGTTTCAGGCAGGACTGCGTGTACTGGTGGACATGAGTGTGTCCTGGTGTACACGGCCTGGGACACGGGCGTGTCCCATGGCCGTGTCCTGCTCGGGTGAAGTGGAGATTGTGCTATGTGAAGTACACGGCTGGTAGACATGGGCATGTCGGGCATGACACGTGGGTGTAGGGTGTGACACGGGCGTGTCATACGGCCGTGTACTAGTTGGATTTGAGTCGGTTGGCTACCACTTAAGTGATACGACCTGTTACACGGGTGTGTCCCAGGGCGTGTCAGGCCGTGTTCAGCCTATTTTGGGCAAATCAGAGCCATCCATTCCCTTATCCAGGAGCCAAGTGTCCAAGCAGTTTCTCTGTGGATATAAGGCCGAGAGTGAGGAGTTATTCCCTCATTTTTCATCCTTCTTCTTCTTCTCTCTTTCCAAGAGAGAGAAAGAGGGAGGGAGAGCTAGGGAAGGAAAGGAGAAACCAGCTGCTGGAGGAGCTGCAGAGTGCGGAGCGAAGATCTGAGATCAGATTCGTGAAGGCAAAGCTGAGGCGGTGCTTTCCATCCGACTGCTTCATGGAGCCGAAATGATCTTCAAGGGTAACGATCTCCTTTTTGGACATCGAAGTCTATTTTTTATGCATGTGCATAGGATCCTCCACCAAGAGGTGGATATCGCAAGCGATTCCTTGGTTGAGTCTCCATCTAGAGCCGGAAGTGTGGAGTACGACATAGGCATACTGTGTGAAGCCCATCTGGACGGGTAGTCTGGATTAGTGATGATTATGGGTAAACCAGAGAAGACTCCGTGGATTTGATGATATGAAAGGTGTATACTTTGTTGGATGGATGTATGGATGTGCTTATGAATGTATGGAGGCTTTGAGTAAGCTCCTGGTTGTAGTGAGAGATCAATTGGTAGCACGCATGGGGAGAGCGGGATAAACCCGACCTGCTACGACACTGGGGTGGGTTGATCTGGATAGATGAGGGATCAATTGGTGGCAACGCTTGGGGAGCTGAGTTAAACCCGGCTTACTGCACCACAGGGGTGGGTCGATCGGAAATAGGTGAGGGGTCGATTGGTGGTAATGCTTGGGGTGCATCGATAAACACAACTTGCTACACCACTTGGGTGGGTCGATCTTCTCTGGTTATTTATGGATGATGTGAGGTAGTACCTCTGAGTGGTGTGGATGACATGTTGCCAGCCTGCGGGATTGGTAGACTAGGATGGAATCGGCCAAACAACTAGTGAAGAACCTCTGATCGGCAGTGTACGACTGGGATACCCGGTACACCAATAAGGTGCCCTGACTGCACGGAGCGTCTGGTGGATACCGGCGTTTGTGATATGGTTGTGATTGGTAGATTGATAGAGATTGTTATGGCAATGCATATAGGGAAGGAACCACTGCCTCGGGTAAGCGGTAGGGTCATTATTATTGGTCAGCTAATGCTGACCGTTACATTGTTTACCACTCATGGGTGGATGGTTAATTGCAGGTGCTGATAATTGAATTGGTTTGAGTGGAATGGAGGCTTGCTGATAAAGGCCCTTGAAGGTCGTGCGAAGCGTGGTTGGATTTCATGTGCGGCCGGCCTGCGTGCTGATGTATGAACCTGTACATTTGTGTAAAGAGAAACTTGTAAGGCCATAAGGCCATGGGTGTGTGTTGTATACATTCCTTGTTTTGATATATAACTATGGAGTTTGTATATTAGTGGACATTCATTGAGCTGAGTTCATCCAACTTATAATGCTACGCTAGAATATTTTGTGTTAGGGTACGAGTAGATTTTGACTTCCACACATAATTCCAACATTTGTCTGTGAAATATGGCGCGGGGCCCCGGCTGGAACCACCGTTATATTCCATGTGACGAGTGGGGGCGTTACAAAGTGGTATCAGAGCCCAAGTTGAGATTATTTGGGAGGAAGAACATAATTGAACTTACGAATGTCCACTAGGAAAGTATTCCATGCATGTAAAGTGTGTGAGTGTGTAGTCAATGTATAATTACTGTTATGATATGTATGATTACGGGTGTTTTGTACATTGCTAGTGGCGAGGAGCGGTACTGGGCAGTCTGAGCCCCAGCGGTCCGATGAGAGTGCCGCACCAGTTGAAGTGTTTACGCCTCCTTTGGCGGAGACCATACGGATGGTGACACAGACAATGCTTGCAGTGTTATAGGAATAGCCTACTGGGCAGGCAAGGCCTGCAGGGGTACTAGTATGGGCTGGTGCAAGGCAAGAGCATGCTGAAGTTGTGGTGGAGGAGCAAGCAATGTATAAGTCATTGAAAAGATTTATGGAATTTCATCCACCTACGTTTGGTGGGGCGACTTCCCCAATGCAGGCAGAAGATTGGCTTGCTAGAATGAAGAGGATCCTGCCGGCAATCAGGACTGCGGAGGAGCAGAAAGTGACCTTGGCCACTTTTCTGCTGGACGGAGATGCGAGATTGTGGTGGGATGACGTGGAAGTGCATCACTTGGCAGGTCGAGGATTAGAGGACGTCTCAATTGATGAATTTTCCAGATTGTTTCTAGTCAAGTATTTGCCCGTGTCGCGGCGGATTGCGATGGAGAACAAGTTTCAACATCTGGTGCAGCGTGAGACTGATATTGATACGTACCTGCATGAGTTTACCAGACTAGGGCGATATGCGAGGTCTACCTTCGTGAAGGAAGCACAAAAGACGAATCGATTTTATGAGGGACTGCGGGATGAGTAAAGGTTGGTACTCCCGAGTTCAGTAAACCAAGCCTTCCAAGCGTTGGTTGATATGGCCCGTGCACTGGAAAAAGATTTGAAGCGGGTTCAAGAGAAGAAGAGACTGGCAGTGGAGAAGCCAGAATTTAAAGTGCCACAGTCAGAGCAATCAGAGTTTAGAAGACGAGATAAGAAAAGGTTCAGTCCTGCTGAATCAGCTCTGTCGACTGTTTCTTCGGGGGCGACCTATGGTCAAGGACGTGTTGATATACGTATATGTTATAATTGCGGGAAGCAAGGATACATAGCTAAATTTTGTTGGAATGCCCATTCAGGGAGTGAAAAGAAGACATGTGCGTCTTATGATAAAAAGGGTAAAGCAGTGGCTGAGTCATCTGCATCTCGGACGCAACCCCAATTGCATAATTTGGAAGTACAAGAGCCGCAAAGCTCAATTGGTGAAATACAACCTCAAGTGTTTCATTTGACGTCTCGAGTGTTTAATTAGGAGGCTGAATGGAAGGAAACATAAAAAAGTGACTCGTATCACTTGGAAGATGTGAATCCTGTAATTACTGATGATGATACCAGTATATATATATGTGGTATGTTATGTTAAACGTTGAAATGTTGGTGCACAGTTGGTGTTGTGTATATGATCGATCAATCATGGTGGCTATATATCTGATGTTGTTTTTGAATATAGATCACTTGATGAATGTTGTCGCTGAATGTGCACATGAGGGTTATGTATGTGTTGTGTGTTGTTTGGTTTGTGTGATATCGTGGGGCGAGACAAGCGGCAACCCGGCTTGTTTGATTTGCGTGATCGGTTGCTGTGACTATAATGAAGAGAGTTTCAGTGAAGGGCTATAGGTGAGCCAAATTTTGGGGATGAAATTTTTTGAAGGAGGGGAGGATTGTAACACCCTAAAGCCCACTTTGGGTTTAGGTTTGGGTGACACGGCCTGGGACACGGGCGTGTCCCTAGGCGTGTCCTGCTCGGGTTGAGTAGTTGGTGGTGTGGTCGACGAATTTTGGTCGACGATTATCGAGGGCAGGGTACATGGCCTGTGACACGGGCGTGTCACAGGGAGTGTCCTTTATGGGTTTCAGGAGGGACTACGTGTACTGGTGGACATGGGTGTGTCCTGGTGTACACGGTCAGGGACACGTGCGTGTCCCATGGCCGTGTCCTACTCGGGTGAAGTGGAGATTGTGCCGTGTGAAGTACACGGCTGGTAGACACGGGTGTGTCGGGAATGACACGGGCATGTAGGGTGTTACACAGGTGTTCCACACAGCCGTGTACTGGTTGGATTTGAGTCTTTTGCCTACCGCTTAAGTGACACGGCCTGTGACACGGGCGTGTTACAGGGCGTGTCAGGCCATGTTCAGCCTATTTTTGGGCAAATCAGAGCCATCCATTCCCTTATCCTGGAGCCAAGTGTCCAAGCAGTTTCTCTATGGATATAAGACCAAGGGTGAGGAGTTATTCCCTCATTTTCATCCTTCTTCTTCTTCTCACTTTCCAAGAGAGTGAAAGAGGGATGGAGAGCTAGGGAAGGAAAGGGGAAAGGAGAAACCAACTACTGGAGGAGCTGCGGAGTGCAGAGCGAAGATCCGAGATCGGATTCATGAAGGCAAAGCTGAGGCGGTGCTTTCCATCCTGCTACTTCATGGCGCCAAAACGATCTTCAAGGGTAACGATCTCCTTCTTGGACATCAAAGTCCTTTCTTTATACATGTGCATGGGATACTCCACCAAGATGTGGATATCGCAAGCGATTCCTTGGTTGAGTCTTCATCTAGAGCCGAAAGTATGGAGTACGACATAATCATACTGTGTGAAGCCCATCTGGACGGGTAGTCTGGATTGGTGATGATTATTGGTAAACTGGAGAAGACTCCGTGGATATGAAAGGTGTATACTTTGTTGGATGGATGCATGAATGTATGGATGTTGGATATGCATATAAATGTATGAAGGCTTTGAGTAAGCTCCTGGTTGTGGTGAGAGATCAATTGGTATCACGCCTGGGGAGCCCGGGATAAACTCGGCATGCTGCACCACTAGGTTGGGTTGATCTGGATAGATGAGGGATCGATTGGTGGTAACGCTTGGGGAGCCGAGTTAAACCCGGCTTGCTGCACCACATGGGTGGGTCGATCGGAAATAGGTGAGGGGTCGATTGGTGGTAATGCCTAGGGAGCATCGATAAACCCAGCTCGCTACACCACTTGGGTGGGTTGATCTGCTATGGTTGTTTGTGGATGATGTGAGGTAGTACCTCTGAGTGGTGTGGACGACATGTCGCCAGCCTGCGGGATTGGTGGACTGGGATGGAACCGGTCAACCAACAAGTGAAGAACCTCTGATCGGCGGTGTACGACGGGGATACCCGGTACACTAATAAGGTGCCCTGAGTACACGGAGCGTCTGGTGGATACCAACATTTGTGATATGGTTGTGATTGGTAGATTGATAGAGATTGTTATGGCAATGCATACAGGGAAGGAACCACTGCCCTGAGTAAGGGGTAGGGTCGTTATAATTGGTCAGTTAATGCTGACCGTTACTTTGTTTACCGCTCTTGGGTGGATGGTTAATTGCAGGTGCTGATAATTGAATTGGTTTGAGCAGAATGGAGGCTTGCTGATAAAGGCCCTTGAAGGTTATGCGAAGCGTGGTTGGATTTCATGTGTTGCTGGCCTGCATGCCGATGTATGAACCTGTATATTTATGTAAAGAGAAACTTGTTAGGCCATAAGGCCATGGGTGTGTGTGTTGTATACATTCCTGGTTTTGATATATAAATGTGGAGTTTGTATATTAGTGGACATTCATTGAGCAGAGTTCATCCAACTTAAAATGCTGCGCAATAATGTTTTGAGTTAGGGTACGAGTAGATTTTGATTTCCACACATAATTCCAACGCTTGTCTGTGAAATATGGCGTGGGTCTCCGGCCGGACCCACCATTATATTCCACGTGACGAGTGGGGGCGTTATAATATGGTCCATGTATTATATGATTAGAACTATATCATATAAAGGGAGATCCGTCTCTTGCTTGGGTATCTAAGCACTAACCAAAGAATCGTACTCATCTAGAGTATTTAATTTTTCTTCCACATCAAAAATAAGTACGTGTGGTAGACCTCTCTTTTGAAACTCAATAATGTGAATGTGCGCAACCACCTTTCCAAAGATACCTTTGTTGAATATCTCATCCTTTAAGTTTTCATATTTAGCTCAAAAGATTCTTGTAAGTAGATCTGTACGATCATGCGGAAGTTGTCCTGGATAAAGTTCATTTTTTATTTCACTCCAGTTAGGATTGCACATCATTGTTAAAAATATATCTGGTTTGTCGTAGTGTTGCACAATTGACATTGCATCTTGATACCTCTTATACATATCCCTAGAGCTTCCAATGAAGGAAGACGGAAGGACCGTGCGTCGCCCAATGTTTCCTAAGCTAACAGAATTAAGTAAGAATTAAGAAAGAATAACATGAAAGACGTTAATCAACAACTGCACAGCTATAATAGAAGTATCAAACTCATGAAATAAAAATTCATAGAATTGATTGCGGCCGTTGGATATATGTGCTTTAATCATAAGCCGTTTGTTCTTTTATTATTAAAAAAAGAAAAATTCCAGCCCTCCTAAACCTATAACCAGTGAAGGGAAGAGAGAGAGTGTGAGTGAGAGAGCATGTGGCCGACGAACCCACCGGGGGGCACCGGGCAGGCCGCCGGCTGCTCCGCCGCCGGCGACAGTGGAGTTGTGCTGCAGGGCAGGCGAAACGGGGGGGGGCATCTGGATTTTTTCCTGGATGAACAGTACTTCAGGAGGAGATTTGTTTATTTACAGGCCAATATGTATGAATCCAATGGCCAGAATCCATTTCCTGGAGATCGGACGGTACAAATGCTTTTTATGGTGTGATTTGAGATATGACTATTATATTATATAATAAAGATATATATATATATATATATATATATATATATATATATATATATATATATATATATATATATATATATATATATATATATATATATGAGGAAGTATATTGTTCTGACGTACGGGCGTACGGGCATAACTCAAGGATGCTTTAAATCGAAAAATGTTACACATGAAAGTTGTAGATCTCGGCGAGACAAACAACTTTCATTCTGATAACTTTTTGAGTTGAAGCAGTCTTGACCTTCGATTTGGGCCTCGAAATCTGGGGGCGGCGAGACTGCTACAGTTAATGCCCGAAAATCTTGTTTTTTGGGGCCCAATATGAGCTTCAAAACCACTCCAAATCAAAATATGATCAACATAAAAGTTGTATATGTCGACGAGATCTACAACTTTCATGTTGATTACTTTTCGATTTGGAGTCATCTTGACATCCAAAACACTTGCCCGTACGCCTGCATATAAAGATGCCCGCATATTATATATATACATGTATATATATACATACATGTATGTATGTATATACATATATATATATATATATATATACATATATATATATGTATATACATATATATATATATATATATCTTTATTATATAAAATAATATAACATTCTTGAAGTCAGAAATGAACATGAACCGTCCGATCAAGCATCTGCAAATATGGTCCATTTGATTCAAGAGCTGGGGGCTGCCAATATCCAGATCTCCCGTTTGAGCACTGTTCACGCCTCCAGAAATCCCGATACCCAAATCTGTGTCCTGTGCATTCATGGTTCAGTTTCTGTTGCCGACGACGGAGCTGCTGCCGGCCAGCCCGCCGCCCACCGGAGGGTTCGCCGGCCTCCGACGAACACGCCGGGGGTTGTCCGGCGGCGAGAGGGAAGGGCCACCACCGTCGATGGCCCTGCCCGTTAGACCCAGATCGTCGAATGCACGGAGTCTGATGACCCGTTCGACGATCGTCGAATGGGCTGTTAGACCCAGATCGTCGAACGCCCGTCTCTTCAACAACCACTGCTGAGGAAATCATCGAGCAACTCAAGAAAACTTCCCCCCAGCCTGAGACCTGCACCTTGTAATATCCCTCAAATAACTAGAACCCTAGGTGTGATTTTGTCATGACTAGATCATGACAAAATTTTAGGAAATCCAAGAAGACCAAGTGAACCTAGGAATGAAAATGAGTTCACCATGGTCTGCAAATAACACATTCCAATTACCTAACCTATAGTTTGACTTTATGACCTTAGTTTGATTCTTTGACCCCACCACAACATCCCTAACGATTTATGAGGTCCATAGGGTCACTAAGGACCAATTGAGGTCAACTAAAATGGCCAAGTTGACCAAAATCAACCCTAACCCTAAAGTAGTCAAAGTTGCATGTCTAGGGCCAGTGGACCTCCAACTTGCCAAACTGACCCCACCTAGACTCTCCTAACCCCCAAGGGAGGTCAATGAGTCATTAACGAGCCATTGGGGTCAACTCAAAAGGTCAAGTTGACCAAAGTCAACAATAATCTTAAAGTGGTCAAAGTGCCCTATTAAGGGTCATGTGGCCTACAAGGTGTCAATCCAACCCTACCCAATCCTTCCAAGCCCTTAGGGGATACCAATGATTCACTAAGGACCCATTGGGGTCAACCTAAAAGGTCAAATTGACTAAAGTCAACTCAACTAGCCTAAATGGCCTAACCTAGCCCAACCCACTTGGGCTAAGCCCAATTTGAGTGGCCAACTAGCTTAGGAGGCTGATAATTACATAATTAGCGATCCATTTTCTGGATATGGTGATTATGAGAGAGAAAGGCAGGTTGGCTTTTGTAAGACCCCCCCCCCCCCTCCCGGATCCCAAAACACGGCACGAAGGGGGAAGGGGTCTTATGCCTGGAACAGCTGCCTTGCGGTAGTATTAGCACACGAGCTAACTTGTACCACAAGTCGCCTATTCCGCCGGCTACAATCAATATCAATATGAACATCTCAACCCAACCATAATATAAGGAAGAAGAAGAAGTCAAATCCACACTAAGTATATGTATCCAAATACATCAAATAAGAGAAGCTAAAACATGCTTCTTCAATATCAGAGTACAACTACAACATTGCCCAAACGAGCTACATAAAAATCTCAAAACATTCACATCTGTAACCATCACATCAGGCCCTGTCGTCCTGGCCTGGCTGTCCTGCTGTAAAGTCTGCGGCTGCTCTACCTGCGGGGTGCCCTCCTAAAAAGGAAGACGTATCAACCGTTAGTCGAAAAGACTAAGTGGCTTCACATCCGCTCCATCGGCGACTCCTCAGCACCGGGCAGAGAAAGGAACACGGGTACAAGTATTATAAGCGGTAAAACATGTACAAACACGTGGTAATGATACAATAAGATTAGTAACATTTTACTCTAGCAGTTCTACATGTGTAACAATATTATAGCTAGCAGTTCTACTTGAACAATAGTAAAATCAACAAGTACAAGTAACTACAGCAAAAAAGTAACTTAACTTATAAGAATGCCCATACAAACTTATAAGTTAAGGATCGGGTTACATAAAAGTAACTCATCGTATAAGAGTGCCCATACAAACTAATACGATGAGGATCTTGTTTGTGCAATACTATGTAACAATATGTATGCTATGCAATTACTCACCCATGATCACACACATGCAATTGCTATGTCGACACAGACTATAGTTCCCACTATTCGAGCAGGTAGCTAACCTCTCAGGCGTCAGTCGCCGTGGCCAGGCGGTGACAGTAGAGAGAGCATCTCTACTGCTAGGCGGGTATCCACACTACTTCACCTAGGCCTCTGTACGCCTCAACGCTAAGAACACAACAGCGGAGCCCATGCATACTATTGTACAGCGGGAGCATCGGGTAGATGTGCACCGAGGACCAAGCCCCGAACTGACCTTGTGTGACCCGGAAGGAGCCTCGGAAGTAAGCATGAGGACCAAGCCCAACCGTTCACCTGGCACGGAAGGAGCCCCGGGACGTAGACACCGAGGACCAAGCCCAACCGCCCAAAGTCTAACTGTCAACTCTCATCTATGTGACGATCGGCGAGCCCGTAGACCTGCCACACTATCGTTAACCCAGGATTACGATACTGCGTGTCGACTCACACCACATAAAAATTCCACAACACTGTGGTATGGAAGGGGCCTCGGAAGTAAGCACGAGGGCACAACCCAACCATCCATCTATACCACATCTCAACACAAACCAACTAGTGACGGTCAACACTGCACTTACATCCATTCACAATACTACCCATAGGGAGAATACGCTCTAAGTATTAGACTACTACATTTCATTCTAACCATCATACATACTCATGGCCATGGCTTATCCTTCTATTTGTCATTCCAAATGATTTCAACATATTACAAACATGATGCGCATTAATAATGATCTACCAATTATATCCAGTCATTTCATTCATCATATTATAAACATGGTGCACATTTATAATAATCTATCAATTTTAGCAAGTCATATCATGCATTAAAACTTGCACCACAATTCAGTTTTATGAAATCTAATTAACAAGATTTATCATTCATAGTACTATGGTGGTCAGCATAACATAGTTCATTAAAATCTAGAGTTAAATAGCAACATCGATTCCACCGAATTCAAATTCATATTATATAAACCCCAAAATTTAAGTGCAGAATAAATCTGGACAGAAACTTCGACCGGAGATTCCTGAAGCTACAGAAATTCGGTGAAGACGTGTAACCCCTCGATGGAAAGGTCTTTCCATGGGCTACAACGTTCATATTCAGCCCACAACCCATATTTGAGTGTATCCTATTAGACATCAGCCTTGAAGTCCGCTGCGTACAGAACACAATTTCTGCATGCAGGATTTATCGGACGTCATGTTCGTTCAGACTTTACTACTGCTACATACTTCACATGAAGACGTTCAACAACTCGTTGGAAAGGTATTTTCAAGGGCTTCAACTTTTGTGTTTAGTTGAAAGCCCAGATCTGGACATATCCTACTTGCAAATGGCCAAGAAGATCGTTGCGCGCAGAATACAGATTCTGCACGCATCTTAAAGAGGAATGAACGACATCGGTTCATCTTCCTCCTCAAGTCGATCTTCCAAAAATCACTCCAGAAATTCCTCCTCCCTTAATCACCCTCAAAGAGGCCATGATTCTTCACGAAACCATCCACCCATCATCACATAGAAGAAAGGGGAGGTTGAAGAGATCTAAAACCTAGAACACATGTCTTAGCATGGCCGTCCCTAGAAAACTCCTCTCCATCAAGAATCTCTTGAGTCAATATCTCTCCTAAGAAAATAACTAAAGATCTAGCACCAAGGGATAGGGTAGGAAGCTCACCTCATTTCCGGCGTTTCCACTATTTCCGGCCATAGATCGTGTAACTCTTCTTGGCGGCATCTTCTTTTCCACGGCGGCGGCGGATCTTCTCCTCTAGAACTAGATCCAGCGACTTCCTTCTCTCAACAGGAGTTTCTCTCAGAAAAATGGCTGGAATGAGGAGTGAAAACGGCTAGGGTTATCACTTCCCCTTTTATATAAAAGTGACACAGGTAGGGACACGCCCGTGTCCTTACCCGTATCCTGCTTAGGCGAAGCGTTACGACGGTTTTTATGCGTCGGTTCAATACTCGACATGACACACGGGTGGGACACGCCCGTGTCAGCCCAGTCACGCCGTAACATGGGGCGTGTAACCCACTAGAGACCTACTCGAGAGGACTTACTCGAGAGAAAACCAACTACTTGAGTACCCGGATAGGACACGCCCGTGTCACAGGGATGACACGCCCGCGTCACCCCCTCTTACTCGAGTACTTTTCTACCTACTCGAGGATATTTCGACCTACACGAGAGCTACTCGAGGATGAGCGGGACACACCATGTGACACGCCCGTGTCACAGGCCGTGTACCCCATACTTTCCACTCGACGATCGTTGATTGCTGGTCATTGACCAGAGTGAACACACGCCCTCCGACACGCCCGTGACACGGGGTGTGTCTCGCCCAAACACTTCATCGAACCCATTTTCGTCGATCTCGACACGACTCGTCGAGCTCAACTCGATATATCGACACACGGGTAGGGACACGCCCGTGTCTCTACTCGTGTCATACAATTCGTCGATCTTGACACGAAGTTCGTCGATCTCGACACGCTGTGTCGAGTTCAACTCGACACACACACACACACACATGGGTAGGGACATGCCCGTGTCCCTTTATACGGGTAGTGACACGCCCGTGTCACAACCTTTGTCCTTCTTTGGACATACTCGAGTCAACTCGAGAGCTGGCCGCTCCCGCACGGGAAGGGACACGCCCGTGTCTCTACCCGTGTACTATGCTTGACTGATTTCTCCTCCTTTTCACATGTGATGCCCCTGTTGTCAGCACTCACCCTAAACCCATGTCAGCTCTCCTAACTCAAAAACACGTACGAGGGGACTAGTGCGATTCGGGATGTTACAGCTTTTAATGGAGAAGAGAGAGAAAGAGGGAGGAAATAGTCATTCATGGTGATTGAATGCCATTGACTCATTATTTCCTCTCCCAATTGATGGAGATTCACTCTCTCTATCAGTTATGGGAGTTTTTTGATGGTTTCATGCCTAGGGGAGGAGAATCCACCATGGCTGAATTTTCTCCACTAATGACCAATAATGGCTTTGATGTCATGACCACTCCCCTCTCCCTTTTGATTATTTTAGAAGCTTCACCAGCCTGAGAGGAGCTGTTTCCACCACTCCCCTGAAGAAATCGAAGCCCTTGGTTGTATAGTTGCAGAGCACCGAGCACCTCAACCACCAGAATGACGACAAGGTGATCGGCAAGGATTCAGCCACCCTAGAAGGTCCACTTCTCCTCCTCTCCCCTTTTGCTAGTATTAAGATCAAATTAGGATGAGAAATCGGGCTCAAACGAGCCGATCCAAGTGAGAAAAAATGAAGTTTTTCTGAAAAATCATGGTGACGAGTTCACTGGAAACCACTACCTCCGGCGACGAAACCACAGCGGGCGATAACCATCATCTTGACGGAGGTGTTGGTAGTGGTGGCTGGCCAGGGAGGTGACCGGGCGGCCGACGTTAAACCTTGAAAATGCTACAGGAAAAGGCATTTTACAGGCTCTGTTCAGGTTTTTGAGGAAGATGAACAATGTTTATCATTATTTTATTATATTTATAAATACTGTAGAGTGATTTACTTACTCTTTTACATGTTTTTTATACTATTAAATGAGGCCCTTAGATGTCGTTTTAGGAAAAATGACCAGTCATAAAAGTTGTAAGACTTTGGGTCTAGTTTAATATAAAATTGGTTTCGACACATTTGGGCTAGTGGTTTGACCACAACACACAATATGTTGCAGCCTATACATAGGCTTGACCAGAGACTATATTGAGTGCCCCCACTAAACCAATCAGACAAATGCTTTGAAATTTGGACCATAGGCTAATTTTATCTCCACCCTCATTATATCCAAAAATGGGAATTTTTAGAGAAAATTTTTCTATAGTTTTGAAAAAATTTAATAAATAATATATGATTTAATTTTAGGGTCTATGTACCTCAAAACCTCCCAATATTTTGGTGGTTGACCATTAGGGTCATGAAATGATTCTGGTAAAAATTTCATCCCATTTGAAGTTGATTTGATTAGGTATTTGTATGACCAAAGTTTGGTCTAATTAGGGGAAAAATAGGTCAAAAGTGCACATGATGGTTTGAGTGAGCATTCCTCAACCAAAGTTGGTGAAACTTTGGTCACTGACTTAATATCACATAAAACACCGCCCTAGAGATTTTAGGTGGTTTGGGGTTGAAATACATTAAAATCCTTGTGTGAACCCTAGGGTTGGATATTGTGCCTATTGAAGGACATATGACCAAATGTCCTTCAAATATCTTGGAAATTGGTAGATGAGTTCATAGGGTGGAAATAAACCCTAGAAAATGTTGTTTAAATTTTTAGGAACATTTAACCCCTCTGAAATAATTAAGGACCAATTAGGGCACTTCTACTCATAATTTTATTGCAAGATTATATGATATTGGATGTTCATAAAACTTAGAAAATGATCTTATATAGTTGTTATTATTCTCTGGAAATTGTTGTATGATTTTTGGATTAGTATTCATAGTGTTTTATTCATAAACCCTATGTTTGACTTAATCACAAGATAATTATTCTAGGGTAAATTGTTTACTGAAAAATTATGAAATTTGGTCAGAGGATATTTTAGAACAGCATGATGATCTGTGAATTTTTAGAAAATTATTGGAATATTTTCATATAGGATCTTTCACAAGTGCCCAATGTTGAATATTTTTAATTAATTTATTTATGTGAACAAATTGAGTTAGCAAATCATCATTTTTGCTATGTACTCTTTTCAGGTCATATTTATCATCTACGAATTTTATCATAATTTTTGGATAGTTGATTTCAATTTTTCCTTAATTACCCTAATATTGTGGCTAATTACCCAATAATTTGTTGAAGGTCAAACTCTATTTGGAAAATTGGGATTTTTGATATTTACTGTTAGTTTGATGTTACTAATTTGTGATAAATTTGTTGAGGCCATAGCTAGTCAGAAAAGTGTACTTGGTGTTCAAAATTATAGGTGTCCTAATATTGCAGAAAATATAATAAATACCAAATAAATTAAGAAAATTATAATCTTCTGGATTTATTCTTAAAATATCATGATTGACCCTCAATAATAATCTTAGGTCTTTTGGATAAATATTTGGAGGGATCACCTTTCATGCACCCCACATAGCTCATTAGGTTCGCACACAATAAAATTGTAGATCTAAGGTATCAAGTGAATCTTGTATGAGAAAGGGTAGTTGGTGCACCTACTTTGGTTGAGAATGAATAAGGCCAACAATGGAAGGTAGGTTGTGAGAGCCTGGTTGACTAGGGGAAGGTTGTGCTTAAGATCGATGGTGGATCGTCTTTCCCTAGAGAAAGAGGCTAAATACACTTAGGGTAGTTCAAGTGTATTGCTAAGAGCTGGGATATGGGTAGATACCAACAATAATAAGTACCTTATGAAAGGGAGCTTTGAGCTTCAGCCCATCGTAGTTCTTAGTGCCCTCAAGAGCCCTTCACAGTGAATGTCCTGGGCAGTCCAAGGTTAACCTTAAACCATAAGCCTAAAATGTCAAAGAGCAATCAGTAAAAACTAGTGTACAACCCAGTGTTCGTCGAGGGGGTCCACCAAGCCAGGCGAGCGGGCCAATGTGACCTGTCCGTGCCAGAATAACATGCGAGCAAACTCAGAATGGGTACCCCACTCCCGCCAAAGCTAGCAGTGCGAGCTGCGTGGGCTGGCCCACCCAACCCACATCCATCTGGAGTTCGTCGAACCGAGTCGGGCTTTCTCCGAACTGAGCTTTAGTTGAGATCGACGTTCATCAAATGAAGCTCGAAGTTCGTCGAACGGGGCTTGGCGTTCGTCGAACGGGGCACGACGTTTGTCGAATGGAGCTCGACGTTCTTCAAGCTATCCTCAGGAGTTAAAAATCCAAATTTGTCGAACTAAGCTCGACGAGCTTAATTCCTCTGGAATTCCTTCTGTCAGATGGCGTTTGAGAGCCTAAGGAGGGAAGGCGAGCTGCAGGAGACAGGTCACATCTGCCCTAATGAGATGGTGAGTTGTGGCAAGCCAACCTCCAGATCCTCCTGCCCAGTGGGGGCCAGAGGAAAAATTACCTGGGTGCCCTTACCAGGGGTGCAAATAACATGTTATAACAGTGGAGTTATGTTGTTGGCATACTCAGCTGTGCTACACATAGCTATTCAAAACAACGAAGGTTGGCTATTTACAGGCCGTCTTCAAAAAACTATAAATAGGACCCAAAGGCACCTCAGAAGGCATACTTACTTGTGTTCTGATCTTCTTGTGCTTTCTGAGGTAGCCTTATCTCGGCCTTTGGCTAAGGAGGGGAAGCGCTCTAAGATCTTCTGGGTGTGTGGTGGGACCTCCACGCCGAGCCCTTGGGCCAGTTCCCTTCTCTTTTCCTTTTTTATTTGGCTTGCAGGAGAGAAGTAGGTGCGCGATCACCCCTTTCCTAAGGGAGAACTCCACAGAGACCGAATTCTAGGTTTCAAAATTTTGGTGCGGTGAGCTTGGAGTGTGGTCAGCACAGAAAATCTTCGGCAAGCTCGATGACAGGAGGATCAGGGCAAGGATGGGATAGGTCCGACTCGCCAACCCCACCCCCTCTATCCACGGTGGAGATATTCGAAGACTTCATGTAGGAGGTGCTCAACCTCATCATAACCGCCCCTTCTCTGGGTGAGGACACTCCCGATAGGCGAGCTGGGAAGGAGGTCGCCGAGGAAGGAAGGGGATGCGAGCTCCTCGGGCGAGTACACTTCCCGGGCTAAGGCAAGTGGGGGTTGGTTCGGCGAGATGGGGGTGCGAGACCATCCGGCTCGCCCATCAGGGGGAGGTAGCCCCTTTAGTGAGTTTGTTTATTTTTCCCCAGTTCTAGAGGGGTTCAGGGAGCCCGAGATGTCTCACTATACCTGTAACACCCGAAATCCCAATTTGTGTTCAGGTTTGGCGACACGGCCTGGGACATGGGCTTGTCCCAGGGTGTGTCCTGCTCTGGTTGAGCAGCCTCTCGAGTGCTTGACAAAATGCACTCAAGTAGTTCTCAAGGGGGAACATGCCCTGCAACACGGGCGTGTCAGAGGGCGTGTCCTCCTCTGGTCGACGAACTGCGCTCGACGATCGTTGAGAGGCAAGTTAAGTTGAGTACACGGCCTATGACACGGGCGTGTCACATGGTCGGATCCTTCTCTGGATCAGCCAAGGATGTGTGCTGGTGGACACGGGTGTGTCTTGAGGTACACGGCCTGGGACATGGGCATGTTCCATGGCTGTGTCTCGCTCGTGTTGAGTTGGTGGTGTACTGCCTGAAGTACACGACTACAAGACACGTTTATGTACTGAGTGACACAGGCATGTCAGTCATGTGACACAGGTGTGTCACACAACCATATACTATTCTGGATAAGTCGGTTTTGTGCCACTTAAGTTACACGGCCTGTGACACGGACGTGTCACAGGCGGTGTCAGCCCAAAAATATAAATTTGAGCGCAAATCGAGGCCGTTCATTCCTTCATCTTGGATCCAAGGGTCCAGGCCCTTCCTTGCCAGTATAAGGCTAAGAGTGGATGGGTCACTCTCATTCCATCTTATCCATTCTCTTTCTAAATAACTAGGGAGAGAGGAGAGCAAGGAAGGGAGTATAAGAAGGGAGACGGCTGTCGGAGAAGCTTCAACGTGCTGAATCGTGAGCTAAGTGCAGATTCGTGGAGGCAAGGTCATGGTGGTGATTTCCATTTGGCTAGATCTCATCGCTCCAAAGCGATCGTTAAGGGTAAGGATCTCCTTCTTGGACATGTGAAGTCCTTTCTTTATGCATGAATATGGAATCCTCCACCAAGTGGTGGAAATCACAAGTGATTCCAATGGGTTGATAGTTGATATCCTCGATTGAGTCTGCATCTAGAGCCGGAAATATATAGTACGACATAGGCATGCTATGTGATGCACACCCAGAAGGTTAGTCTGGATTGGTGATGGTTATGTTGTGAACCAGAGAAGACTCCGTGTATTATGTGATGCCTATGAATTGTGAATGTAAGCTCCTTTTGTTGTAAGCTCTGCGTGAGCTGTATGCTGATCTTGGATTCTTTGTGTAAGCACCTTGTGGTTGAGCGCTGTGGGCGCTATTTGCTCTAAGAGAGCGGAAAGCTGAGGCTAATTAGGAGGGAAAGCAGACTCGCATCATGTGGTGCACTACTGATGGTTTGAGCAACGGGAAAAGGCTGACCTGCCCTGGTTATTTTGGGAGATCGATTGGTGGCAAGGCTTGGGATGACGTGAGGCAGACCCGACTTGTTGCACCACTATGGTGGGTCGATCTCAATGCCTCAAGTTTGCCGTGAGGTTCGTACTTCTGAGTGGTTTGGACGGAATGTTCCCAGCATGTATGTTGTGATAACTAGGACCGGTCAGTCAACATGTTAATAACCTCTGATCGGTGGTGTTTCTACGGAGTCCGGTACACCATAATGTGCCTTGAGTGCACGGAGCGTCTGGCGGTGGCCGACGTTTGTGATGATGTGGTGCGTGAGAGCACTTGTTGTGATATATATGATGTGGTTGCAATGCATACAGGAAGGAACCGCTGCCACGGGTAAGGGGTAGGGTCGTTATAATTGGTCAACTAATGCTGACGTTACTTTATTTACCATCCTTCGGATGGATGTCCAACTGCAGGTGTTGGTAAGCTAAATTGGATGAATGGAGTGAATCCCTTGCTGTTTAAAGTCCCTTGAAGCCCGTGCGAAGAATTATTGGATTTCATGTGTGGCCGGCCTGTGTGCCGATGTATGAAGTTGTATATTTATAAAGAGTAACTTGTAAGGCCTTAAGGCCATGAGAGGTGTGTCTTTGTATACATTCCTGGTGATATATATAAATTGTTGGTTTATATATTTAATAGACATTCATGATGTTGAGTTCTTATAACTTAAAATGCTCCCAATAGAATGCTCTGTGTTAGGATGTGAGTAGATCGTGATTTTGATATTCATAAGTGACTCCGCCGTTTGTTTGTGAAATATGGCGTGAGGCCCCAGCCGGACCCACCGTTATATTCCATAAGACAGACGAAGGCGTTACAAAGTGGTATTAGATCCAGATTTGAGATTTTTGGGAGGGAGAACAAAATTAAACTCAAGAATGTCCACTAGCAATGTAATACATTCACGTGAGGAGCGTCAGCGTGTAGTCAATGTATGTTTGTCGTTATGGAATGGATGTAACTGTTGTTTTGTACATTGATAGGTGACGAGAAGTGGTGCTGGCAGTTTAAGCCGCAGCGGTCTGATGAGAGTGCGACACCAGCTGAGGCGCCTACACCTCCCTCGACGGAGACCATCCGTGTGGTTACTGAGACGGTGCTCGCAGTGTTATATGAATATCCTATTGGGCAGGCAAGGCCTGTAGGGGTGCAAGTACGGCTTGGTGCAAGGCAAGAGCGTATGGACGCTGTGGTGGATAAGCAAGCAGCGGACGAGCAGTTGAAGTGGTTTATGGAGTTTCATCCACCTACGTTTGGAGGATCGGGTTCCCCAATGCAGGCTAAAGATTGGCTCGCAAGAGTGAAGAGGATCTTGGCAGCAATCCGGACTGCGGAGGCACAGAAAGTTACCTTAGCCATTTTTTTGTTGGAAGGGGATGCAAGGCTTTTGGTGGGATGAAATGGAATTGCATTACTTGGCAGGTCGAGGATTGGAAGCGATATCGATCGAAGAATTCTCATGATTATTTCTGGCCAAGTATTTGCCAATGTCGCAGCGAATCGCTATGGAAAATGAGTTCCAACGTTTGGTGCAGGGTGAGAGCAATGTTGATACGTACCTGCATGAGTTTACCAGGCTGGGGCGCTATGCATGGTCTACCTTCGCTGAGGAAGCATGAAAGACGAATCGATTTTATGAGGGACTGCGTGATGAGCTGAGGTTGGCACTCCCGAGTTCGGTGAACCAAGGCTTCCAAGCATTAATAGATATAGCTCGGGCGCTGGAGAAAGATTTGAAACGAGTACATGACAAGAAAAACTTGGCGGTGGAAAAGCCGGAATTCAAAGTTCCACAGTCAAAACAATTCGAGTTTAGGAAACGAGATAAGAAGATGTTCAGGTCTGCTGAACAAACTTCTTCGAATGTTGCTTCAGGAGCAACATATGGGCGAGACACGGACGTGTTTTAAATGTGGAAAGAAAGGACATTTAGCCAACAATTGTTGGAGTGGCTCTTCAAGGTGTGAGAAGAAGACAGGTGCGTCTTATGAGGAAAAGGGTAAGGCAGTGACAGAGTCTTCTGCATCCCAGACACAATCTCGAGTGCATAATCTTGAATTACAGGAGACACAAATCTCAACTAGTGAAGTACAACAGCCGCGAGTGTTTCGTTTGGAAATCCAAGAGGCTATCAAACGAATTATGAAAGATGCAGATGAGCGGAAGTAAAATAGAAGAGTGAATTACTTTGGTGATATAAATAGATGTTACAATGAGATGTTTGTGTACACCTTGTTTTATCCAGGTGATCATTCAATCAAGGTGGAATAAAGGAATGGTTCTGTTGATGTATGTATAGCTATGGTAAAAGTGTGTATGTGTGTATGTATGACATTGTAATGACTTGTTTTGTACGATGCCGTGGGGCGAGACAAGCTTCGGCCTCTGAGCTCTAACCCGGATCATTTTGCCAAGGAACGGCGTGGTTATGTTGATGTCTAAGTTGGGCTAAATTTCGTGAAGAAATTTTTTTGAAGGAGGGGAGGGTTGTAACACCCCAAATCCCAATTTGGGTTCAGGTTCGGAGACACGGCCTGGGACACAGGCGTGTCCGAGGGCATGTCCTGCTCGTTTTGAGCAGCCTCTCGAGTGCTCGACGAAATGCACTCGAGAAGTTCTCGAGAGGGAACACACCCTGCGACACGAGAGTGTCAGAGGGTGTGTCCTCCTCTGGTCGACGAACTGCGCTCGACGATCGTCGAGCGACAAGTTAAGTTGAGTACACGGCCTGGGACATGGGCTTGTCACATGGCCGTGTACTCAACTTAATTTGCCGCTCGACAATTGTCGAGCGTAGTTCATCGACCAGAGGAGGACCCGACCTCTGACACGCCCGTGTCCCAGGGCGTGTTCCCTCTCGAGAACTGCTCGAGTGCATTTCATCGATCACTCGAGAGGCTGCTCAACTCGAGCAGGACATGCCCTGGGACACGCCCTAGAGTTTGGGGTGTTACAACTCGCCGGTGGGATGGAGATTTATTGTAACGCCCCAAGCCGATCCAACGTGACAACGTCACGGCTCCGCTCTAGGAGGCGCTACAGGGCTGCAGCCCAAGCACCCCAACCCCTCTACAACACTCTGGCGGGTTGTTGGTGGCCACAACCTCCCTTTAATGAGCAAACTCGACTATTAAGCTGGGCCATACAGGGACTTCCTAGGAGGTCACCCATCCCAGTACTACTCCAGCCCGAGCACGCTTAACTATGAAGTTGGTGATGAGATGTGAAGGAACTCCATAGTTAAGCATGCTCGGGCTGGAGTAGTACTGGGATGGGTGACCTCCTAGGAAGTCCCCGTACAACTCAACTTAACAATCGAGTTCGCTCATCAAAGGGAGGTTGTGGCCACCAACAACCTGCCAGAGTGCTGGAGAGGGGTTGGGGTGCTTGGGCTGCAGCTCAATTGGTGATGAGAAGTGAAGGAACTCCATAGTTAAATGTGTTTGGGCGAGAGTAGTACTGGGATGGGTGAACTCTTGGGAAGTCCCCGTACGAACTAGCTTAATGGTCGAGTTCACTCATCAAAGGGAGGTTGTGGCCACCAACAACCCGCCTATGGAGGGAGAGGGGTTGGGGTGCTTGGGCTTCATCTCGGTACCGTCGCCTAGACCGGAGCCGTGACACTGTCACATTGTATCAGCAAGGGGCGTTACAACACCCGTAAGGGAGACCCGGTTCCAGCATGTCCAGTGGTTTGAGGACGTGGTCTTGATCCGACAGATGTCGGATGGGTTCAAGTGCAGACTCTTCGCCATCACCATCAAAGAGAAGGCGAGAGAGTGGTTCCACCAGCTACCGGCCAAATCCATTTACTGCTTCGAGGACCTGCGCCGGGGATTCATGCTGAGGTTCACCACCTCTAATAGGAGGAAGAAGGAGTCAGATTCCCTTTTCCACATAAATTAGGGAGTGAAAGAGACTTTATGGAGTTATGTTGACCGGTTTCAGGAGAAGGTCACCCAGGCCCAACAGATGCCCGAGTATAGCCTAATGATGGTCGTTACCTTACGACTGCAACAAGGTTTCTTCAGGATGGAAGTGAAGAGAGTGCCGCCCTCTCCTACGTAGAGCTGATGGAGAGGGCGACAAAAGAAGTCGATGGGGAGGCGTCGAACCCAGAGTTCCCCCGAAAGCTGGCCAGGTGGGCCACGACGGAGGAGAAGGAGCCAAGGGGTGGCAGAGGTCAGGAGGAAAGGAGAGCTAAACCCCGGTAGAGGGAACAGCGATAGCAGTAACAACAACAATAGCCCAGGTGTGGGCGTTAGGAGCTGGACCGTCGGCTGGGTTGGAGGCCAGAGTGGTAAGATCAGATGCCGCAGAGAGGTTACCAGGGAAGGGACAACCACTAGGGGGGCCAAGATCAGTTTCATCCTCCAGGTTGGAGGCAGGACCAGAGACCTCCCATCCACGATCAAAATCAGACTATGACTATAGCCATAGGGGAGAGGAGGAGAGCACCACGGAGGAGGGGAAGGGAAGTCAAGGTGGAGTTACCCTACTGTGACTTCCACCAAGAGGAAGGGCATGCTACGACCTCATGCCCGGAGTTCCTCGAGATGAGAGGAAATGTGGAGCAATATCAGCAGCAAGGTCGCCAGGAGGTAAGGATTGAGGAGGTCCTACCTCAGGCAGATAAGGATAGCTGTGAAAACTGGGTAGATGTGGGACGCGAGGAGGGATCAGAGTGATCCATGGGGGTGGGGATAGAGGCTTCCCGGAAGGAGAGCCTCCATACTATATACTGCCGGAGCGTTGGCTCCACATCTCAGACCCCACCCCTAGAGGAGAAGATTACCTTTTCGAGGAAGGAAATGTCAGATCATGAGGATCCATTTTGCGATGCGCTGGTCATCTAGATATCCATCAATAATTTCACTATCTTTAGGATCCTTATTGACAACGGGAGCTCCGTCTGTAACACCCCCATCCGTCGTATGGCATATAACAGAAGGTCCAGCTGGAACCCGATGCCATATACCAGGGACAGTCGGAAGGGTTACATAATAATATCGAAATCATACAACTACGACTACTCGCCCTAACACAGAGCATTCTAGCGGAAGCTTTTAAATAGTTGGAAAAACCCATAATTGAATAAACAACTAACATGAATCTCCACAAACTACTATAGGAATGAAACAACAAATACTCTGAAAGTACTTGGCCTTATGGACTTACAAGAGTTCACTTAACATAATAGTGTCTTACATATATCGGCTCGCAGGCCGGCCACACATGACAAAAATAAAATACAACTATTCGCTTTGGACTTCGAGGGCCAGCTCAGCAACATGGGCTTCAGCCCGCTATTGGGAACTCGGCTCTGCAGCACCTGCAAGCAACATTCCACCGTATGGTGGCAAACAAAGTAATGGTCAACCAAAGCCGACCAAATTATAACGACCCCTCCCCTTACTCGGGACGGCGGTGCTCCTTCCCTGCATTTAATTAGCCTAGCTAAACAATAAAGTACAAACATACTTCGCCACATGTGTAGGCTCGCATGGCCAAACACCCTGTGCACTCAGGGCACATTATAGGTGAATCATGTCAATTCAGTGGCTTCACCACCATCCCCGGGATGGCAACATCGTGAGCATTTTAGCCTTTCTGACCAACGTCTAAGGCTCCTGACTATGCCAACGGCCAGTCCCTCTTTGGATCTCTCGCACCGAACCACATAGCCCAGGTCCGATTCCACTTGCCTGTTGCTCACACCACGTAGTCACCTTAAGACGTACGCACAAGCCAAGCTTCTCTCGGATCCCGCATCAATCCAAACGACACTTAACCCAGTTATGTACAAGGTCGGCTCCCCGGCCACCAAGTTAGCAGAATTACATTTCTGCTCAGTTTTTCGGGTGAGCCTTGGAGTTAATCCCCAAGGATCCCTGCTGCAATCTACCGCATAGAAACCTGAAAACACAAAACACAAAGTCTTCTCCGGCAAACCATACAAAATGCAACATCAATGATTCAGACCAACACGTCCGGATAGACTTCACACACAATGCCTATGTCTGTACTTCGATTCCGAACTCTATACGCAACACAAGGGGGACAATTCCCATCAACCCCAAGGAACACCGCGCACTCACCGCACACTCGCGGGAGCGGGTTTCCTTATGCAAAAGAAGGAGAGCTTTCACAATGCAATTTCCTCCACGGATCCGCTCTCGGTTCTCGATTCGGTGCTCCGATGCTCCGACGACAGCCGAAATCCTCCTCTTCCTTCCTCCTTGCTCTCTCCTTTCTCAAACTTCTTAGAAAGAGAATGTTAAAGAGAAAATGAGGATTACAACCTCCATTACCGACCTTAACAGAGCAGGAACACATCTGGGCCGTAAGATCTTAATTAAGGAAAACGAACGGCTCAGATCTGCCCAAAAATCTTCAAACTTGGGCCGAACACGGCCACGCACACGGCCGTGTCCCAGGCAGTGTGCCTTGATTCAGACACGATCATCGAGCACAGAAGAGGACACGGGTCAAGACACGCCCATGTCTCAACCTGACATGCACGTGTCGGTTTCCGACACGCCCGTGTCCCTGGGGCGTGTTACCAATAACTGCCACACCAACCGGCACGACTCATGGGAACACGGGTGGTGACACGGGTATGCACACGCCCGTGTCAGTTGACACGCCCATGTCACGCTGCCGTGTTTCCTGCTGTGTCCTTCTTTGGACACAGCCGGCCAACACAGAGAACCACACGGCCTTGGACACGCTCGTGTCCCAGGCCGTGTACCCCTATACAGATACCAAAAATTCTCTTCGACACGACCAGCTCGATTACGATTTTCGGGGCGTTACAAATCTCCCCCACTTAAAGAATTTTGTCCCGAAATTTTGTAAAGGTACACAAAAATCTAAATGTTACCTGAGTGGAATAACTCGGTGTATTCCTCCATCATAGTCTGCTCTCGCTCCCAAGAAATCACCTCACGCCCGCAGTTATCCCAACGGACTTTAACCATTCGGATTTCCTTGTTGCGGAGTCGTTTAACCTCAAAGTCTTCAATGCGTACTGGCTTGACCTTTGTCGTTAACCCGTACTCAACCGACACTTGATCGACCGCAACGACCTGAGAAGGCTCTTGCATGGCCTTCCACAACAACGATATGTGAAACACATCATGTAGCCCACTCAGCTCCACTGACAGCTTCAATCGATACGATGCTTCGCCAACACACTCCAGGATTTCAAATGGTCCATGGTATCTCAGACTCAGCTTCTTCAAGCGTCGAACCCCCGAGACACCCTTGAATGGCTTGATTTTCAAATATACCCAGTCGCCAACACCGAACTCCATGTTTCTATGCTTGGCGTTATAGTATCTCGGACTCCATGTTATAACATCGACTTATTTGTCTCCAACCAAGACAACGACGTGTGACACTTTCTCCCATATAAGGCCTCGAAAGGCACCATTCCAATACTCGTTTGATAGCTGTTGTTATATGCAAACTCCACCATGTACAGGTGATCTTCCCATTACTTCCGGAAATCCAAGACGCACATGCGAAGCATGTCCTCCATCGTCCGGTTGACACTCTCGGTCTGACCATCTGTCTGTGGATGAAAGGTTGTGCTGAAACTCAGCTTAGTTCCCAACATACTATGCACCAGCCTCCAGTCCTTCGACGTGAAGCGTCCATCTCGGTCACTAACAATACTGTGGGGCACACCATGCAATCGTACAATATTATCTACATAGAGTTTGACTAAATTTTCCACCGGATTTTCCTTCCTGTTCGGGATGAAATGCGACACCTTTGTCAATCTATCCACAACCACCCAGATGGCGTCGTTTCCCCTCTGCGACTTTGGAAGACCATGCACAAAATCCATAGAAATGTCATCGAATTTCCACTCCGGGATAGGCAAGGATTTCAAGAAACCTCCAGGATTCTGGCACTCCGCCTTCACCAAAGCACAAGTTTGGCACTTGGACACATAAAGTACGACACCCTTCTTTAATCCTGGCCACCAAAACAACTTCTTCATGTCCATATACATCTTCGTGCTCCCCTGGTGGATTGAGTACTTGGTATGATGAGCCTCTTATAA
Source organism: Platanthera guangdongensis (assembly GCA_039583875.1). Taxonomy (NCBI): domain Eukaryota; kingdom Viridiplantae; phylum Streptophyta; class Magnoliopsida; order Asparagales; family Orchidaceae; genus Platanthera; species Platanthera guangdongensis. The sequence continues at coordinate 164,216,199 of CM077162.1, forward strand.
CAACTCCCCCCGAAGATTATCAGCACTAGGAACGCATAGGCGACCGTCCATCCATAGTAGTCTGTCCTCAACAGCAAATTGGGAATTTGACCCATTCAAAGATTCATCTAAGATCTGAATCATACTGCTATCCTGAACCAAAGCCCGTCGAACTCTATCAGCTAGGTCATACTGCACCTCTGTCCAATACAATTTCGCCTCGGCACTAGCCTGCTTGTCGACGCCAGATATCTCTAGCGCCTCCAAATCACGGACCAAACTCTCATCATGTACCAACAACCATCTGGATTACGCAGGCGCCCTGTGACTCAACTCATCCGCCACTGTATTTCCTTTCCCATGCATATAATGTATCTCGAAGATGTAGTCCCTGAGGAACTCCATCCACCTCTACTGCCTCATGTTCAGTTCCTTCTAACCTAACAGGTACTTCAGGCTCTTATGATCAGTGTAGATATCGACCTTCACACCGTCCAGATAGTGCCTCCACAGCTTTAGATAAAATATCACAGCCGCTAACTCTAAGTCATGGACCAGATAATTCCTCTCGTGAACCTTCAATTGTCTTGAACCATAGGCAATCACAATCCCATGTTGTAGCAGAACACAACCCAAACCACTGCTCGAAGCATCACTATAGATTTCAAACCCTTCAGTCCCATACGGCGAACATAAAATAGGCACCGTGGTCAACCGCCCCTTCAATTCCTCAAAAGCCTGCTCGCACTCCAGCGACCACACAAACTTTTGATCTTTCCTTGTCAACGTTGTGAGTGGTAGCGCTATCCACGAGAAGTTCTCTACGAAGCGCCTGTAGTAGCCGGCAAGCACCAGAAAGCTCTGGACTTCCGCCACTGTAGTCAATACAGGCCACTCCCATATCGCCACTATCTTCGCCGGATCCACCGCTATCCCTTCTCCACTAACAACATGACCAAGGAACGCTACCGAGGATAACCAAAACTCACACTTGGAGAACTTAGCATACAACTGATTTCTTCTCAACGTCTCCAACACCATATGCAGATGCTTGTAATGATCATCCTCACACTGCGAGTACACCAAGATATCGTCGATAAATACTATCATGAAACGGTCCAGGTACTCTATGAACGTCCTGTTCATCAGATCCATAAACACGGATGGCTCATTGGTCAACCTAAACGGCATGACCGTGAACTTGTAATGCCCAAACCGTGTGCTGAATGTTGTCTTTGGGTTGTCGCTTTCCATTATCCTTAATTGGTAGTATCCGGATTTCAGATCTAACTTCGAATATACTGTTGACCCAACCAACTGATCAAATAGATCGTCAATCCTTGTGATCAGATACTTATTCTTTTCCGTAAGATTGTTCAACTCCCGATAGTCAATATAGAGTCGCAAGCTCCCATCTTTCTTCTTAACGAAGAGGACCAGTGCACTCCAAGGCGACGAACTTGGATGCACATACCCTTACTCTAACAACTCTTGCAGTTGCACCTTCAGTTCCGCCATCTCTCTTGGCGCTATCTAATACGGAGAGTGTGACACTGGTTTGGCACCCGACACTAGCTCAATAGTAAAATCAATATCCCGCTGAGGAGGGGCTCCTGGGAGATCATCCGGAAACACATCAGGATACTCGGACACAACTAGAATATTACCCAGACTTGGCTTAGGCGTTGAAGTCTGCATTAATGTGACAAACAGCTCTGCCCCAGACCGAACTGCCTTGATCACCTAAAGGGCCAACATCAAAATTTTACCCGACCCCTTCATGCCCGCAAACGTAGTCTCCCGATCAGTATTCAGTCCCAACTTAACCTCCTCTCAGTTGTAATCTATGCATGCTCGCTGCTCCGAGATCCAGTCCATACCAAATATTACGTCGAACTCCGCTAATGGCAGTACTGATGCTTGCAAGATAAACTCTAGATCCCCAATACGAATATTAACCACACAGACTCTATCAACGCGCATTGAGCACCCATTGAGTAACAACACATCCAACTTATCTTTTGCCACCGAGGAAGGGACCCCGATGCGCGATACAAATCTTTCGGACAAGAAGGAATGCGAAGCTACCGTATCAAACAGGGCTCTCGCCAGATAATCGAAAATCAAGACAAAGCCTAACACCAACATATAAGCTAACATATAAAAAGGTAACAACCACATAAAGTTAAACTGCTATAATTTAACTCATAAATGTCACCACGTCAGCTTGTTTTATGTCCTCTTGAAGACCAAGGTTATAAACTCTAGGCTGGGCTGGAGCATGGTGGGACGCAGTTGACTCTATCGCCTTCCCTTTTTCTTCATATGTTGCTCCAGGCTTCCTCTCGGACTTTGCACGCCCGCTCCAACACTCACGAGCAAAATGCTCCATCTTTCTGCAGTTATAGCACACTCCTGGGCCTCGACTTGTGGTTGCCCCCATCGCACCAGACGAAGGGGCTGAGCTCGAAGTCTTTGGCTTCTTGTTCCATCACTTTGAACTCTGATTTTTCCCCCTGGGTCCTTCTTCTCTTGCACTTTCTTCACGACCTTTTCCTGCGACCGGGCCGAATTGACTAAGGCTAGGAAGCCCTGCGCCTTAGGCCCAGCAAGGAGTAGCTGTAGGTCGCCACGAGACCCTCATAAAATCGGCTGGTCTTTCGCTACTCTTAAGTAAAAATAACACCAATATAACGACACAACCACATAAACTCATGGAGATACTCATCCATGCTTCTGTCTCCCTGAGTCAAACCAAAGTACTAATTCTCCATCTCAAGCTTCTGAGCAGAGGGTAGATATCTGGCTAAGAACAACCTTGAGAATTCCTCCATAGGCACATTCGCAAGTTGCCTTCCCACTAAGAGGTGAACCTCCAACTCGTCCCACCACAGTCTCGCCTCACCAGCCAAAAGGAAGGTCGCTATGGTGGTCTTCTGCCACTTAACAGTTTCTGTGGTCGTCAAGACCCTCTTTATCGTAGAGAGCCAATCCTCAGCTTGAGTTACCATTCCAATCCCGTCGAACCTCGGAGGATTAAAGCTCATTACATGCTTGAGTTGCTTCTCCGAAGCTCTCCTTGGTGTTACCTGATCAACTGCCACGCGCTCTACCACTCCTGGCTCTGCCACCCTAATCGGTTCTTGCTCATTTACAGGTGGTGCATGGTGCATTTGCCCTACAGGTAGGTCATACGCACCATGGATCCTTATCATATAAATTAGTATGGGCACTTTTATATGATATGTTATATTTGAAAACCTTAACTTATATGTTTGTTTGGGCATTCATATAAGTTAAGGTACTTCTGTGATGGTAGTTTAGTAGTTATGTTGTTTACTTACTGTTCTTTACCTTACTTTACTTGCAGTACTGTTCTTTACCTTACTTTACATGTTGTACTGTTCTTTACCTTACTTTACTTATAGTACTATTCTTTTCTTACTTTACATATAATATATAGAACTGCTAGACTTGATAGTTTAGTTTCATACTCCTTGTTGTCCTCCGCTTCGTCCTCCCGCACGGTGCCTAGGAGCCGCGGGGGCGAGGTGTGGAGGAAATGGCTTAGTCTTTATGACTAATGATCGGTTGCGATCGTATCATTTTAGGAGCTCAAGTAGATGGAGCACCAGCACGACTAGCAGGACGAGGTGGCAGGACTTGAGGAGCTGATACCACCTACTACTACAGCCAGACGTCAGGTGATGACGCTTGTACCGTTGATAGATTAGCTTCCGCTTGTTTGTATTTGTAAGAGAGAGAGAGAGAGAGAGAGAGAGAGAGAGAGAGAGATTTAACGTCCATGTACAAGGCATAAGCTCGTTTCTCTTTCTGTTGTACTCATTGTGGACTACTGTTGTACTTTCATTTTCATATATATATGATATGTACTGTGATTTTTGTGGACTTGTTAGTTACTACTACTTGTTTTACTTCTATTCTCGATTGGCCGAAACTGGTTGAATGATCGCACTCACCGGCAGAATCAGAGTCTTGCGGTGTCGACTAACCTGTAAGTTAGTGTCATCGTAAGGCGGCGGTCTTGGGCATAAGACTGGGTTAACTCCTTGGTAAGGGGAGGGGTCTTACACAGGGCATTAAGGATGTCCTTGGGAGAGTTTTCTTATCTCTTCATATCTCCTTCAGTTATCATGAAGGAGTCTGAGATTAAAAACCTAACAAGATTGAATGATTCAATTTAGTACAGTGACATAAACAACTGCACTTCTTCATTAAAATAATATCACTTCAATATACTTAGTTTTTGATTTCTCAGGATTGCACAACATTTGAAAACTGTTTACCAAAACAGATATTGCATTGCAAAAATCGTCAAATTGCTAGGCCATCGACGTTCACTACTACATCATCAACGTTCACTGCTTTTGCTCTGGTATGAAATTTATAAACAACGGTGATGAAATAGGAAGAGACAATGCACTTTCTAACCATGTAGATGTAAGCCGATATTATCCTCATTGCAATATGAAAGTGGTTAAACATATTTAAGATACAAAAAACACATTCACGGTGCATATAATGCTTATTCCTAGACATCCAGCCATAAATATTTTAGTTCTTCCAAGACCTCCAACCATAAACGGCTTCTTTAATTAAAAACTATGCATATAATTGCTTATTCCTTGTGCTCCAAAAGCGAGCTTCATAGTTTTTGTCATGCATAGTGCATGCATGTCATGATCTTAAGGTTTAATGGATTTAACTTGGTGTTGTTTTACTATCATTTACTAATTTTAGAACTGTTATCAAATATATTTATGTGCCAAGGATCTTAAGGTTTAATGGATTTAACTTGGTGATCTATTTATGTGCCAAGGTTTAATGGATTTAACTTGATGCTTCTTTACTTTAAAACTATGAATTTTCATTATATGTCTTCTTAGTTCTCAATTATTTTTTTGCACCAGTTTTTTGGCTTTGACTTCAGCGGGAATCCGAAAGGGCACCTGATTAAACCTTAAGAACCGTCCTGGCCTCCAACTCCACAACGACCGGCTTACATAAAGTTCTCCCCTAACCCTATAAATATATGTAAGTTAATCACAGTAACAGATTATATTTAACTGTTGTAGTTTTAGCTCTTATATATAACTATTGTAATTAGGCTCTTATACATAACTGTTGTAAATAACGATCATTTATTTAAAATGATCTTTAGATTTCTATGATTTGGGCTAAACATAGTGCATGTGTATATGAGATATAATTTTAGTTTCCAATTCAGTTTAGACCTTTAGCTTCTTTTTTTCATTTGCACTTTCATTCCAAATTTTGGTTTTCATTACACTGTCATCTTTACAAACCAGTATTTGATTTCTGATCAAGTAATCCACAAAACCTTGCTATAACGGCTATGAGTAGATTGTAATGTAAAGAAAAAAAACTAAAATAGTTATGTATAGACCGAGTTTTTATGATTCACAAATCTCAATGGTTTTTTAATTTGATCTGCAATTAATCTTGCAAATATACGAGTTTTTAGTTTGCAAATAAACTGAAATTTATTTCAAGATTGTTTGCAAATACACGAGAAAATTCAGAATACCTACACGAGTTTTTTTAGTTTGGTTTCCACTCTTTGTGTTGTTTGGTCATAATCTGTGTTGATTGTAATCACAACTACATGTCCGCCAAATCTAGAAGTCAACGACTGCCCAGCTTCAAGCACGTGCTGAAAGAAGACGTGAGCTTCGCCATCTACATGCAACAAACACCACCAACTTGCCACCGGGAACATTTCACCCAAGAGGAAGGCCACAAATGTATGCATCATCTCAAGACCGATGTGATGCAACAAATGCTCGAAGAAGAGAAACACGATAACTTCAATGACTCATGGAAACAACCGCTACAACAGAGAATCTCTCCGAAAAATAACAAACTAATAACATGCTGAGAAGTAATCCCACACCACCTTATGTTCAACATCCACATACTCTACATACACTAACAGGTCTAACTCGGTCCCAAACCAACCTCATCTACTCAATTTCATTACACATGTAACTCTAAAACAAGAATTATATTTAAACAACCATAAAACTCTTACCATTTTGTATGTGTTGTGATCCCTCAAAGGGCGCTAACCAATACATAACGACTAGAGCGTGGAGAAGCAAGTACTATAAGACATCAAACAAACGTACAAACACAAATTCAACGAAGAAGTGCACGTCTACAAGAAAAAAGAACGACAAATGAAGCCGATGTATAGATGTCTACGGGTCGTCTACTCTTCTTGGTAGTTTCCCTTATGCCTGTGCAATTTCAACATTTGGACCTACTAATCACTATTGTTGTGTAATAAATTCTCCATATTAACATGATGGAAACAACCCAAATCGAAGAACGACAACTCATTTCATAGCAAGAAACTGTTACCCCACACTTAATGTGCCCACAATCACACTATCCTCCCCTACTATTTGTTCACATAGTCATGCAAAGCTTTTCCACACTGAGAAATCAATTCTATGCTGCAAAGGAGGTTTAGTGGATCTACCTAATATCTCGGCACCGCTTGAGCTACTTGAACTGTACACTGCACAAACTACTGAAGCACGCAACTTTAGGCAGAATATACGTGCTTATAACCACGTATACACCTTCACATCTATGAGAGTAACATTTGATGAAAATATGCCAGCATTTAATCAGGGTATCTATACTTTTAGTGCGCACTGTGCAATATATCACAAGATTGGATCTCTCCTCCCAGAAAATGGTACTCTCCCACGTTACTTGCAAATGTTCATTTATGACGTAGAACAATCTTATCGTCATCTTTTATCAAAAGTCCCAGAGATATTTACCAGAGGTATCAGGATGCTTTGATAGTTGTGCGCAATTTTGGCAAGCTAGATATTTTCCTAACAATAACGTGCAATACTTCGTGGCCGGAGATAATCAACGAGCTTTCTCCTGGACAAATGCCTCAAGATCGCCCAGATTTAATCACCAGAATTTTCCATGCAAAGCTTGAATGTTTAAAGGATGACGTTTTTCACAAAGGCGTTCTTGGTAGAGTGGTTGGTCACGTTCATGTTGTCGAGTTTCAAAAGCGTGGACTACCACATGCACATATGCTATTTATTTTCAACGAGCATGATAGGCTCAATAGTCCAGACGACTATGACGGGGTTGTAAGAGCAGAAATAACGATAAAAACAGAAGAACCCGAGCTATACAATGCAGTACTTAAACATATGATACACAGACCGTATGGTTGATTGAGACCGAACGCGCAATGCATGAAAAATAATGTTTGCAAAAAGGGATTCCCAAAACCTTTCATTGAAAACACAACACACAGAATTGATTCGTACCCCCTATACCATCGTCGGGATGATGACAGGAGAATAACACTGGGTCGTGATGACAACTTGGTAATCGATAATTGCTGGGTCGTTCCGTATAACCCCTGGCTTCTACTCAAATATGATTGTCATATAAATGTGGAAATATGCAGTAGCATTAATAGCATCAAATACCTATACAAGTACGTATACAAGGATCCCAACTGGGTTGCATTTGATGTACGCTTGGTCCCACAAAAAATGTCCCACCCACGACAAATGCCCCGCGGGCCGAAGGCCCGTTCCTGTCACTCATATTAGTTTGATAATTCTTTTTAATATAGTGTATATATATACACTATATTAAAAAGAATTATCAAACTCTCCTATATGCCTACATAAATAAGACATGAAATCCATCACAGTCGTTGGATCAAAAGAGAGAAGAGGAATACAAAAATAAATTAGCCACTCATCATTTCAACCCTAAAAAAACCTCACTGCGACATCTTCTCCACAAAATCGCCCCAACGCCCTCCCCCGTCCCCCCGCTCCCCCCGCTCCGACTCTCGCCATTTCGACGCCAGCCGACCGCCTCTCCGACCAAGCAAAAAGAACATTCGCTGCCTCTCCACTCCAGCATGCCTCCTCTCCGCTCAAGCACCATCAAAGTCTCTTCCCCGACGGTTAGAACCTCCTCCGCTCTCTTCCTCACCGAATCCCTCTTCTGCATCGTGCCTCACTGAATCCCACTTCCGCATCGCGAATTCATAACGCCGTCTTCCGGAGCTCCAAACCCATGTCGCCGTGAAAATCATTTTGCACATGCGCTTTCTTCCATCTGCCATCCTCCCTGATCATCATTATCGCAGCCACCAAACTCCAGATCATAATGCCATCTCGCCACAACCACCACCATGACACCCCTGCATCGCACTCCACTTCGACTTCCATCTTCTTACAACCCAAGTCTGCGACATCCACGAGACTTAGTGAATACAGAAAAACATACGCCAAATATTCACCCTTCACGGGGAGCCCAATCAGGAATTCCCCCCAAACCACTACTTTCCAGTTCTTCCTGGATGATCTTCAACTACTTCTCCCAACAGCTCTTCAAGGGAGAAAAAAGAGGCTTCCATAAGGTAATGATAATTGAGATTTACTTCTAATTTGTGAATAACTCAAAAAGAGTATTTTTATTTACTTATAACTCCACATATATGTTTGTTTGAATTCATTCTTGCATATATATGCTTCCTACCAATTATATTGATTAGATAATCTGCAATTTGAATATAAATTGTTTTTACTACAATTGATGTTTCATTTTTTTACTGCATAGAGAACTTCAATCGATGCAATAGGTGTTTCACAACTATAGTGGTTGGGATAAGAATTCATTCTCTAAAATTTACGATGCAATGGGTGTTTCTCTAAATTTACGATGCAATAGGTGTTACTACAATCGATGTTTCATTTTTACTATATAGAGAACTTCAATGGATGCAATAGGTGTTTTACAACTATAGTCGTTGGGATACCAATTCATTCTCAAAAATTTACGATGCAATGAGTGTTTCTCTAAATTCATTTTTACTGCATGGAGAATTTCAATTGATGCAATAGGTGTTTCACTACTATAGTGGTTTGTTAAAATTCAACAACCTGTCACTACTATCACGTTGAATTTTCTCCAGGTGGTCAGCAGGATAGCCTAAAGCCAAATTAATATTCTCAAAACTATCCAGTTCACACCTTGATCACGCGAAAACTTCCCTGGACCTTGAAGTGAGCAGGGGTTATCTCAACTGAAGTCAATCAACCAGCAAACACATGCAGCACAAGCGTCTTTATTGATTCACAGCTAACTTCTCTACACAGTGAGACATACACGACGAGACATGCTTCACCAACCAACACTCAAGGGAAAGCAGAGACTACAAAAAACAAGACAAGAAAAACAAGTTGTGCGGACTCAACTACAAGCCGCCGGTCTACTACTATGGAGTCCGCTCTGTCCGCCAGGTCTCCAGACCGCAACCCAAGCTGCGCGGACTACCACTTATTCCAATGCTCGCTCTAGCCGCCGATCTGCAAGTCGCGATGCCGAATAGAACAGTCCGCCTGAAGCAGGTGACTTCTTGAACCCCGAACCAAGTTTCCAAAGAGAAGACTGTCTGGTTGCTGTCCGTGACCCGCTGCTTTCCGCATGTTGCTTAACCGCAGAGTCCACACTGTCGCTAACCGCAATCAGAGCCAAGTCCTGACTTTCCAGCGCTATCCGCACAACCTGCACAACACACCCGGTCAACTCAATCAAACCGCGTGGACACCAAAAGGCAGTCCGCAGCAACCTGTGCGGGCTCAAGTTACTGTTCACTTACGCATGAAGGTTCTCACTTCCTGATATGACAAGGGTCCTATTTATAGGCACGATGATGAGTGTGGTCACCACCCTAGCCGATAAGATTACCGCCACATCCCGCAGCAAGACTTCTTCGCAGTCGGTGGATACAATCCAGTCCGCCGCACCTGTGCAAGATAGCCAGCCCGCCTAGCTTATCCAAGGCCGGACTCTAATTTCCAGTCCGCCTTGTCGCCAAAGTCCAAGCCGCCAAGATATCACCAAGGACGGACAGCAACACCAGTCCGCCTTGTCGCCAAGGGCCAAGCCAGGACCACCACAGCCGAACTCCGCAGCAACAGTCTGCTAATTCGCAGACACATCACTTCAGTCCGCCAATCTCGAGCCTACGGCTTCGCCACCAAGGCAACTGCCGGGTTCAGTCGGACATGCTGTTCGAGTATGCCCATACTATGGACAACACTAGTCTGCATACCCTGCAGATAACTCCAGTCCGCAGGCCGAGTCCATAGCCTTGTTACCAAGACACCTTCTGGACTCAGCGGACTCCAGCTCTAGTCTGCTTACACAGCAAACTTCCAGTCCGCATATACTGCAGACTATAGTCCGCATATCCCATGTCCACAGCCATGCCAGCAAGGCAGCTGTCGGACTCAGCGGACACCCTGCTTCAGTCCGCACATCCCGAGCCCACAGCTTTGCCACAAAAGCTGCTGCCGGACTCAGCAGACACCTGACATAAGTCTGCCCATAGTTGCGGAGAAAACCTCCAGTCCGCTCATCCCCAAACTCGCAACCAAGGCACATGCACTTCTGCCGAGCTTGGCGGACTGTGAAACAGGCCGCACTCTACTGCACGATCTCCCCGGACTAAGCCAACCATGGAATTGGTTCAGACCCAAGTACACACCACTGGCCACTAGGGCCAGTCCGCACTTACTGGCGGACATTGGAACCAGTCCGCCTGTACCGGCGAACTCCAGTATCAGTCCGCACTGACTGGCGGTCTCCGAGACTTCCACTTGCCGCTGCACTAGAGAAATACCAAGGCAACTGCCAAACTGGTCTGCCGAGCTCCAGTTCTTCAGTCTGCTTCATGCCAGACTCCGCGGCTGGAAATTCTAGCCGCCCGGTTACTTCCTGGGATCCAACTACCTGCTGAGCACAAGTCTGCCTGGCTAACCACCGCTACTGTCCGCGTAGTCCGCATGAACAGACCGCCCAGGACGCTACTGAGCAAACCGTCTACAACATCCCTGCCGACTTAGCAGTCCGCCAACCCTGTCCGCGTAGTCCGCGTGGATAGGTCCAAGTGCTCCATTCACCCACTTTCACTTCACAAATTTCAACACTCCCCCTTGAAGTGAGAAGTGGTGAATTACTCCAGCAGCTCCCGTAACCTTGCACCTGATCCCTCCGATAGCATCTACGAAGAAATGTCCAAGACGTAGTCCTCGCCCCACATATCATGGACCATGAGGGAGCCCTCCAACATCTCCAAAAAGGAGCCATGCTTCCCTCTGCCTTTTTCAGCTTCAACCACCACTCATGCATCACAGGAGTATCACCAACTACCTTGGGCACAAAAGCCCAAGCCTCGTTACCTTTGAGAGAAGCCACCTCTTCAGCCTTGGTGTCAACCACCTCCTTGATTCTAGTGGGGTCATCACAGCCAGAAGAAACTTGCTCAACCTGAGGGCTAACAAAGAAACACAGAATCAAGCCTGCCGTGTTCCCTTCACTATATCGAGCTGGTGGCTTACTGATCCTCTTCGATCTTCGAAGAACCGGATAACGGCTAACCACCTCCGCTGCTTCTGAACCATCTTCGTTCCCGGGCGAATCCGGAATAATGCTCTTCTTGCTCCATGAACATGATGCCTCCTCACTGGAACCAGGAGCACCTGGAGCAACGCTCCCCCTGCTACCTGAATTAGAAGACTCCCCTCTTAAATAAGAACTGCCTGAAACATCGCTCCCCCTGCTTCCTGAACCAGAAGTCTCCGCCTTCGAGCCAAAAGTACCTGGAGCATCGCTCCCCCTACTTCCTGACCCTGGTGCCTTTGCCCCGGAGCTAGAACAACCTAGATCTCATGGTGACTCCGCTAGCTCCCCATAAACCTTAGCAGCAGCCTCCTTCAGCCCACCATCTGACCTGCTCATCTCTAGCTCCACATGAGAGCTACCGCAATACGGCGTCAACTCATCAAAGACAATATCTCTCGACACGATGAGTTTCTTCGTCGCAGGATCCATACATCTCTATCTTCTCCTATGTTCATCATACCCAACAAAGACTAGCTTTGTATTGAGAACACCCAGAGATTGTATGTAGAAGATAGATCCAAATACTCGTAGGTGCTTCACACTGGGCTTTACTCCTAACATCAGCTCATAAGGAGTCGTCACATAAATCGGACTAAGAGGCATCTGATTGATGACATGAGCAGCACAGGCTATCCCTTCCACCCAAAGATCCTTAGGAACGCCTTTACTCTAAAGCCAACACTTGCAGGTCTCCGTTAACCAACGGATCATCCGAGCTGCAATACTGCCTTGCTGTGAAGTATATCCACAAGAAATCCCCTTCCGGATCCCTTGCTTCCTGCAAAAGTTTGAGAACTCGGTTGAGGCAAACTCACCACCGATGCTTGTCCTCAACTTCTTGATCCTCAGGCCAAGCTGGCCTTCCACAAGCTTCTTGAACTCCACAAACAAGCGCATCATATTGGACTTCTTCTTCATGAAGTACACCCAAGTATACCTTGAATAGTCATCAACCAATATCAACAGGAACATGCTGCCTCCAAGACTGGCGGTGACGGTCGGTCCAACCAGAGCACAATGGATAACCCCAACGGTGCTTTACATCTGGATTGTGCCTTATCAACCATGATGCGATAAGCTTCACTTTGCTGACATCCCGCATACCCCTGACCATCATCATAAGATGACAATCTAGGCAAGCCTCTTACGAGTCTTCTTTCCGCCATTGCTTTCAGCTTGTCCATCCCTACATGCCCCAGTCTTTCATGCCAGATAGCTCCACTATCACTGGCCTTCATCCGATCAGCACCAGAACTTGTTGAACACCCAACAAAGTTCTCCTCCTTGCCTCCAACACGAGCTACGTTCGCCGAGAGCAAGGTAACCATGCACTCTTCCTGAGATGACCATGCTGCTTGCATTTATAGCACCTTGGTCCTTCCTTCCTCTTCCCATCATGCCTAGGAGAACCACTCCTCTCTTATTGATATGAAGTAGAAAGACCATCCTCTGTAGCAACCTTCACCTCTGTTGGAACACCCTATTACTGATTTGGGCAAGGATCACTATGTCTCTTAGGAAACCTATTTTGACCTCATTGTATAGATCTAAAGGTCAATTAGAATTGAGTCTAAGGGTTAGTACTTAGGTTTGAAAGCTGCCCTCAAGACCAGAGATTTCAGTTTTGGAGACCAAGTCATTTCGTCAAGCTCAGTACGACGAATCGTCGAACTCCATTCGACGATCATTGAGCTCACTTCGACGAATCGTCGAACTCCATTCGACGATCGTTGAGCTCACTTCGACGGATCGTAGAACTCCATTCGACGATCTCTGAGCTCAACTTCGACAAGTCGTCGAACTCCATTCGACGATCTTGGAGCTCAGATAGACGATCTTGACTCCAGTTTGATTCTCTATCTCTGAGCTCAGTTCGACGATAGATGAGCTCAGATCGACGATCTCTGTTTCTGTCTAAGTCCAATCTCTGAGCTCAGTTCAACGATAGTGGAGCTCAGTTCGACGTTTCTCTGAAGAGTTCAATGATTTTCAAGATTCAAATTCAGACAGATGTAGAATTATTGTCAGCATTTAATTCAGAGATTTTGTAGCCGTTTTCAATTAATCTGGAGCAAGTTTCAAGGAATTTTCAAGGAATGATTTTATTGGACTTTCCTCCAGAAAACAAATACATTTAAGGAAGTCATTTATTGACAGGTTAACGACTATCTTGGACAGTGGATCATTTCTATTCAGACAAGGAATAAAAGATCACATTTTTCATTTTCTGATATACAAGAAGAACAAGAAGTTAGACACATATTCTCTACGACAACAACTCTTACAACACAACAATCACACAAGAGAAAGAAAGAGAGTTGCAGACATTCTCAGTCTCAAGAATTCATACAAGAACACATCACCAAAGGAGATCAACTGACTGAAATTTTCAGATCTCTTTTGATTCAAGTGTTCAAAGGCCATCATCATTCAAGACTCCAGACACCTCACATTTCAGTTGCTGCTGAAATCATCTTTTACTGGAGATCAATCATTTGAAGGCCTATCACCCTACTGCAAAGCTTCACTTCCTGAACAACTCAAGATATCAGGGGGAGCTTTGACAACATCCACTATCTTCTCACTGACTATTAACAGAGAAAATCTTCTCATCTCTCTCTCTCTCTCTCTCTCTCTGCTGTAAAGGGTTTTTCAAACTCCCTTCAAAAGTTTATGTTTGGTTTCTGAGACCTTATCAACACTCAGTGGTGGCAAAACACCTGATCAAAAAAATCTGGTTTGATTTTTGAGCACCTTATCAAAAGCTCATTGGTGCCCAGGACACCTGATCAACTCATCCTGCAGTGGATTCCTACCTAGGGTGGTAGAAGAGTGGATGTACCCAGGTTGATTGGGGAACCACTATAGCTCCTTGTGTCTTCTGGTTGCTTGTCTTTCTTTTGTTTCTGGCTGTGATTTGTGATTGGTTTGTGATTAGATTGCTTTGTGATATATCTGTGATTAGATAGTTGCTGTGTTTAGATTTACTGTTTATTATTAGCTTCCTTGTTCACTTAGGAATACAACAACAGTTGTAAAAAGTTTTTAGCAAACACAATACTCTATTCACCCCCCCCCATCTAGAATATATCATATCTAACTTGCACTTTTAACCTCCTTCCTGAACAACCCATCAAGGGAAGTCCAAACCTCCGTAGCTGACCGACATCCATGGATGTGGCCCAAGAGCTCCGATGAGATCACCTGCTTGAGAATAGACTCCACTTTCGCATTTGTCTCCTTCCAAGCTCTCATCGCTTCAGTATTTCCAGCAGTAGCCTGTTGTCTTTCTGCTCCGCATACAACCTCCCAAAGGTCCTCACCAAGAAGAAAGCTCTTTATACATGACTTCCACCTATCAATGTTTGTCTCTGTAAGGAGAACAATTCCAAGACAACTTGCATCCTCCATTGCCAAGGATCTACCATTGGTTCCCTCTTCAAAGATACAACGCCACTTCAGTTGATCACTGCTTATCCACTCCAATCCAGCTACGAGAACAAGTTCACTGCTCAAGCAACTGAACCTGCCTCTGATACCATGTCAAAATTCAACAACATGGCACTACTACAACGTTGAATTTTCTCCAGGTGGTTAGCAGGATAGCCTAAAGACAAATTAATATTCTCAGAACTATCCAGTTCACACCTTGATCACGCGGAAACTTCCCTAGACCTTGAATTGAGCATGGGTTATCTCAACTGAAGTGAATCAACCAGCAAACACATACAGCACAAGCGTCTTTATTGATTCACAGCTAACTTCTCTACACAGCGGGACATACATGACGAGACATGCTTCACCAACCAACACCCAAGGGAAAGTAGAGACTACAAAAAACAAGACAAGAGAAATAAGCCGCACAGACTCAACTACATGCCGTCGGTCTACTAACTATGGAGTCCGCTCAGTCCTCCAGGTCTCCAGACTGCAACCCAAGCCGCACGGACTACCCCTTATTCCAATGCTCACTCTAGCCACCGATATTCAAGCCGCGATGCTGAATAGAACAGTCCGCCTGAAGCAGGCGACTACTTGAACCCCGAACCAAGTTGCCAAAGAGAAGACTGTCTGGTCGCTGTCTGCAACCTGCTGTTTTCTGACTGTTGCTTAACCGCAGAGTCCCCACTGTCCCTAACCGTAATCAGAGCCAAGTCCTGGCTTTCCACGCTATCTGCACAATCTGCACAGCACACCCGGTCAACTCAATCAAACTACGCGGACACCAAAAGGCAGTCCGCAGCAACCTGTGCGGGCTCAAGTTACTGTTCACTTACGCATGGAGGTTCTCACTTCCTGATGTGACAAGAGTAATATTTATAGGCACGATGATGAGTGTGGTCACCTCCCTAGCCGATAAGATTACCGCCACATCCCGCAGCAAGACTTCTCCGCAGTCCGCGGATACAATCCAGTCTGCCGCACCTGTGTAAGATAGCCAGCCCTTCTAGCTTCTCCAAGGCCAGACTCCAATTTCCAGTACGCCTTGTCTCCAAAGGCCAAGCTGCCAAGACATCACCAAGGCCGGACAACAACACTAGTCCTCCTTGTCGCCAAGTGCCAAGCCAGGACTACCACCGCCGGACTCTGCAGCAACAGTCCGCTAATCTGCAGACACAACACTTTAGTCCACCAATCCCGAGCCTACGGCTTTGTGACCAAGGCAACTGCAGGGCTCAGGTGGAAATGTTGTTCCAGTCCGCCCATACTATGGACAGTACTAGTCTGCATACCCTGCAGATAACTCCAGTCTGCAAGCCGAGTCCATAGCCTTGTTACCAAGACACCTTCTGGACTCAGCGGACTCCAGCTACAGTCTGCTTACACAGCAAACTTCCAGTCTGCATATACTGCAAAGTACAGTCCGCATATCGCAAGTCCACAGCTATGCCAGCAAGGCAGCTGTCAAACTCAGTAGACACACTGCTTTAGTCCGCACATCTCGAGCCCACAGATTTGCCATAAAAGATACTGTCAGACTCAGCGGACACCTGACATCAGTCCGCCCACAGTTACAGACACAACCTCCAGTCTGCTCATCCCCAAACTCGCAACCAAGGCACATGCACTTCTGTCGAGCGTGGTGGACTGAGAAACATGCCACACTCCACTGCGCGATCTCCCCGAACTGAGCCAACCATGTACTTGGTTCAGACCCAAGTCCACACCACTGGCCATTAGGGCCAGTCCGCACTTACTGGCAGACACTGTGTAACGCCCCGAAACTCAAAGGAGCAAAGGGGGATGTTTTGGGCCAGTTTGAGTTCTGGCTGCAGGCACACGGCCTGGGATACGGGCGTGTCCCAGGGCGTGTCAAGCCTGTGTCGACACTAAGGCGCGAAGTCGACACTTTGGTCTCGACATT
This sequence comes from Platanthera guangdongensis, assembly GCA_039583875.1. NCBI lineage: Eukaryota > Viridiplantae > Streptophyta > Magnoliopsida > Asparagales > Orchidaceae > Platanthera > Platanthera guangdongensis. The sequence goes on from CM077162.1 coordinate 164,233,057, forward strand.
GTGTCGAGACTGGGCACACGGCCTGCGACACGGGCGTGTCGCAGGGCGTGTCGACCCGTGTCGACACTTAGCCGTGAAGTCGACATAGTGCTTTGACGTTGTGTCGAGACATGGCACACGGCCTGCGACACGGGCGTGTCGCAGGGCGTGTCAACCCGTGTCGACACTCGTCCCGCGAAGTCGACACTTTGGTGTCGACAATGTGTCGAGACATGGCACACGGCCTGCGACACGGGCGTGTCGCAGGGCGTGTCGACCCGTGTCGACACTTAGCCGCGAAGTGTCGAGACCATGTACACGGCCTGGAGCCCAAGCGTGTCAAGGTGACACGGGCAAGGACATGGGCGTGTCCTAGAACCCGTGCAGTGCTCGGGTTGAAAACGGGGAAAAATCATGGGGTACACGGCCGGCTACACGGCCGTGTCAGGTGGAACACGGGCGTGTCAGCTCGAACACGGGAGTGTTCGATACCCGTGTGAGGTTCCAGGTGATTCGATTTTGACGGCGAATGAGGCACACGGCCCTGGACACGGGCGTGTTCCAGGCCGTGTTCGGTCCAGATTGGGCATTTCAGCCCCGAATCAAAGCCGTTCGTTTTCTTAGGTTGAGATCCAACGGCTGGGGGTTGATCCTGAAGGGATATACCCGTGAGTTGACTTAGAAAACCTCACTTTTCTCGTGGGCGAATTCTTTTTTAAGGGGTGGTGAGCACATCGTGTGCGTCATCGTAATAACAGTGAAAAGAACCCATGAATGTCCACTTAGGAATGAAAATACTCGTGTTTGAGGAACCTGCGTGTTCCTATAATTGCTGTTTGCAATTTATTTGGTCGCTTAACGGTGTTTTGTACCACTATAGGTGACCAGAAGTGGTGTTGGGCCGTCAGAACGCCGAGTTTCTGAGGCTAGTAGTGCACCGGATGTTGCTCCTGCAACACCTCTGTCGGCTGAAAACATACGATTGGTTGCTGAAGTGGTGTTGGCCGTGATCAATGCGCAGCCTGGAAGGCAAGCGCAGCAGCCCGCTCCTGTGATGGAGCAAGTACCTCTGCAAGAGGCTGAGCCGAGGAGGGTGGAGCAAGTGATTGTGGAACCAATAGTGCCAAGGAGGGCAACTGAGAGGCAGCTGAAGCATGTAATGAGCTTTAACCCTCCGTTATTCTCGGGGTTGGGAACCCCATCTCAGGCTGAAGACTGGCTCTCCAGGGTGAAGAGAGTCATGACAGCGACGGAGACGGAGGAGTGGCAAATGACCACCATTGCTACGTTCCTTCTGGACGGGGAAGCGAGGATGTGGTGGGAAGGATTGGAGCTGCACTTACTGAGAGGTAGGCAACTTTGTGATGTCTCGATGGAGGAGTTCTCGAGATTATTTTTGGCTAGATACCTCCCTTCGACGCAGAAGATAGCGTTGGAGAATGAGTTCCTGAAGTTAGTACAGGGTGAGAGGAGCGTGGATGAATATCTCCACGAGTTTACGCGTTTGAGTCGTTATGCTAGCTCCACCATCATGGATGAGGAGCGCAAGACTAATCGCTTCTATGAAGGCCTGAGGGATGAGTTGAGACTATTACTGTCGGGGCCAATGACGCAGGGTTTCTTAACCTTGGTCAATACTGCCCGGTCCTTGGAGAAGGACATGAAGAGCGTGCAAGCGAAGAAAAGCTTGGGTGAGAAGAAATCTGAGTTCAGAGTGCCGACTGCTTCAAAGTCCGGCTATCGGAGGTCTTTCAAGAAGCTTAGGACTTCGGGTCCAGCTCCTTCTGGCGCTTCTGGGGAGACTACGGGTCGGACCCCGGGTGCGTGTTTTACATGTGGAAAGACGGGGCATTTCGCCCGTGATTGTTGGAGCGGACGTCCTAAGTCCGAGAGGAGGCCGGGAGCTACTTATGAAGAGAAGGGAAAGGCGGTGGAATCGACCGCATCCCACTATGCTCCGGCCCAACCAAGGGTCTACAATCTTGGCCAACAGGAGGCCATTAAACAAGTTGACGTGGTGACAGGTATGGTTTAATTTATAGCAAGTCAATTCCTTTATATGCTTGTTATGCACATGTTACCTTACCACTACTTGTTTAGGATTTGTGTTGATTTGTGAAAATCCGGCACGAGCACTCTTTGATACGGGAGCTTCACACTCCTTCTTGTCCGAAGGATTTATATTACGCATCGGAGTCCCTTCTTCGATGGCGAAGGATAAGTTGGATGTGTTGTTGCCAAATGGGTGTTCGATGCGAGCGGATAGGATCTGCGATGTTAAGATTCGTATTGGAGAGCAGGAGTTTGACCTGCGGGCGTCCTTACTTCCGTTGGTGGAGTTTGACGTCATATTTGGCATGGACTGGCTCTCGGAGCAGCAGGCCCATATAGATTGCGGTAGCAAGGAAGTCAAGCTGGGAGCAAGTCGTGAGACGACTTTTACGGGCTTAAAGGGGTCGAGCAAGACGTTGATGTCTGCTCTTCAGGTGGTGAAGGCGGTTCGTGCCGGAGCAGAACTGTTCTTTACACTAGTGGAGGTTGCAAAGCCGAAGCCCGCGATGGATTGTATTTCAGTGGTATCGGAATACCCTGATGTGTTCCCCGCAGATCTTCCTGGAGCCCCGCCTCAGCGGGAGATAGATTTTACTATCGAGCTAGTGCCAGGTGCAAAGCCTGTGTCACGATCTCCGTATCGGCTAGCGCCTAAGGAAATGGCGGAGCTGAAAGTTCAACTGCAAGAGTTGTTGGAGCAAGGGTATGTGCGCCCGAGTTCTTCGCCTTGGAGCGCACCGGTCCTCTTTGTTAAGAAGAAGGACGGAAGCTTGAGATTATGTATTGATTATCGGGAGCTAAACAAGCTGACTGATAAGAACAAGTACCTGATCCCCCGGATTGATGATCTCTTTGATCAGTTAGTCGGGTCGATGATGTACTCGAAGTTAGATCTCAATTCTGGGTACTATCAGCTGCGGATAAGGGAGAGTGATATCCCGAAGACAGCGTTTAGTACGAGATACGGGCATTATGAGTTTACGGTCATGCCATTTGGGCTGACTAATGCGCCGTCAGTATTCATGGATTTGATGAACAGGACGTTCAGGGAGTACCTGGACCATTTCGTGATCGTCTTCATCGACGATATTTTGGTGTACTCGCAAAGTGAGGAGGATCACTTCAAGCATCTCCATTTGGTGTTGGAGACACTCAGGAGAAACCAGTTGTATGCCAAGTTCTCGAAGTGCGAGTTTTGGCTATCCTCAGTGGCGTTCCTCGGGCATATAGTGAGTGGAGAGGGTATTGCTGTGGATCTGGCGAAGATTGTTGCGATACGGGAGTTGCCTGAGCTTGCTACGGTAGCAGAAGTCCGGAGCTTTTTGGGGCTTGCCGCCTATTATAGGCGCTTCGTAGAGAACTTCTCGCGGTTAGCGTTACCTCTCACTACTTTGACGAGGAAGGAGCATAAGTTCGTTTGGACGCCGGAGTGCGCGCGAGCTTTTGAGGAGTTGAAGTGTCGGTTGACCACGGCGCCTGTGCTGAGTTCGCCATGTGGAACCGAAGGCTATGAGATATATAGCGATGCTTCGGGCAGCGGTTTGGGTTGCGTGCTACTGCAGCACGGAAGCGTGATAGCTTATGGCTCGAGACAGCTAAAAGTGCATGAGAGGAATTATCCGGTCCACGACTTGGAGTTGGCGGCCGTGATTTTTGCCTTGAAGCTGTGGAGACACTATTTGTACGGTGTGAAGATTGATATCTACACCGATCACAAGAGCCTGAAGTATCTTATAGATCAGAAGGATCTGAATATGCGGCAGCGTAGATGGATGGAGTTCCTGGGGGACTATACATTCAAGATCCACTACGTGCCTGGCAAAAGGAATGCGGTTGCGGACGCGTTGAGTCCCCGAGCCCCAGCTCAAGCAAATTGGCTATCAGTGCATGATGAGCGGTTGGTGCAGGAGTTGGAGGCGTTGGAGATTGTTTGTGTGGATAGACAATCTAGTGCTGAAGGAGTGCTGAATTGGACTGAAGTCCAATATGACCTGGCTGATCGGATTCGGCAGGCTTTGGATATGGATGCTCATATGAAGCAGTTCATGATAGAGGCTCTGGATGGGTCAAATTCCCAATTCGTCGTGGAGGACGGATTGCTGTGGAAAGACAGTTGTTTGTGCGTCCCAAGTGTTGGCAATTTACGGGTGGAGTTGTTGTACGAGGCACACCATACCAAGTACTCGATTCACCCGGGGAGCACGAAGATGTACCGCGATATAAAGAAACTGTTTTGGTGGCCGGGTTTGAAGAAGGATGTGGCGCTATACGTAGCGAAGTGCCAAACTTGCGCCTTGGTAAAGGCGGAGTGCCAAAAGCCGGGAGGATTTCTTAAGTCCTTGCCTATTCCGGAGTGGAAATTCGACGACATCTCTATGGACTTTGTGCATGGTTTGCCAAGGTCGCAAAAGGGGAACGACGCCATTTGGGTGGTTGTTGATCGATTAACAAAGGTGTCGCATTTTATTCCGCATAGGAAGGATGATCCGGTGGAGAAGATGGCAAAGCTTTATGTGGATAACATAGTACGGCTTCATGGTGTGCCCTGCAGCATCGTGAGTGACCGAGATGGGCGGTTCACGTCCAATGATTGGAGGCTTGTGCAGCAAATGTTGGGAACAAAGCTGAAGTTTAGCACGGCCTTCCATCCGCAAACGGATGGGCAGACCGAGAGGGTCAATAGAACCATGGAAGACATGCTTCGCATGTGTGTCTTGGATTTTGGAAAGCAATGGGAGGACCACCTTTATCTGGTGGAGTTCGCATACAACAACAGCTACCAAGCGAGTATTCAGATGGCACCTTTCGAGGCCCTATATGGTAGAAGATGTCGCACGCCGTTGTCTTGGTTAGAAACGGGCGAGTCAAAGTTGTATAAGCGATCGGAAGTGGATGATGCTACTTCATTGGTGAGAACCATTCGGGAGAGGTTGTTTATTGCTCAGGACCGGCAAGCAAAGTACTATAATGCCAAGCACAGGAACGTGGAGTTCGTTGTGGGCGATTATGTATACTTAAAGATCAAACCGTTCAAGGGTGTCTCGCGGGTGCGGCGATTGAAAAAGCTAAGCCCGAGGTACCTTGGACCGTTCGAGATTCTGGAGCGAGTAGGAGAAGCGGCCTATCGGCTGAAGCTTTCAGTGGAACTAAGTGGTTTACATGATGTATTCCATATTTCGGTGCTTCGGAAGGCGGTGCAAGAGCCTACGCAAGTGATCGCGGTCGATCAAGTGCCGGTGGATAGTGGGCTAACGACAAAAGTCAAGCCCGTGCGGATTGAGGACTCGGAGGTCAAGCGGCTACGCAATAAAGAGATCAGGATGGTCAAGGTCCGGTGGGACAATTGCGGTCGTGAGGAGCTCTCTTGGGAGCGAGAGCAGACGATGCTTGACGAGTATCCGGAGTTGTTCCGCTCAGGTACAAATTTTGGTTTTGTACATGTTTTTCCCTTTATGTAATTTCGTGGGCGAAATTCTTTTAAGAGGGGTAGAGTTGTAACGCCCCGAAAATCAAAGGAGCAAAGGGGGATGTTTTGGGCCAGTTTGAGTTCTGGCTGCAGGCACACGGCCTGGGACACGGGCGTGTCCCAGGGCGTGTCAAGCCTGTGTCGACACTAAGGCGCGAAGTCGACACTTTGGTCTCGACATTGTGTCGAGACTGGGCACACGGCCTGCGACACGGGTGTGTCGCAGGGCGTGTCGACCCGTGTCGACACTTAGCCGTGAAGTCGACATAGTGCTTTGACGTTGTGTCGAGACATGGCACACGGCCTGCGACACGGGCGTGTCGCAGGGCGTGTCAACCCGTGTCGACACTCGTCCCGCAAAGTCGACACTTTGGTGTCGACAATGTGTCGAGACATGGCACACGGCCTGCGACACGGGCGTGTCGCAGGGCGTGTCGACACTTAGCCGCGAAGTGTCGAGACCATGTACACGGCCTGGAGCCCAGGCGTGTCAAGGTGACACGGGCAAGGACACGGGCGTGTCCTAGAACCCGTGCAGTGCTCGGGTTGAAAACGGGGAAAAATCATGGGGTACACGGCCGGCTACACTGCCGTGTCAGGTGGAACACGGGCGTGTCAGCTCGAACACGGGAGTGTTCGATACCCGTGTGAGGTTCCAGGTGATTCGATTTTGACGGCGAATGAGGCACACGGCCCTGGACACGGGCGTGTGCCAGGCCGTGTTCGGTCCAGATTCGGCATTTCAGCCCCGAATCAAAGCCGTTCGTTTTCTTAGGTTGAGATCCAACGACTGGGGGTTGATCCTGAAGGGATATACCCGTGAGTTGACTTAGAAAACCTCACTTTTCATGCCTTATCATTTCTCCAAGTCCTTGGAGAAAGAGGAGAGCCATTGAAGGAAGAAGAACTAGATCCCGCCATTGAAGGAGCTTCGGAGCTCCGAATCGCAAGCCGACTCCGGATCCACGGAGGCAACGCAAGTGCGGTGATTTTCATCCGGATACTTTTCAATGGCGCCAAAGAGGAACTCAAGGGTAACGATCCTCATCTTGAGCATGAGTCGCTCTCTTTTTTTGCATAGGAAGCCCGCTCTCGCGAGTTTGCGGAGAGTTGGCGGCGTTCCTTCGGGTAGATATGTGAAGTCCCCATTGTTTAGAGTTCGTATGCGAGAACGAACATAGGCATGATGTGTGAAGCCTACCCGGACATGTTGGTCTGGATCGGTGATGTTGCATTGCATAAGGCCGGAGAAGACTCCGTGCTATTGGTTGTTTTTTGGGTTTTCTACGCGGTAGATTGCAGCAGGGAGCCTTGGGGACTAACCCAAAGGTGCACCCGGAAAACTGGGCGGACACGAGGTCTTGCCAACTTGGTGGCCTGAGAGCCAACTTGAACATAACTGGGTTATGTGATTTGTGATGGACACGAGACTCGTTGGAAGTTTGACCCGCGCATATGGCTTAAATTGTCGTTGCGATGTGAGCACGGGTTAGATGGAACCGTACCCGTTCTATGTCGTTCGGTTAAAGAGACCTAAAGGCACGTGGCACTTACCGTTGGCATAGAGTTGGGTCTTCGGCGGTTGATGGCTTAAATTGACGTGACCAATGCCAGGAAGACAAATTGCTCATAGGATTGGCCGTCAGTTGGTGGTGGTGAGTCCGGAATGTTGGTGGCTTAAATTGACGCGACATAGACCGGTTCACCGAGAATGTGCCCTGAGTGCACGGGGCGTGTGGCCGTGCGAGCCAACGCCTGTGATGTAATGGCTATGGATTTATACTTTGCTCGCTTATGCTAATGAAATGCAGGGAATGAGCATCGCCGCCCCGAGTTGGGGGCAGGATCATTATAATTTGGTCAGCATTGCTGACCGTTGCCTTGTTTTGCCACCGTGCGGTGGTTTGTTGTTTGCAGGTGCAGCTGGACCAAGCGGTCAATAGCGGGCTAAAGCCCTTTTTGCGAAGCCGGCCCTCGAAGGCCCGAATGGAAATGTTTATTGCTTTATTCATGTATGACCGGCCTGCGTGCCGTGGTTTGTAAATCATGTAACAGACAAGTGAAACATGTTGTAAGGCATTAAGGCTTGTTTTGAGTATTTTTGTAATAACATTCCTTTTGGTATTAGTGGACATTCATGCTCCTATGCTGGGTTCTTGTTTTGCAACTCTTATAAACTGCTTCCGCTAGAATGCTCTGTGTAGGACGTTGAGATTGGTTGGATGGTTTCCATAAGTAACCACCCGGTCTGTCTGTGGTATATGGCGTCGGGCCCCGGCCGGACCTACTGCTATATGCTATGCGACGGATAGGGGGCGTTACACACTGGAACCAGTCCGCCTGTACCAACGAACTCCAGTATCAGTTCGCACTGACTGGCGGTCTCTGCGGCTTCCACTTGCCGCTGCACTAGAGCAAGACCAAGGCAACTATCAAACCGGTCTGCCGAGCTACAGTTCTTCAGTCTGCTTCATGTCGGACTCCGCGGCTAGAATTTCTAGCCGCCCGGTTACTTCCTGGGATCTAACTGCCTGCTGAGCACAAGCCGGCCTGGCTAACCGCCACTGCTGTCCGCGTAGTCCGCACAAACAGACCGCCCAGGCCGCTACAGAGCAAACCGTCTGCAACATCCCTGCCGACTTAGCAGTCCGCAAACACTGTCTGCGTAGTCCGCGCGGATAGGTCCAAGTCCTTCATTCACCCACTTTCACTTCACAAATTTCAACATGATTGAGGTAAGAATTCATTCTATAAAATAGGAATATAGGAGAGCTATAGGTATTTCCCAACTACAGTGTTTTTACTGCAGGGAAAAGGATACAATATGTGTTTCATTTGAAATAGGATTCTACATGTAATAGGTGTTTCTATAAATTCATTTTTACTGCAATCTATGCCTGAGTTGGGGTAAGAATTTTGTTCCAAGTTATAATGGTTAAATAAAGAGAATATTAAAAGGATTCTCCATGCACTGAATGAGATTCTCATCCCTGCATTTCTTATTACTGTAAAGAAATTACTTCTTCATATTTCATTTGAAATTTGCTGAATTTGACAATTGTTATTCAATTCTTATGGTGCTTAAACATCCATTTTTAAGACCTATACATCCATTCATATGTTATTTTGATCCTCTTATTTTTAACATGCATATTATTTGAGTTATATAAGTTGTATGATATCTCTAATGTTGTGTTTTGTTTATTTATCTTTATTATATAAGCAAACTCAATATAGAGGATGGTGTAACATATATTTCCTAGATTGCCCTCATTGGATACCGGAATGCCCGCATTGATTAACGATTTGAAAATCTAATTTTGGGTTGTTCTAGACTCCGTTTGGCACGGTGGTGGCGGTCATGATCATGGGGGTTAAATTGTCATTCGATAACATTCACCTAAGGAACTTCATCCGCTTTTATGTTTAAACGAATGATATTTATTAGGTGATCCTTAACGAACGACAGTTTAACCCATGCATTTACAACCGCCACCACCGTGCCAAACAAAGCCTTAGGCTCCGTTTGGGGGGACTTATTTTCACCGGTCAAGCGGTCATGACCGCATGAACCGGGACTTAATTTAAGTCCCGGTTCATGCGGTCATGACCGCTTGACCGGTGAAAATAAGTCCCCCCAAACGGAGCCTTAGTCTTTTTATATATCTGCCTTTTTCACTGGTGAACACACTATCCATCAGATATTTTTTTCTCAGTTTTTGACTGATGCACCTCTCGGTCCTCTCCAAACTACCATCTCCATCAGCTTTTGACCCATACTGCCACCTCCATCAACTTTTTACCCATACAATCCTGAGAAAAATCCTCCCACCCGACAAGTCTCCTCCTCTCCTCCTCTCCTCCTCTTCTCTAATCCTCTACTACCACCCATGCCGAAAGCGCATCCCCCTCGATAGAACCCCCACCGAAACTAGCAGGTGAAATATAGACATATCGAGCATCTAGGTCACGATGGATTCCTGATTCTCCTCTCCTCCTCTCCATATCGGACACATCCGTGCCTCACCAATTTGTGCTTTAAAACTCACTCAAGCCCTCCTCTTCGACATCTTGTTCCTTGGTGTTGCAGTATAGAGGTCGGGCGGTCTGTTGCTGTTAGGAGGCCGGACGGTCTGGCAGTTTATCTCAGCAGCTTGTCTGCCGGGCTGTTGTTGTTTGATATCCGAGCGGTCTGGCGGTTTGTCTCAAGCGACTTGGAGACCGGCGATCTAGCGGTCTCCTTTAGCGGCTTGTTCTCTGTGGCATCTTGTTCTCTTCTTCTGGTGGTTGTCGAGCGGCTATCCTACTCGTCTAACTGCGCGACTTGTTCGGTTTGTTTATTTGTAAAGCCAAATATACTTATAATTATTTAGTCTCACATTGCTTATTTGTAATCTCTCTCATCTCCTCCATTCTATAAAAGGGAGTTTATACCTTTGAAATACTCACCTTTTTTGATAATAAAAATTTGTTACTTCAAATTTTTGGTCTGTTTGTTTTCTGTTCACGCATGGTATCAGAGGACTTGATCTTTTCCTTTTGATTTTGTGATCTCTCTCTGTCCGTGCGGCTTGATTATTCTTCTTGTGACCTGTATTCACAACTTATTTCCTCCGCCGGCTTGCGCCCTGTTGTTGGGTATTGAATCCACATTAACCCAGATTTGATGAATTCACCCTTGAACTAAGATGAATTAAGTTGTATTTGATACTTTGGTTGAGTTATGTGTTTGGAGGACTCTAATGGCAAGTTGTTGAGACTATATTAGCCAGCAGGACACGTGTGTGTGGGACCGCATGTTTGGGCTTTCCCCATCGCGTTCCAGGTCTGGGTGTTGACCCCGGTGGGCCCCCCTTGTGTGGTAGAATATCCCCACGGTCCTGTGGTTGGGGTTAGTCCCACATCGCTCGTAGCAAGCGATCCTTTGTGTTCATGTACCCCCGTCCCCCCTTACCATCACCTCGGGGTTTTGGGAAGATGTGTGGTGACGGGTGGTTTCCACACAAGTGTAGACCAATGTTAGTCTACAATGGGTCTCCAAACACAGGAGCATACATTGTAATCCCTCATTGTGTGATCCAAGGTGTTGACTCATTTGTAGTCTCTCTATTGGGATACACTTCATATTCAAGCACTAGGACTTATTGAAAAAGACTTGATGCTGGTTTCACCAAAGAGAAGAGAATTCTGTCTAAGAAATTTGCTAAGTGTTTTACTCGAGTAGTTCTATACCTACTCGAGTGAATAGCTCAGTGTATACTCAAGTAAAATTACTCTTACTCGAGTAAGGATGATAGATCCCAAGTAGTCAATTTATGACTCATTTATGACTCTCGAGTAGTTACGATAACTACTCGAGTAGTTTCCATATTATTCTCGGGTTTATAGATTTCCCTCTCCAAATATATTCTAAGTAAATTACTCGAGTATTACTCTATAGTACTCGAGTAGGTTATACATTCAGTCTCGAGTAGTTAAGTCATGTACTCGAGTAGTCCAGTACTATTTATACTCGAGTAACCAGAATTTCTTCCTTCCAAATTTCTCTATGTCAATTACTCGAGTAGCTATTTCCATATACTCGAGTAGTTCTTTTCCTCTCGAGTAGTTCAACTTCACTACTCGAGTAACCCAGAATTTCAGTTCAGAAAATATTATAAATCCCTGACTCGAGTAGTTCATCTACCACTCGAGTAGCTTATTCTCATTTACTCGAGTAGTATTTCTTATACTCGAGTAGTCTAACTCCACTTTACGTGTAATTCCTTAAGTACTCGAGTAAGTCTTTTTTGGTACTCGAGTAGCTGATCAACTTCTTAATTTTCTTCAAGTATATACTCGAGTAGTTTTCTTCAGGTTACTCGAGTAACTGTCTCTAAGTACTCGAGTAGTTATTTTCATCTCTCTCGAGTAGTTCTGAAAAGTACTCGAGTAGTATTTTCTTCACTCGAGTATGTCTCTTCAGTTTTCTGAAAATTTCGTTACGTCCAGTTTAACAGATTCTTTAATGAGCCCTGACGTGATTGGTCCACGTGTCCCTCATTATGAATTAATTATGACAGATTATCTCTGATCCTATATAAGGTCTTGTCAAACCGACAAACCCTAAGAATTTTTATCAGAAGTTTTTGCAGCCGAATTTTTGTTCTAAGTTTTCTGTTCCTCTCTCTCTCTCTCCAAGAAGCCGCCGCCACCGATTCTCATTTGGCTAGGGTTTTCATTTTCAGAGGATTCAGATTAAGAGGTTTTACAGATCGAGATTGCCTCATCGCTCTTCATCTTCTATTCGATCGTGTAAAGCCAAGAAGATCCAGATCTGATTTTGCCGAGATTTTCTTCACCTATCTTATAAAGCCGAAATGTCTAGAAGAAGAAGATCCTGGCCGATTTCTTGCAGATCTGACAAAGACTCTTTGTTTGTATTTCTACACATTTTATTTCATTATTGTAGGAGACGTTTTCTACGAGTGTAGGAAATTTTGACTCCGAGATTGTAGGAAGTTTCATCTTTCGAGTGTAGATCTGCTTTGTGGATCGAGATTGTAGGAACGTTGTTCCGTGACGTAGGATTGGTTTTTCAATCTGAGATAGTGGAGTAGCCGAGTCTAGTTTATTGCTAGATCGGTGAGGGAAAGTGGATGTACCCAAGATTGGGGAACCACTATAAATCTTGCTTCGTCTGTGATTGCTTGGTAGATAGTTCTGTGCATATATCTAATTTTTATTCCGCAAAAAGACCAACATATCACCTATTCACCACCCTCTAGGTGATTTAGACAGACAACTAATAACTTTCAATTGGTATCAGAGCCAGGTTGATCATTAAAAGGTTAACACCTTGATCAGATCCTTCTCTAGTTGTCTTTTGAGATCTACCAAACATGGACAAAGCTAAAGATTTTGTGAAACTTCCTTTGTGCACCAAGAATAATTTTCCCATGTGGAAAGAGAGAATAAAATTCTTTATGGAAGCTGTGGATCCGAGGATCTTCATGATAGTTGAACATGGTCCTTACATTCCCATGACACTCTCCACAATAGATCCAACTAAGAAAGTTCCAAAGAAACTAATGGACCTAGATAAGGACGAGATTGCACTTGTGTCATTAGACAAAAAGGACAAAAATATTATAGCAAGTGCAGTCGATGACTCCATGCTGCAAAACCTGATCCACTGCCAGTCTGCAAAGGAGATGTGGCAGTCTCTAGTTACCTTGATGGAAGGTACAAAAGAAGTGAGGGATGATAGAAGATCCATTCTAAATCAAAGGTATGAAGCCTTCCGACAAGGAAACAAGGACACCATTGCTGATACATTTGAGAATTTCTTCAAGATAGTAAATGACCTAAGGGTCTATGGCAGAGTCTTCCCTAATGGAGAATTAAAGGACAAGTTCTTGAGATCCCTAAATAAGGAATGAGATAACAAGGTCGGTGTCTTCAGGGAGTTTGGAAAACTAGCCGAGACAGACCCACAGAATCTCTTCGGGAAGCTTATGTCATATGAGCTTCGACTTAATACCAGAAAGACTGAAGAAGAGAAGAGTAGGTCTACATTCAAAGAGAAGTCTATTGCTTTAAAGGCAGAAACCTCAAAGAAGTCAAAGGCTGTTCTTCCTGCTCCAGCTCAAGTAGAAAGTGAAGAAGAAACATTGGAGCCAAGTACCTCAGGATCTGAGCTATCTGAAGGAGAGTTCTCACTACTCTCACGATAGTTCAAGAAATTCTTGAACAAGAAGAAGCACTGGAAAGGCAAGGATGCCTCTTATAGAAGATCACGACATGATGGTGATCGTCAAAGAAAAGGCTCAAGTAGCATCGACAGGTATACTCCTAGACAGAATAAACATATTTCCACTGACATTATTTGCTACTGTTGTAATAATCCAGGACACTCCATTGTTGACTGCCCCCATAAGAATGAGGGTGGAAGAAGAGAGGAGAAGATGTCCTCATACAACAAGAAGAGGACAGAGAAGAGCTTAATTGCCAAAAAGGGCAAGACTCTTAGTGACTCCGACTCATCAGAGTCGAGTGAAGAAGAAGAAGCCTATTTTTAACTTATAGCTCAAATTGATGACGAACAAGAGCCCAAGTTCACTGGGAAGGTAAACTCTCACACTACTCTTTCAGAATCAGAAGTTTCTGAGCATGATCATGATGATAGCTCTTCTGACGACGAGTCTGAACTTGTGGCCCAGTATAAGGAGTTGATCATGGCTTATGACAAATGTCGCCGAGTCGTGAAAACTTAGGCTAAAGAGATAAAGTCTCTAAAAGCTGAAGAGAGCATCTTGAGAGAAGAAGTCACTAAGACTGATTCACTAAAATAGAACTTCAATAATGCTATTGAAGAATACAATAGATCTCTTGAACACCTTGATCTAAAGGAGAAAATCATCAAAGAGTTGAAAGAACAACTCGTTGCTGAGAGAAAACTTGTTGAAAGTTTCTCGAAGTCTAAGACTGTTCTTCCATTCATTGCTGAATTCTCAGCGAAGGCCAAGGGTGCTGTACTAGGCCATGAAGAAGCTCCTAGCAAATCTTCTAGGAAAAACAAGGCCCAATGGAAGAATAAGTTTGCCAAAAAGGCCTTGGTCAAAGAGAAGGGGAAAGCCCCTCAAGATCAGACCTCTTTCAAAACGGTCATATTTCCATCAAATGAGTTTGATCTTGACTCATCCTATCGACACTTTACTAGGCCTACCTATGTAGAGCCAAAGTCCCGTTATCAAGGATGGACTCGCCCCAGAAATTTTGGTGAAAGTGTCTTTAAGGCACCTTATGAAGAAGTGATTCTTCAGAGCTATGGACCTTTCAATCATGGTCATAACTTCAAGAAAGCACCAAAGGCAAACACCGTTGTGGAAAAGCCAATAAAGGAGAAGAAATCATGTGATTGCCCTCATCATGAAGCTTCTTCTTCCAAGAATGCTGCCCCGGCCAGACCACAACTTCAAAAGGTCAAGTAGGAGAACAAAAGGCAAAGATACAACAGATTTGACTGTTGGTGCTGTGGCAAAATTGGTCACTTTGCCATCGATTGTTGGTTTAATCCCAGAAATGCTGCAACCCTCATGTTGGCAATATGAGAAAGACCACTCCTAATGCTAATATTCATAGGGGGAGTGTTCTAACCCGAGACAAAGGACCCAAACATATTTGGGTTCCTAAGGCAAACTGATTGTGATTGCAGGTATGTCCAAAGGGCACCAAAAAGCGAATCTGGTATTTGGACAGTGGATGCTCTCGTCATATGACCGGGACTAGAAGCCTACTTCAGAACTTCTCTCCAGTCTTGAACGGACCAAAAGTTATCTTTGGAGGTTCAGACCGTGGAATCACTAAAGGCTACAGTACAATTACTAACGGTAGTGTATCTTTTTCAGATGTAGCTTATGTTGAAGGATTGGTACACAATCTTTTAAGCATAAGCCAACTTTGTGATAAAGGATACATAGTTTAGTTTCACGCTGATAAGTGCTTGATAAAATCTGTTGATAATATGAAAACGATTCTATCCGGCACTCGAAGCAGAAACATATTTTGTTTGAATTTCATTTGTGTGGACTCTTCTACACCAGTGTGTCTTTTAGCAAAAGATAGTGCATCTCTTGGTGACCAATGACACAAGAGACTAGCACATATTAATTCCAAAACTATTAATAAATTATTTTCAATGAACTTAGTACGTGATGCCCAAAATGTCAAATACGTCAAAGATAGACCTTGTCATGCATGTGTAAAAGGCAAGCAAACAAGGGATACCTTTAAAAGCGTTATTGGCAAAGATTCTAATAGATGTTTACATCTACTACATATGGACTTGTTTGGTCCACTGCAAATTAGAAGTTTGAGAGGTAAGGATTATACATTAGTAATTGTTTATGATTACTCGCGCTTTGCGTGAGTGTTCTTTATAAAACACAAGTCAGATACCTTCGACATCTTTACCAATTTTTTCAGGCAAGTCCAGAATGAATACAACTGCTCAATAGTCAAAATCAGAAGTGACAATGGAACAAAATTCAAGTCTGGGGCCATGACAGAATTTTGTGAAAGCTTGGGTATCTTTCATGTGTTTTCCTCTCCTCGCACTCCACAACAGAACGGAGTGGCTGAGAGAAGGAATAGGACACTCATAGAGGCCTGCAGGACCATGTTGAGTGATGTCTCACTACCAGAATATTTCTGGGCTGAAGCCGTCAACACTGCATGCCACATGCAGAATCGAGCACTCATAAAAAAACCACGATAAGACACCTTACGAACTTCTAAAGGGCAGGAAACCAGCTGTCTCATATTTTAGAATTTTTGGTTGTAAATGCTTCGTGCATAACAATGGTAAGTATCATACTACTAAGTTTAGCGAAAAGAGTTTTGAAAGTATTTCTGTAGGATATAGTAGCCATAATAAGGCATACAGGATATTCAATAGAAAAACCCTAGTCATAGAAGAATTAATACATGTTGTATTTGATAAGACGAGCTTACTACAAGACAACTCTTCTAGTGTGCTTACTGAAGATGCAGGTACAAAGTTGAAAGAACTCAACTTGAATGAAGCAACTAAATATAAAGGTGAAATGTTCATCAAGATCACCACTCCAACCCCTATTGGACAGGTTGATTATCCAGATGAAGAACTTGTGCAAGATGATGAAGTCACTCCAGTGATTGAAGAGAATCCAGATGCAAGGGCTCTAGAGCTCAGACATCTGAAGGATCACCCCATGAACCAGATCATAGGAGATCCTTTGGATGGTGTCAGAACTCATAGAGGTACAACTAACGAAAATTTATATCTAAGTTTTCTCTCGCAGGTTGAACCAAAGAAGTTTGAGAAAGCAAACTCAGACGCATCGTGGAAAGTGGCAATGGAAGAAGAACTAAATCAGTTCAAGCGCTGCAAAGTACGGAAACTTGTTCCAAGACCCAAGGATAAGAATGTCATTGACACAAAATGGGTCTACAGGAACAAGATGGACGAGGATGGAACGATCATAAAGAACAAGGCCAGACTCATCGCGAAAGGTTATCGTCAAGAAGAAGGAATCGAATTCGACCAGACATACGCTTTAGTGGCAAGGCTGGAAGCAATTAGGTTGTTCCTAGCATATGCTGCACTCAAAGGCTTCACTGTCTATCAAATGGATGTGAAGTCTGCCTTCCTTAATGGTGACATAAAGGAAGAGGTGTATGTGGAACAACCTCCAGGTTTCGTTGACTCTAACTTTACTGATTACGTTTACTTATTGCATAAAGCTTTATATGGTCTGAAACAAGCTCCTCGAGCTTGGTATAAGACGATGTCTAGCTTTCTAGTTGAGAACAAGTTCACAAGGGAAAAGATAGACAAGACATTATTTCTTAGGGAAATAAAATGCAAGATTTTGCTAGTGCAAATCTATGTCGAGGACATTATTTTTTGGCTCTACTGATGACAACCTCTACAAGAAGTTTTCAAAACTTATGCAAGAGAAGTTTGAAATGAGTAGTATGAGCGAGCTGAAGTATTTCTTAGGGCTTCAAGTGAAACAATCTGAAGATGGAATTTTCATCTCACAGACCAAGTTCACTAAAGAGCTAATTAAGAAATTCGGAATGTAGAACTCAACCTCGATGAGGACTCCAATTGGTTCAACTATGTCTTTGGACAAGGATGAAAAAGGGAAATCTTTTGATGAAACCAAGTACAGAAGCATAATTGGATCCTTGCTCTACTTTACTGTCAGTAGACCTGACATAATGTTCCCAACATGTATCTGTGCTAGATTTCAGGTGAACTTTAAGGAATCTCACTATGCTGCTGCAAAGCGGATTTTGAGATACCTTAAAGGTATGCCAACTCTTGGCTTATGGTACCCAAGAAGTAATGACAGCGAGCTAATAGGATTTTCAGTTTCAGATTTTGCAGGGAGCAAAGACGACATGAAAAGCACTTCCGGGACAAGCCAATTCTTTGGAAGAATGATTATCTCCTGGAGTAGCAAGAAGCAGAACTGTGTAGCAATCTCAACAGCTGAGTCAGAGTACATCTCTACAGGCAGTTGCTGTGCACAGCTGCTATGGATAAAGAATCAATTCGAAGATTATAACATGAAGTTCCAGAAGATTCCATTATTTTGCGACTCTTCCAACGCAATTGCAATAGCCAACAATCCAGTCTCGCACAGCCGGACCAAGCATATAGAGCTGAGGTATCACTTCATCCAGAAGCATGTGGAGCATGGGGACATAGATCTACAATATGTCTCTACAAACAAGCAGATTACAGATATTTTCACGAAACCGCTGGACGAGACCAAGTTCTCGTTCTTCAAAACAGAACTTGAAATGCTCAACAAAGAAGATTAGAGAAGATGGACTTTCAAGAAGGCTCAAAGATTCAAGGATTTGTCAAAAGTTGGAATAATACAAAAATTCTAACTCCTTGACTCGAGTAAGAAGCAACCTACTCGAGTCACAAAATGACCTACTTGAGTAGTCCAAATGACCTACTCGAATAGTCCACTTGACCTAGTCAAGTAGCAGAATAACCTACTCGAGTACCTCAACTCACCTACTCGAGTACTTCAGCATACCTACTCGAGTACTTTTCAGACACATCTACTCGAGTACCTCATTTCATCTAATCGAGTAATATCAACTTACTCGAGTATATGCCGGGACATTTTTCTTCCTGATTCAAATTTTCTTATACGCAACCCGAGGCTTGTGCCGCCACTTCTAAGGTATGATTTCATCATTTCTATTTTCTTTAGACATAAACTTAGGGTTATATAAATAAGAAATTCCATCAATGTCCTACACAAAATCATTTCCGCTCTCGAGTAGCCGACTATCTCTTCGCCTTCAATCAACAAGTTGCAGAGCCGCGCCATTTCTTTCTCCCCGCCGAATTTTCCAAGGGTTTCTGAATCATGGTCGCCTCCTCAAAAATTGGCGTTGGTTCCGAATTGGTTGCCGCCGGGATGCCGAACTTTCCGACGACTTTCATAACCTGATGATCCTACTCGACACCGCTAGACTCACCTTCATTCTCCAAGAACCCTGTAGAATCCTCTTTCCAGAAGTTGTCGAGTTCTTTAGAAATGTCAAGGTTAAGCGTCATGGTGCCGTTCTCAAATCAAAAGTCAAAGGTATCAAAGTCAAGCTTACAAAAACTTCAGTATCTCAAATTCTTCGATTGTAGGTTATAGGTAAAGACGATGATCTTGGGGAAGAAGAATCTGACAGGACTTGCTTGTTCTGTGGTATTTCTATAGCTGTACAGTACATCAAGAGGTTAGATATGAATGCTGAAGGGAAGTTATTGGTTGATATCATTGGAAAGGTCCTTCTATGCAGAACTAACTCTATCAGAGACATTCCTCTTTACTTCTTTGACATCATGTAAGCCATAGTCTGCAGGAAGAGTTTCCATTTTGGCATGATGATCCTGGACAAGATTAAAGACAGCATTAAAGCCCCTAACTATGCTAGAATTATTTCTCTAATCCTCCATGAAATCAACCCAGAAATCTTTAGTTTCTCCAAAGGGACTGCTTTCACCACATGAAGAAAGTCTCTATTTCCTCCATACACAGATGGGAATTTAAGCTGGAGAATCCAACAAAAGCTGCAAAAGGTTAAGAAATTCCAGCCATAGAAGACATGACCCCATCTCCCTCTCCATCTCAGGTCCCCAGCTCCTCTGGTGGACCTGTTGAGGGGGAGCCTGCTCCTTCTATCCTAGCAAGGATTCCTATACCCCCAGCAGTAACTCCTCCACCTCCTCAGACTCCAGAAGAGATTCCATCTGATCAACAACTTCAAGAAACTCTACTCTCCACAAAAGCTACTATCAATGAGATGATAGAAGAATTGACTGTAAATGATCTTCCTCCTCATCTCTCTCTCCAAAGGAAACCACATTTGATATACCACCAGAGTCTCCAGTACAATCTCCAGCACATACTCCTTCTCCAGAAAAGTCTCCTGCTGCACACCAAGAGCAGGATGAGACCATTCTCATTGATGATGAGCTATCCCATGAGCCAGCTAAAGCTCCTTTAAGATATCTGGACTTCTCCATACCCTCAGTCACTGATGAAGGGGATGCCCTACTTCCCACTACAAGAGCAACAAGCTCTATCACCATTACAGAAATAGCTCCATGGGTAGCTCCTCCTCCTCCAATTCCCTCTTCTAGTGCTCCTCCTGCTGCTACTGCTACTTCAACCAATGATTTGATGACTCAAGTTGTCCTTCTACTTCAAGAACAGAGAACTTACTTTGATGCTTCTATGAAAGCTGTTACAGATAAAGTCACTGCTCTAGAAACTGAGATGAGCAGAGGATTTGCAGAAATCCAACATAACACTGACCAGCTAAAACACCTTTTCCAAATTGGTGGGAATGCTCTAGACCACACTATTACTAGTGTTGGTCAAGTGATGGAGCAAGGTGTAACCCTTGCTGGTAATCAGATGGAAATGGATAAAAGAGCTGAATCTACAGAGATGAAGATTTGTGAATAGGTTGGTATTTTCAAAGAAGATGCAATCTCTAAGCTATCTGTTGAAGTCAGAAAGGGGGAGAATTTGGTGAAAGAATACTTAGAAAATTCAGATGCTGCCATGCAAGGACTTTGGAAAGCCAATCTGATAGAAATCCATGATGATGTCTTAGCACAAATTCAGAGTGTCAAATTTCTTACATATGACACTGCTGTCTGGATGCATAATCAAATCCTTCCTGAATTTGCTGCTGGTCCAAATATCATTCCTCATCATCTCAACCTCCTAGCTGTTGCTGCTCCTGCTCCTCCTCTGCAACCTACTTTCTCTCCAATACCTGAAGGCCAGGAAGGCCCTCCTCTAGACTCTTATGCTCAAATCTGGGAGGATGACCCTGCAGATATTTTTCTCCAAGCTCCTCCTGAGCTACAGACTTCAAGAAAGAAAATAAAATATGGTGAAGGTCCCTCTACCAGCAGGTCCATTCCAGTTTCTAATGCTGATAAGAGGAAAGCTCCAGAATTTGCAGAGATCTGGTCTCCTACCTCTAAATCCCTCATCTTGGATACTCTCAAGCTTGTTATGGACTTTCATGAAAGCAAGAACATTCATTACAGTTCATAGGAATGGGAGTTATATGAGAAATCTATGACCAAGAGGAGACTATATGACAGAGAATTTGGGAGAAATAACCCTGCTGCTCCTCCAAGACCTCCTAAGTACTACCCCAAGCCTTACAGCTATCAGAGGAGACAACAAGAGAAGAAAGACAGGCAGCACCACCAAGTCTGAACTACAAGGGCATATGAGATTGCGGAAATGATCTTGTTGTAGAAATGACATTTTTGGATAATCACATTTATACAATTCTAAGGTTTTGATCATGTTATCTTGTTTCTAGTCCTATGCTTGCTTACACTGATTTATCTATATAGCACTTTTTATGTCTATAATTCACCTTAGTGTAAAGAGTTCTAAATTCTACAAATAGGGGAAGATTGTTGGATATTGTATCCACATTAACCCAGATTTAATGAAGTCACCCTTGAACTAAGATGAATTAAGTTGTATTTGATGCTTTGTTTGAGTTATGTGTTTGCAGGACTCTAATGGCAAGTGTAGACCAATGTCAGTCTACAATGGATCTCCAAACACATGAGCATACAATGTAATCCCTCATTGTATGATCCAAGGTGTCGACTCATGTGTAGTCTCTCCATTGGGATACACTTCATATTCAAGTACTAGGACTTATTGGAAAAGACTTGATGCTGGTCTCACCAAAGAGAAGAGAATTCTATCTAAGAAATTTGCTAAGTGTTTTACTCGCGTAGTTCTATACCTACTCGAGTGAGTAGCTCAGTGTATACTCGAGTAAAATTACTCTTACTCGAGTAAGGATGATAGATCCCGAGTAGTCAATTTATGACTCTCGAGTAGTTAAGACAACTACTCGAGTAGTTTCCGTTTTGTTCTCGGGTTTACAGATTTCCCTCTCCAAATATATTCTAAGTAAATTACTCGAGTAGTACTTTATAGTACTCGAGTAGTTTATACATTCTGTCTCGAGTAGTTAAGTCATGTACTCGAGTAGTTCATTTACTACTCGAGTAGTCCAGTATTTATACTCGAGTAACCAGAATTTCTTCACTCCAAATTTCTCTATGTCAATTACTCGAGTAGCTATTTCCATATACTCGAGTAGTTCTTTTTCGCTCGAGTAGTTCAACTTCACTACTCGAGTAACCCAGAATTTCAGTTCAGAAAATATTCTAAATCCCTGACTCGAGTACTTCATCTACCACTCGAGTAGTTATTCTCATTTACTCGAATAGTATTTCTTGTACTCGAGTAGTCTAACTCCACTTCATGTATAATTCCTTAAGTACTCGAGTAAGTTTTTTTGGTACTCAAGTAGCTGATCAACTTCTCAATTTTCTTCAAGTATATACTCGAGTAGTTTTCTTCAGGTTACTCGAGTAACTGTCTCTAAGTGCTCGAGTAGTTATTTTCATCTCTCTCGAGTTGTTCTGAAAAGTACTCCAGTAGTAATTTCTTCACTCGAGTATGTCTCTTCAGTTTTCTGAAAATTTCATTAAGTCCAGTTTAACAGATTCTTTAATGAGCCCTGACGTGATTGATCCACGTGTCCCTCATTATGAATTAATTATGACAGATTACCTCTGATCCTATATAAGGTCTTGTCAAACCGACAAACCCTAAGAAGTTTTATAAGAAGTTTTTGCAGCGGAATTTTTGTTCTAAGTTTTTTGTTCCTCTCTCTCTGTCTCTCCAAGAAGCCACCGCCGTCGATTCTCATCCGGCTAGGGTTTTCATTTTCAGAGGATTCAGATTAAGAGGTTTTACAGATCGAGATTGTCGCACCGCTCTTCATCTTCTATTCGATCGTGTGAAGCCAAGAAGATCCAGATCTGATTTTGCCGTGATTTTCTTCACCTATCTGATAAAGCCGAAAAGTCTAGAAGAAGAAGATCATGGCCGATTTCTTGCAGATCTGACAAAGACTCTTTGTTTGTATTTATACACATTTTATTTCATTATTGTAGAAAAAGTTTTCTTCGAGTGTAGGAGATTTTGACTCTGAGATTGTAGGAAGTTTCATCTTCTGAGTGTAGATCCGCTTTGTGGATCGAGATTGTAGGAACGTTGTTCTGAGGCGTCGGATTGGTTTTTCAATCGGAGATAGTGGAGTAGCCGAGTCTAGTATATTGCTAGATCGGTGAGGGAAAGTGGATGTACCCAAGATTGAGGAACCACTATAAATCTTCCTTTGTCTGTGATTATTTGGTAGATAGTTCTGTGCATAGATCTAATTTTTATTCCGCAAAAAGACGCACATATCACCTATTCACCCCCCTCTAGGTGATTTAGTCAGACAACTAATAAATTTCAATTAATAACTTTCACCTGTTCGTGCGGTTTTTTTCTCTCCTTGTCTTTGCCCTTCGTGTGTGCGGCCTCTTAGATTCTCCTTTCTTCTTGTCATGACCTGTTATTAAGTCGCTGCAGCCTGTTCTTCTTGCAGTGACCTTTGCTTAGTCATTGCACCCCCTTTCTAGCCACTCCTCTTCTTAAGTCGCCATGACTTGTGCTTAAGTCGTCACGACCTATTCTTCTTGCAATGACCTGTTCTTAGTCGCTGCGCCCTTCCTTTTCTAGCCACGACTTGTTCTTCTCACTGCTCTCTTCTATGGCAACCTCTGATATCTCTACCACCACTACTCCCGTTGCCGCTCCTTCTCCTCTTCCTGCTACTCCTTCGGCAACCTTGGCATCGTTTCCAAACTCATCGGTCCCAACTACCCGGATTGGAGTGTCTCCTTCACCTTCCTTCTCAGCTCTCAATGCAAACGCCATTATCACATTGATGACCCTCCTCCTTAAGATTCCCCTCTCTTTGACGATTGGGATGCCAGTGATGCTCTTGTCCACACATGGCTGGCTAACAGCCTCTCTGATGAATGCCTACCCGTCATCCGTCATGATGAAACGATCAAGGTTGATTGGCTTCATCTTGCCGCTCTCTACACCAAGGGGCTCAGACGTCCCGCATCTATACTCTATATGCGGACCTCTTTGCCCTTCCCTCCATGTCTCCTACTGCTGCTTACCAACAAGTTCAGGCTCTCGGAGCCAAAATTCTCCAAAACCGCCCCCTCTCTGCGGATCTTGCTGAGCAACACAAACACTTCCAGGAGCTTCTGGTTGCGTGTTATCTATTGCGACTTCCTGAGTCGTACGACATGATACGTCAACAAATCCTTGGCGAGGCTGAGTCTCCCACCCTGGATGCCACTGTTGCCTGCATAGCTGCGGTTATCTCTCGATTGCAATAATGTCTGTTGTTATCCTCTCCTGCTCAACCAGACAACTGTGCTCACCAAACTCAGCGAAGTAGCTCTAGTGGCCGCAATCACCCATCCGGCGAATGCGGTGCTTCCCTCTTTCTCTGTTCTTATTGTGGCTGCATCGGCCATATGGTTGATCGCTGCTGGAAGAAGAACCATCATCTTTGACCAACTGGTGACGCTTTCACCACCTCTTCAAAGTCATCCGCCTCCGTGATCATGACTTCATGTAGTGCCCATGTGGCTACTCATGGCAAATGGCTGATCGACTCTGGTGCTACTAATTATATGATCGAAATTCCGCAATGTTTTTCTCTCCTAGAACAGCATGATCGGTTGCCCCCGATCTTTATTGTGGATGGCTCTCCCTCACCGGTCAATGGAATAGGAGTACCTCAAGTCACTCCGTCTCTTCGCTTAGCAGACACCCTTTACGTGCCCAAGTTCCCTTGCAATTTGTTATTTGTTGCTTCTCTTTGCAAGCAACTACAGTGCTCCGTAACATTCACTTCTACAACTTGTTCTTTTCAGGATCCGGACTCCAAACGAACGATTGCTACTGGGACTGAGAGCGGCGGCCTCTACTTCCTCGATAACGTTTCTGCGCTGTCCGCCTTATCCTCCTCTTCTACTGATCTTCTGCAATGGCACCTTCATCTTGGTCATGCTCCTTCAAGACTTCTTCGTCAGCTTTTGCCCCACCTTCCTCTGCGGAGTCCTCCCCTCAAATGTGACGCATGTCAGCTTGACAAGCATCACCGCTCATCCTTCCCACCGAAGCAGGGTCGTGGATTTTACCGACTGTTTGATCTTGTTCACTCTGACATCTAGGGTCCTGCTCCTACCCTCACTATAGGTCGGGGTAGTTCATATTTTGTAACCTTTATTGATGATTTATCTAGGCGTACGTGGGTGTATCTTTTAAAGGATTGCTCCGAACTATTTTCTGTATGGACATCATTTTATAATATGATTAAGAATCAGTTTGATATATCTATTAAAATCTTTCGCTCTAACAATGCTAAGGAATATCTTAGTGCTGCTTTTTCTTCTTTCTGTATGCAACATGGTATTATTCATCAAACTAGCTGTGTCTACACCTCACAGAAAAATGGGGTGGTGAAATGCAAAAACCATCACCTCCTCGATGTCGCTCGCACTCTAGTGACACAGATGCAGGTTTCTTGCTCCTATTGGGGATACACTGTACTTATCTCATGTTATCTTATTAATCGCATTCTGTCAACGGTTCTTCACGGACAAAGCCGATTCTCCATTCTATATTTGGGCAAGGATCTGTTTCCTCTCCCACTGCGTATCTTTGGGTGCATGGCTTTTGTGCACGCTCCTTCTGCCACTCATGACAAACTTGCCCCACGTGTCACTAAGTGTGTCTTTTTGGGTTACTCTACTACTCAAAAAGGCAATTGTTGCTTTGACCCCATTCTTCATAAGCAATATGTATCCACGGATGTGACCTTCTTCGATAATGCATCTTATTTCTCTTCTGACCCCTCTCCCTCTCCAAATATTTCCTCTCCTCCTACCCTCCCCTCCACCATGTCTACTCCCATAAAGATTTCCCCACCATTACTCCACCGTCTCCTCCTTCTATCTCCCAAACTACCACTGCTCTCTCCCTCCTCTCCGCGGCCGTCTCTCTCCACTCCCGGGACAGATCTCTCCGCCAAGGATTCTCTTGTTCCTACGGAACACGCCGACCTAGATCTTCTCATTGCTCTTCGCAAATGGGTGCGGACATGTACCCAGCACCCACAGGCTGCAGTTGTTTCCTATGATCGTCTAACTCTTTCTCGCAGAGTGTTTGCCTTGGCTATCTCTGCCACTGCCACTCCTCGCTCCTACCAGGAAGCTCTTGTCATTCATCATCGGAAGGCCGTCATGGATGAGGAAATTGCCACCCTCACTGAAAGGGGTACCTAGACCCTTGTTTCTCCTCCCTTGGGCAGTGATGTGGTTGGATATTGCTGGGACTTTATTGTAAAGTTCCGTCCAAACGGTAGCGTCGATCGATACAAGGCTCTCTTGGTCGCCAAAGGCTTCACTCGGACTTATGGTGATGATTACTTTGACACCTCTTCCGTTGCTCATCTCAGCACCATTCGAGTCCTTCTCTCTATGCCTGTCAACATGGATTGGCCCATTTCACAACTAAATGTTAAGAATGCCTTTCTCTATGGTGATCTTCGGGAAGATGTTTACATGGAGCAACTGCCTGGGTATGTTACTCAGGGGGAGACACGAGTATGTCGGCTGAAGAAGGCCATCTATGGCCTAAAGCAAATCCCTCGGGCTTGGTTTGAAAAGTTTAGCGACATTGTTGCAGCCATTGGTTTTGCAAGAAGTTTAGCCGATCACTCCTTATTCATTCGCAAAACCTCCTCGGGTCTGGTGGTTCTTGCTGTATATGTGGATGACATTCTCCTTACTGGCGATGACCAGGCTGTGGTAGCTTTGACAAAGAAACACCTCTGCCAATAGCTGGTCACAAAGGATATTGGCTCCCCAAAATACTTTCTAGGGATTTGTTGGGTACATTGGTTTAAATGTACCTGATTTGAAGAAGCCTCACCCAACTCAATGATATACATCATAATATATTTGATGTATGTTGAGTTTACTTGTGCAGGTTAAGTATTTGCAGGAATAAAACAAAAGTTTCTAAGTCCATGTGTCGACACCCAGAGGGAAAGTGTCGACACTTAAGAAAGCTTGTGTCGACACCCAGACAAGCAGTGTCGACACTTGTAGTCATTGTGTCGACACCTGGGATGCAGAGTCGACACCAGACAGAAAGTGTCGACACAAGGAGCTGTGTCGACACTCAGTGAAGAAAGTACAGAAAAGCAGTGTCGACACTTAACAGCAGTGTCGACACCTTGAAGAACTGTGTCTACACCAGAAAGTGTCGACACTTGGAGCTGTGTCGACACTTGGAGCTGTGTCGACACTCAGCAAAAGTCTGCAGAAACTAAGTATAAGTGTCGACACCCAGAACAATGTGTCGACACTCAACAGAAGAGTCAGCACTTGAAGTAAGTGTCGACACCCAAAACAATGTGTCGACACACAGCTGAAGACTCAACACTTGAAGTAAGTGTCGACACCTAGAACAATGTATCGACACTCAGCTGAAGACTCAACACTTGAAGAAAGTGTCGACACATGGAGCTGTGTTGACACTTAGCAAAGAACAGAAAGATCAACAAAATATTCTAAGTACAAGTGTCGACACTAAGGGAATGTGTCGACACTCAGCTGAAGTCTTAACAGAAGAATCAAGTGTCGACACAAGGAGCTATGTCGACACTCAGCAAGTATCAACATAGAAGACTATGTATCGACACCAAGAAGCAGTGTCGACACTTAACAGATTCAACACAAGAAGTTGTGTCGACACAAAGGAGATGTGTCGACACTTAGAAGAATTCAGCAAGTTACAGAAGATCAAGTACTTGTGTCGACACTCAATTTCAGTGTCGACACATGAAGAAGAATCTGTATCGAGACATAGTATCTACAACACAAGGAGTTGTGTCGACACCTTGTAGACTTGTGTCGACACTTACACAACTTGTGTCGACACTTGGTCTATAAGTGTCGACACTTAAAGACAGAAAGTCTCGACACTTTCAGACAGTTAGAGATTTTCAAGAACTGACTGGATGACTTGACAGCTGCCGTTCCAGCCGGTCTACAACACCTGTTAGAGGTGTCAGAATTCAGTTATGGACCGGACAAGCCGGTTACCATGAAGAAGGCCTATAAATAGGCTTATACAGTCTACAGAAACTGTTGTTGTGGTTATTCAAAAAGTGGTTCACAGAGTTATTCAAGTTATTGATCAAGTATCAAAACAAGAAGATCTAGCTGTACAAGTGCAGATCTAAGAAGTTGGAGAGAGAGGGCTCCATCCAAGAAATCAGCCGTTGGAACTAGGCTGAGAAGAAGGGTTCAGATTTATTCTGGATCTTAAGAAGCAGAGGTCAAGGATCAACTGCAGAAGGAGTCAATCTTATTGAGTTCTACTTTCAAGAAGCTTTGAAGAAAGCTAAGTCAGATTGAATCCAGCTGAGTTCTTCCAAGAACTCATCAAGAAACTCTCAACTCCCCTCTTTTGTTTCTGAGTTGCTGAGTTATCATTTGTATAATCATTTTTATCTTGTAGGATCTGTTGGAACACCCTATTACTAATTTGGGTCAGGATCACTATGTCTCTAGGAACCTTTGCTTGACCTTCTGTATAGCTTAATAGGTCAATTAGAATTGAGTCTAAGGGTTAGAAGTCTAGGTTTGGAAGCTGCCCTGAAGATCAGGATTCTCAGTCTGGACACTAAGTCATATCGTCGAGCTCAGCACGACGATTCGTCGAACTCCGGTCGACGATCGTCTAGCTCAACTTCGACAGATCGTCGAACTCCATTCGACGATCGCTGAGCTCAACTTCATAATATCGTCGAACTCCATTCGACGATCGGTGAGCTCAGTTCGACGATTTTGACTCTGCTTTGGAACTTTATCTCTGAGCTCAGTTCGACGATCTTTGAGCTCAGATCGACGATTATTTTGCTGCTTAAGATTTCCAGATCGCTGAGCTCAGCTCGACGATAGCAGAGCTCAGTTCGACGATTTCAGATAACTTCCAGAATTCAAATTCAAATCAGTTAGGAGTTATTCTGCAATTAATTCAGAGATTTGCTAGTCGTTTTCATTCAATTCTGGAGCAAGTTTCAAGGGATTTTTCAAGGAATGTTTCTGTGAACCTTCCTCTAGAAGAGATTATGCAATTAAGGATGCAATCAATGCAGACCAACGACTATCCTTGACAGAGAATAATATTTTATTCTGTACCAGAGAATAAAAGACAGGATTTTTGAATCTCTCATAACAGAGCACACACAATACAGATTACGGAGACAACCTCAAAAATCTTCTGTCTAAAAGAATTCTGAAGAACACTCATCCAAGAAGATCAAGTTTTCAAATCTTCAGATCTCTTTTAGTTTTCAAAGTGTTCAAGGCCAACATATTCCAGACTCCAGACATTCAACATTTCAGTTATTGCTGAAATCATCTTCTGCTGGAGTTCAACCTTTGAAGGCCTATCACCCTCAGCAAAGCTTCTCTTCCTGAAGATCTCAAGGATTCAGGGGGAGCTTTGACATCAATCCACATAGTCTTCTCAGTTGTTTGAGAAAGAGAAGACTGCCATCACTCTCTCACCCCCACTCTGTAAAGGGTTTTTCAAACTCCCTTCAAAAGTTTGAATCTGGTTTTTGAGCACCTTGTCAAAAGCTCATTGGTGGCAAGACACCTGATCAAAAAATCTGCTTTGGTTTTTGAGCACCTTATCAAAAGCTCATTGGTGCCCAGGACACCTGATCAACTCATCCTGCAGTGGATTCCTACCTAGGGTGGTAGAAGAGTGGATGTACCCAAGTTTGGGAAACCACTATATTTCCTTGTGTCATCTGGTTTTGGTTTGCTTTCTTTTTGTTTCTGGGCTTGATTTTTCTGTGCTTAGTTTTTGCATAGCTTAGTACTGTGATTAGATTTATTTCTGCTTCCCTGCTCACACATATTACAACAATTGTTGTAAAAGTTTGTAAAAGTTTTTAAAGCACCATATACTCTATTCACCCCCCCTCTAGAGTATATCAGATCTAGTTGCACTTTCAATTGATATCAAAGCGAGGTTGGTTAAACATACCATACCTGATTGGTTGTACAGGCTAACACCTGAACCCAAAGATCCCAAACTAGATCTGTTTTTCTTTTGTATTTTATTATTAGATTTTGTTTGCACAAATCATGGCCCAAAACAAGGATTATGCTAGCACCAGACCTCCAGTGTGCAATCTGTCAAAGTTTGCACTTTGGAAAGCAAGGATTAGACTTTACATGAATTCTATTGACGAAGATATCTTTAATTCTGTTTTGACAGTGTGTCCAAGACCCCCAGAGAGCACAAGTACAAATGTTGTTCCACCTCCATCAGGAATAGATGCTGATATCAAAAAATGGAAAGTAGCTGATGCCAAGGCTATGAACATTCTAGCCCAGACAATGTCAGATGACATATTTCAAAAGGTAGCTGAATGTAATTCAGCCAAGAAAATTTGGGACAAGCTCTCAGAAATAGTCTCAGGCTCAGCTGATGAAAGAAAGGACAGAAGATCCCATCTCATCTCTCAATATGAGAACTTCAAGAAGGGAGAGACTGAGTCAGTGGGAGACATGTATAACAGACTAAGTCTAATTGTCAGTGAACTGAGGACATTGGACAAAGAGATCTCTCTAACAGAACTTAATGACAAGATCCTAATGTGCTTCCCCAGCACTTGGGATTCAAGAATCTGGCCAATTAAAGATGCCAGAAGTCTGAATGAGATCACCACTGAAGATTTGTTGGGTAAGCTCAAATCTTATGAGCTACTCATCAAGAACAGAGAGGAAGAACAGAAGGCTGCTTCACCAGCCACAAGGAAAGAGAAGACCATAGCATTCAAGGCAACTGAGGATCTGCCTGAAGATAAAGCCACAGGCAATGATGAACTACTCAGCTTGCTGGCCAAAAGATTCTACAAGATGGCCAGAAAGGACTTCAGAAGAAGATCACACAAGGAGCAGGACAAGCCAAGGTATGACAAGTCCATTAACAACAATAAAGACATTATTTGATTTGGTTGCAGGAAACCAGGGCACATAGTTCCTGACTGTCCAGAGAACAAGAACAAGGACAGAAGGGACAGAAAAGAAAGAAGGAAGGAGAAAGACTCCAAAAGAAATGGCAATAGCAAACCTTCTTCAAGCAAAAATTAGCATACAAGAAAGGGGTTTGTTGCTGAATCCTGGAGTGAGACAGAAGAGGAGTCAGAAGCCTCTTCCAGCTCCAGTGATGATGAGGATGATGCAGAAGAAAAGGAGTTCTGCATGATGGCAATCAATACCTCACAGCATAACTCAGAAGAAGAGGAGTCAGAGTCAGACTTAGAGACTCAACCTGAAGAAGATCAGGTAATTGGTTCTTTTGATTTTAGTTCAGAAGATTTTAAATCTGAATTTAAAGCACTGTGTTTAGACCTGCTAAAGTCTGAGAAAGAGATTATCTCTCTCAGAAACCAATTATCTGAACACAATGCTCTAAAGTCATAAAACCTCAAACTCTCTCAGAAGTTGGAGAGCTGTAGGGAACAGATAGCTTCACTGAAAAGTGAGCTCTCTGAGGCTAAGAAGCTTGAAGAATCCCTTAATGGGAGAAGCATCAAGCTGATGGACATCACAAGCACAGTGAACTCTAGATTTAACAGTACACTAGGCTTGGGTACTTCATCCAGCCAACCTATAGTCCTAACAACTCCCATCAAGTTTATTTCTGACAAGGGAAAGGGAGTTGTAGAGGTTGCCAGGAAAAATTCTGATCTGCCTCAAAAAACTAAGTCCCAGCAGAAATCGTCGAACGGAGATCGACGATCGCCGAATGAAGATCGACGATCGCCGAACGCAGCTCGACGATCTCAGCCAAAGTCGTCGAACGCAGGTCGACGATCTCATATACCTGACCTCACCCATAGTCGACCGTCGAACGGAGCTCGACGATCTGACCCAAGATCGTCGAACGCAGCTCCAAGATCGTCGAACAGAGGTCAGAGCTCTGGAAACTTTTTCAAAGGCAAATCAAAATTGAATCCTAAGGGTTCTTCATCCCAAACCTTTAACCCTTATACTGAATGGATTATACCTCCAAGGAGATATCATCCTGAAGGATATAAGAGTCAACCTGGGATGTCTTTCATTTCAGAATTTAGAGGTTATCAACCTAGGCCCAAGGTAAACTGGGTCAAAAACAAATGAATTGTTTTATGTGCAGGTGAAGACCTATCCAACACCTAACCAGCAATGGTATTTGGATAGTGGATGCTCTAAGCACATGACAGGGAATAAGGACAACCTCACTTCCTTTAGAGCCAAGCTTGGACCCAAAGTTATCTTTGGTGATTCCAAATTTGGACAAACTAAAGGATATGGTGCAGTCCAGATTGGTTCAGTAACCTTCAAGAAGGTAGCTTATGTAGAAGGACTGAAGCACAACCTAATCAGCATCAGTCAGCTGTGTGATGAAGGCTACCAGGTGACCTTCAGCAAAGCCCTATGCAAAATCAAGTCAGAGGACAACACAACAGTGTTGACAGGTAAAAGGAAAGGTAACATCTACTTAGTAGATTTTCTTTCAATTAATGTAGATATCTGCTTGTTTAATTCAGTCTGTAAACCAAATGTGTTATGGCATAAGATATTAGGACACCTAAACCTTAGAACTATTGCTAGGCTATCCAAGGACAATCTTGTTAGAGGACTACCTTCTGGCCCCTACAAGAAGGAAGGACTCTGCAGGGCTTGTCAATTAGGCAAGCAAACTAAAAACAGCTTTAAGTCACTTAATAAGAGTGATTCACCTAGGATATTGTATCTGTTACACATGGATCTTTTTGGACCCATCACAGTACAAAGCCTAGGAGGGAAATCCTACACTTTAGTAATTGTAGATGACTTCTCTAGATTCACTTGGGTGTTCTTTCTAAGGAAGAAGTCTGATAACTTTAAGTGTCTGACAGAGTTTCTCAAATGCATACAGATTGAGTTCAATACTCACATTGCCCTGATCAGAAGTGATCATGGGACAGAGTTTGATTCTCTTCTTATGCAAGAGTTTTGTCAGAGTGAAGGGATCAGACATACTTTCTCAGCTCCTAGAACTCCTCAACAAAATGGGGTAGCTGAAAGGAAAAATAGTACCCTTATTTAATCTGCCACCACATTATTGTCAGATGCTCATCTACCTCTATCCTTTTGGGCAGAGGCAGTGAACACCTCCAACTATGTGCTGAACAGAAGTCTGATACATAAACTAAAGGGAAGGACTCCCTATGAATTACTCAAAGGGAAGAAACCTAAAGTTGACTATTTTAGAGTCTTTGGTTGTATTTGCTACATTCATAATAATGACAAGAAATATTTAGCAAAATTTCAAGCCAAAGCTGATGAAGGAGTGTTTCTGGGATACTCCATGATCAGCAAGGCCTATAGGGTCTATAATAAATCATCTTTGAAAATTGAGGAATCTGTTCACATTTCATTTGATGAAACTAACATGTCTTTCAAGGAGAAGATTTCTTCTACCATAGAACCTTTGCAGGAACACTCTCTAGTTGAAGATATGAACAAGTTACAGGTTGCTCAAGAGGATGAAAGCAGTGAAGATGAAGGGAGTGCTCAACACATTGAAGCACAACCTGAAGAGCCAGTTGTTGTACCACAAGAGGAAACAACAACACAGGTTGGTGAACAATCAACACCCCCTGTTGATTTAGTAACATCAAGAGACCATCCAATTTCCCAAATAATTGGAGAAATCTCAGCTGGTGTACAAACCAGAAATCAGGTCAACCAAAACCTGTTGCACACCTGCTTCCTATCTCAAATTGAACCTCAGTCCATTCAAGATGCAGAGCAAGATCCACATTGGATCATTGCAATGCAAGATGAATTGCATCAATTTGAGAGGAACAAAGTATGAGAACTAGTGCCAAAGCCTAAGGATCATTCCATTGTTGGAACAAAATGGGTATTCAGAAACAAACTGGATGATCAAGGAGTAATTATAAGGAACAAGGCAAGACTAGTTGCTCAGGGATACTCTCAAGAAGAAGGAATTGACTACGACCAGACCTTTGCACCTGTTGCAAGATTGGAAGCCATCAGAATATTTCTAGCCTATGCAGCTCATAAAGGCTTCAAAGTTTATCAGATGGATGTCAAAAGTGCCTTCTTGAATGGAGACATCAAAGAGGAAGTTTATGTCAGACAACCTCCAGGTTTTATCTCTCCAACTTTTCCTGATTATGTTTTTAGACTGAATAAAGCATTATATGGTCTCAAGCAAGCTCCTAGAGCACGGTATGAGACCCTAGCATGCTTTCTCTTGGAAAATAGTTTTATAAGGGGTAGAGTAGACCAAACTCTTTTTATTAGAACCCATAAGTCTCATACCCTACTAGTACAAATTTATGTAGACGATATCATTTTTGGTTCTACTGACTCAAAATTGTGCAGAAGGTTTTCTAACCTAATGCATTCTAAATTTGAGATGAGTAGCATGGGTGAGCTATCCTTCTTCCTAGGATTGCAAGTCAAACAACATGCTGAAGGCATCTTTATTTCTCAAACCAAATATGCTAATGAACTGGTTAAGAAATTTGGTATGTCTGAGGCATCTTGTATGAAAACACCCATGCCTACTAATGCTGTATTGGATGCTGATGAACATGGGAAACCTGTTGATCAGACAACATATAGAGCAATGATTGGCTCTTTACTGTATCTTACAGCTAGTAGACCAGATATAATGTTTGCTACATGTATATGTGCTAGGTTCCAAGTAAGCCCTAGAGAGTCACACCTAACATTAGTAAAGAGGATTCTCAGGTATGTTAAAAGTTATCCAAATCTAGGTCTTCGGTATCCAAAAGATTCAGCATTTGAGTTAACTGGATTCTCTGATGCTGATTATGCTGGATGCAGATTTGACAGGAAAAGCACCACTGGAACTTGTCAGTTCCTTGGTGACAGACTTGTCTCTTGGTTTTGTAAGAAACAAACATTTGTGTCAACTTCAACTGCTGAAGCTGAATATATGGCTGCAGGCAGTTGTTGTTCACAAATCTTGTGGATTCAAAATCAACTCCTAGACTATGGTTACAACTTAGAGAAGTCTAAAATCTTTTGTGATAACACAAGTGCTATTTCCATAGCTCAAAATCCAGTCCTCCATAGTAGGACAAAACACAGAGAGATTAGGCATCATTTCTTAAGGGATAATGTTGAAAAGAATAAAATTAAATTACAATATATCCCAACTGATTTACAAAGGGGAGATATTTTCACCAAGCCTTTAGATGAAAAGAAGCACACCTTCTTCCTAAATCAGTTAGGAATGTTAGATGGAGGAAGACTTAAATAATATCCAAGATTTTGAAAGCTTAAAAATTGACCAAGACTAGGCAAACATTCTGATTTTCCTTAGTGTCTAGAATTTTTCTGATCTCTGAACTGCGCTAGACGATTTGCCCCAAGATCGTCGAACGGAGATCGACGATTTCCAAAAATCGTCGAACTGAGTTCAGCGCCTCTCAGATAGTATGAACTATCTCTTCCGGTCAACGATCGTCGAACGGCGCTCGACGATTTTGTTCTCTGAACGATCGTCGAACGGAGCTCGACGCTCTCCAATATCGTCAAACGGAGATCGATGATGTTGAAGACTCTTCAGATTCCTTTAGAAGCCTCGATCGTCGAACTGAGTTCAACGATCTTTCCAATTCTGCGTCGAACCCTAATATAAAACTCTTTTTTCGCCGTCGTTCTCTTTTGCGCTTTCGATTTCTCTGCAAGAATCTTCTTTCCCTCCAAACAGTTCTACGCTTGGTCGTTTTGTTTGTTGAGTTTTTGCAGGTACAATGGCTGTGTCCGTTGCTGTCCTAGCTGCAATGAAGTTTGACGCCGGGTTTGACATTGATATAGAATCATTCAGCACCACCGACCAGATTTTCCAAGACATACTGGGTTTGTTCAATGATCAAAATCTATCTGCCCTCATGACCACCAGGATCAAGCTGGCTTCAGATGAGATAAAGGAGTGGGTCTATACTGCTCATAATCAAGACAACTCTACAATAATTGGGTCCATTGCTGGAAATCAGGTACCCTTGACCCCCACCATTTTAACAGAGGTTTTTGGACTGAGAAATGGAGAAGATATTGCTGAGTTATCAGGAAAAGAATATTCTGAACTACTTGTCAGGATGGGTCATCTAGAGGGAAACCCTAGCAAGCTATTCAAGAGGAATCTGTCTGTTGAATACAGGTTCCTAGCAGATGTGGTAGGGAAAGTGCTCCTGGCAAAGCACTCAGTACATGATACAATATCCAGATACCAGCTCTGCCTCATGGGAGCTCTTGTGGATAGAAAAAATCTGAACTGGGGAGAGGTTTTCTTTGACCTCATTAAAAAGAAAATAAACAAAAGTTTTGTTAATTTTGGAAGGATTCTTGGAGTTTTTCTGCAGGCCAGGTGCCCTGCCTTGCTGGTCTCCTCTGGAGTTCACATAAATGCCTCCAAGAGACTTACCTGTGCCCTCTTTGGCAAGTGAGACAGGCAAATAAGCAAGCCTAGCAGGCCCTCCTCTAGTGCTCCTTCAGGCACCAGGACTCAAAGAGTCACTCCTCCACAGGTCTCTGCCCCTGCAGATGACCTGGCTGCTGCTGTTGCTGCCTCTTCTCCTCTTCCAATTCCAACCCTTCCCCTACCATCCACCATTCCAGCTCCATCCACCATTACCATATCCAGCCCATCTCCAACATCAACTTCATCTCCAGAACTCATTCTACCTCCACCAGATGACCAATTCCACCCTCTGTTCTCCTACCCTCCACCAGCTGTTACCTCTTCCCCATCCATTCCATCCTTCACCCTTCTGGATGATTCCTTTATGGATGATTCCCCCTCATCTCCTCCTGAGTTCCCTTCCTCCTCCACTTCATTCCAAGATCTCCTACACCA
Source organism: Platanthera guangdongensis (assembly GCA_039583875.1). Taxonomy (NCBI): domain Eukaryota; kingdom Viridiplantae; phylum Streptophyta; class Magnoliopsida; order Asparagales; family Orchidaceae; genus Platanthera; species Platanthera guangdongensis. The sequence continues at coordinate 164,269,564 of CM077162.1, forward strand.
CATCATTGATCAACCAACTTTCACCCCATTCATATCCTTTCCCCTGTCCTCCATATCCACCCTACCCACACCTGAGCCCTCCATTCCACACTTCTCCAGCCCTTCCCTTCCAGCATACCCAGCTGTTTCCATCCCTTCTACCTCTGCTCCAGCTGTTGAGCAAGTAGACCTCTCATCCCTAGCTGACAGGCTGTATGAGCTGATTGCCCCCAGGCTCTCTCTCCTGTTGGAGACCTCCTTAGCTCCTCTACACCAGTCAGTGGCAGCTCTATCTGCCAGGCTCTCCTCCCTCTTCCCTCAGGCAGCACCCACGGCAGTGTGCCTTGATCCAGATGTCTCTGCATCTAGGCAGGGGGAGATGCCACATGAAGAAAGCCTTCTTGTTGTTGCTGCTGCTGTTTCTGCTTCTTCTGTTGTTCCTCCTCTTGTTGCTGCTGCTGCTGAGCCTCCTACTGCAGTTCTTGCAATTGACCTAAGGTCTTTGCTATCTGCTTTTGATATTGCCTTCTTCAGCTGTCTGCTAGAGAGTAATGCTGTCCAGCCCACAGAAGACTTATCCAAGGCACTGGTGCCTTTCTCTTGCTGTGACCCTAGCATTATCTCTTCTTTTGTACTTTCAGTGATTGCTGTTACTGGAGATGTTGCTGTTGCTGCCTCTACTGAAGAAAGGATTGTTGATACTGCTGCTGAGATTGTTAATATTGATGCTGAAGTTCCAACTGATTCTGCTGAGCCAATATCCAAGGACTTTCTGATGTCAAAGGCCACTGAAATTGAGCCTGCTGCAGATTTTGATGATGTTACTGCTGCTATCAATGAAGTTGTTGCTGCTATCACCTCTCCAGCTTCTGTGGCTGTTAGTGAATCTGCTGTTGAGAGTGAATCTGTTGTTTCTGCTATAAGTGAGACTGTTACTGCTGCTGTCACCACTCCTGCTGCTGCTGTTGTTGTTTCTGCCTCACCTCCTCCATCTGCTGATGTCTCTGCTGCTGCTATCTCATCCTCTGCCTCATCTGCTGCTGTTCAACTAAAGCAAGATTTGATGAAGAAAATAGATGCCTTATATGATGACCAGAGTTCTGAATCTGATGAGTTCAAAACAGACTCTGATGATTCTTCTGCTACTATTACCAGGAAAAGGAAGGCATGGAGCAAGGCAATGAAAAGGGTTCCTCCTGCAAAAGTCAAAGATAACAATGACATTCCTTATTACATCCTTCATAATTGCCCTATCACTGAACATTGGATGCAATATTCTAAAAACCAGCTGAAAGCCATGAAGAAAAAGAGAAAATATAAGAAGGGCTCATCCCAATTCCAGCACCCTCATCCTCCTCCACCACCTCCTCCTGATGCAGGTGCAGGTGGAAGCTCTGCAAGTCAACCCCCAGCCAGAAGCCAGGCTCCCTATCAACCCCATGCCAGATCCTACCAAAGGGAAAGCCAATCTAGGGGTTCATATTCTAGGAGAGGAGGATACATGGGTAATCAGAGAGATTTTCAAGTTTATTCTAAAGGGTACTCCAAGCAGCACCCATATTCCAGGGGAGGACATGGTTCTTCTGATACATCAACTGGTCCTTTCCCTTACAAGCTGAAAGAGACTGTGTCTGCCAGGCCTCCTCAAGACAATCCTTCCAACAGGTATGAGCCACCTGTACCTTTTGAGGACCCTGAAAATAATCCAGGTGCTTGGACTGCCAGGATGAAAGAATTGGCTGCACTGGACCAGATAAAGAAGGCCAGAGAAAAAGGATTGGATACTTCCAACATTTCTACAATGTCTGAGCAAAGACAAAAAGAATTAGAGAAATATGCTTCCAGCAAATTCTTTGATGCTGAGAGATACATGGAATTACATCCTGCTGCTGTGGTTCCCAGGCCTACAAAGCAAACTTATTTGGGTGCAGCAGATGACACCAGGTCCAACAAGGAAGCTCTAAATCCAAACAGAGAAATTAAAATGGTTAAAGGCAAAGAGAAGAAATGACTTTGTAAGGTGACAGTTTCTGAATTTCTGATTATCTGGATGTCATATATATATCTGTGATGTTTCTGCAATGTCTAGCTGTTGTTTTCATGTTTTACTGATTGTATGTTATTATATGAATTTTCCAAAGTCTGTAAATAGTAATCCTAACCCAAATAGGGGGAGATTGTTGGAACACCCTATTACTAATTTGGGTCAGGATCACTATGTCTCTAGGAACCTTTGCTTGACCTTCTGTATAGCTTAATAGGTCAATTAGAATTGAGTCTAAGGGTTAGAAGTCTAGGTTTGGAAGCTGCCCTGAAGACCAGGATTCTCAGTCTGGAGACTAAGTCATATCGTCGAGCTCAGCACGACGATTCGTCGAACTCCGGTCGACGATCGTCTAGCTCAACTTCGGCAGATCGTCGAACTCCATTCGACGATCGCTGAGCTCAACTTCATAATATCGTCGAACTCCATTCGACGATCGGTGAGCTCAGTTCGACGATTTTGACTCTGCTTTGGAACTTTATCTCTGAGCTCAGTTCGACGATCTTTGAGCTCAGATCGACGATTATTTTGCTGCTTAAGATTTCCAGATCGCTGAGCTCAGCTCGACGATAGCAGAGCTCAGTTCGACGATTTCAGATAACTTCCAGAATTCAAATTCAAATCAGTTAGGAGTTATTCTGCAATTAATTCAGAGATTTGCTAGCCGTTTTCATTCAATTCTGGAGCAAGTTTCAAGGGATTTTTCAAGGAATGTTTCTGTGAACCTTCCTCTAGAAGAGATTATGCAATTAAGGATGCAATCAATGCAGACCAACGACTATCCTTGACAGAGAATAATATTCTATTCTATACCAGAGAATAAAAGACAGGATTTTTGAATCTCTCATAACAGAGCACACACAATACAGATTACAGAGACAACCTCAAAAATCTTCTGTCTAAAAGAATTCTGAAGAACCCTCATCCAAGGAGATCAAGTTTTCAAATCTTCAGATCTCTTTTAGTTTTCAAAGTGTTCAAGGCCAACATATTCCAGACTCCAGACATTCAACATTTCAGCTATTGCTGAAATCATCTTCTGCTGGAGTTCAACCTTTGAAGGCCTATCACCCTCAGCAAAGCTTCTCTTCCTGAAGATCTCAAGGATTCAGGGGGAGCTTTGACATCAATCCACATAGTCTTCTCAGTTGTTTGAGAAAGAGAAGACTGCCATCACTCTCTCACCCCCACTCTGTAAAGGGTTTTTCAAACTTCCTTCAAAAGTTTGAATCTGGTTTTTGAGCACCTTGTCAAAAGCTCATTGGTGGTAAGACACCTGATCAAAAAATCTGCTTTGGTTTTTGAGCACCTTATCAAAAGCTCATTGGTGCCCAGGACACCTGATCAACTCATCCTGCAGTGGATTCCTACCTAGGGTGGTAGAAGAGTGGATGTACCCAAGTTTGGGGAACCACTATATTTCCTTGTGTCATCTGGTTTTGGCTTGCTTTCTTTTTGTTTCTGGCCTTGATTTTTCTGTGCTTAGTTTTTGCATAGCTTAGTACTGTGATTAGATTTATTTCTGCTTCCCTGCTCACACATATTACAACAATTGTTGTAAAAGTTTGTAAAAGTTTTTAAAGCACCATATACTCTATTCACCCCCCCTCTAGAGTATATCAGATCTAGTTGCACTTTCAGGATCCTTTGGATCTAAGTGATTTGTAAGCCTGTAATTATAAAGGCTGAGGGTAGGGCTTGAGAGCATGAGTGTAGGAGATTGAAATCTCTGAGTGTAGGCCTTGTTGGCTGAGTGTAGGCCTTTGTGGCTGAGTGTAGGCTTTGTGGAAAAGCTGAGTTGTAGGGCCTTGGGCCTGAGGTGAAGGAACCAGTTTGGGTTCTGAGACAGTGGTGAAGTTTGGCCGAATCTAGTACACTGCTAGATAGGCGAAGGGGGAAAGTGGATGTACCCAAACCTTGGGGAACCACTATAAAACTGTGTGTCTTCTGTGTGCTGTAATTAGCTGTGAATGTTGTGTGATTGCTGTGCTAAAGTAGATTAAAATCTATGTTGTAAACTGATTACTGTCATAAAAAGTTAAAAAGAATTAAGTCACCTATTCACCCCCCCCCCCCCTCTAGGTGTTTAGGTACTATATCTTTCAAGTGGTATCAGAGGGAGGTTCCTCAAAAAGGACTAACAGTCTGAGGAGATCCTGATTGGCAGATTCAGTCTAAGTCAGATTACAGATTCAAGAAAATCAAGAACCATGGGTTCCTCTGAAAATCACAAGGAATTGGGATCCATGAAATTACCCATATGTAGAAAGGAAATATTTGGGATCTGGAAGGAAAAGGTAAGGCTGTTTATGGAAGCCTCAGACCCTAGGATCTATATCACAGTAAAGGAGGGGCCATATGTGCCCATGAAGATATCAGTTCTAGATGCAAATCAGAGAACCCCAAAGGATTTCTCTGAAATGACTAATGATGAGATTGTCCTAGCCACCATGGACAAAAGGGCACAAAACATTATAGTGAGTGTCATAGATGATGCAACTTTTCAGAATCTAATACACTGTAAGACAGCCAAAGAAATGTGGGATACTCTTATTGTGTATATGGAGGGTTCTGAAGAAGTTAGACAAGATAGAAAATCCTTGCTAAATCAGGAGTATGAAAGTTTTAGACAAGGAAAGGGTGATAGCATAACTGAGTGCTATAAGAAGTTCTACAGGATAGTGAATGAACTCATGTCTTATGGAAGAGAGTTCAGTAATTATGAACTAAATGACAAGTTCCTAAGGTCCCTAACTAAAGATTGGGACACCAAGATCTGTGCCATCAGAGAAATGGCTAAGTTGGGAGAAATTCCTCCACCTACACTGTTTGGCAAATTGTTGTCATATGAGATGCAGTTGACAGTGAGGAAAGAGGAGGAGAAATCAACAAGAACTGAACACAAGGAAAGAACAGTAGCATTCAAGACAGAAGCCCCCAGAAATACAGGAATAAGTCACCAACTCCACCTCCAAAGGTTGCTGAATCAGAGTCAGATGAGTCAGTCAGCACAAAGTCTGAAAGCAGTGAAAGTGATGAAGACTTTGCTGCCTTCACTAGACATTTTCAGAAATTCTTGAAGAAGAAACAGTGGAGGAAAAGGCCCTCTACTTCACAAGGAAAAGAAGACTTCTACTAGAACAAAAAGTCTTCAAAGAAAGACAGGAAGAGGACAAAATCTAGCAAGGCAACTGGTTCAAAGATAGTATGCTATTGCTGCAATAGACAAGGCCATGTTATTGCAGATTGTCCTGAAATTAGAAAAGAGTCTAGTGACAAGAAGAAGACTCATTTTAAAGGCAAGAAAGAAAAGTCTTTTGTTGCCAAGAAGGAGAAGACTCTATCAGATATCTCTTCTTCAGAAACTGAGTCTGATGCTGAGGCATACATAGGGCTGTTTGCTGAAGAAGAAGAAGAATTCATGCAGATCATGGAGTCTATATATGAGCAAGAAGACTGTCAGTGCCAAGGACTGATGGCATTGACTGAAAATGACAAAATCCTGGAGCACCCAGGACCCAGTAAGGTACAAAGTTCAACTTTAAATTCAGTTTCTTGTGCCAGTACAGAATCAGATTCAACTTCATCAAGTGATGAAAGTATATCTGAGTCTGAGGATGATATTCATCAGCTGATAGATGAATATAAAGTGTTGTTGCAAGCTTACAAGAAGAGCAAGTCCCTAGCCAAAAGTCAGGCAAAGGAAATTGCTGATCTCAAAGCTGCTGCAATAGATTCTGAGAAGCTATTTGATCAAAAGCTTAATGAAATAGCCAGGCTGAAGCACATAACAGTGATTCAGATGGGTACTATATCATTTAAAAATGATCAAATCAAGAGTCTGGAGATTAATCTTCAAAAAGAGAGAGAGCTTGTTGCTAGGTTTTTTAAACCTAAGTCAGTGCTACCTTTAATTGATGAATTTGTTCATCATAAAGGCAAGGCTGGACTGGGTTTTATTAAACCTGCAAGGACTGAGCAGTCCAAGTCTAAGTCCAAGGGCAAAGCCCCAACATTCAACAAGTCTGTTGTAGATAAGACAGCAAAGGCAGTACCTAAGCAAAGGTACAATAAGTTTGAATGTTGGTGCTGTGGCAAGGTTGGCCACTTTGCAGTGGACTGTTGGCACAATGCTAGTGTCAAAGTGAGTAACAAACTACCTGTTGGAAAGCCAGTAGGTAGCTTTGTCAGATTGCAAACTAACAAGTACCAAGGACCCAAGAATTCTTTGGGTTCTAAGGTTCATTAATCTGTTTTGCAGGTGAGTCCAAGTGGCCATACCCCAACATGGTACTTGGACAGTGGATGTTCCAGACATATGACTGAAACTAGAGGATTACTAAGGGACTACATTCCAAAAAAAGATGGTCCAAAAGTCACCTTTGGTGGTTCTGAAAAAGGAATCATCAAAGGAATTGGTAACATTTCTAGTAACTTGGTTACCATTACTCAAGTGGCTTATGTTAAAGGGTTGAAACACAACCTAATAAGTATAAGTCAATTAAGTGATGTAGGGTATGACATCTCATTTGTTAAAAATGGTTGTCATATCGAGAGGTCAACTGATCAAGAGATCATTTTGACTGGTTATAGGAAAAGAAATGTCTATTGCTTAGATATTATGGTTGAGAATAATGGTTCTCCAGTGTGTCTTGTAGCTGATGAGACAGTCTCTCATTGTGTCAAATGGCATAAGAGGCTTGCCCATCTTAACTACAAGACTATTGTCAAACTCTTTAGCAAAGAGTTAGTGAGGAATGATCCTCAAGTTAAGTGTGTTAAAGATGGTATTTGCTCAGCTTGTCAAAAGGGCAAGCAGACTAAATCCACCTTTAGAAGCATAGAAAACAAAGATGCTGTGAGGTGTTTATACCTCTTGCATATGGATCTCTTTGGTCCAATGTCAGTTCACAGCTTAGGTAGGAAGGTCTATACCTTTGTAGTTGTAAATGACTACTCAAGGTTTTCCTGGGTGTTCTTCTTAAGACAGAAATCTTAAACACCTAGTGTCTTCCATAGCTTTGTCAAGCAAATTCAGAATGAACTAGACAGTACAGTGGTCAAGATTAGAAGTGACCATGGTACTGAATTTCAGTCTGATAGCATGACAAAACTATGTGAAGAATTTGGGATATTTCAAGAATTTTCTTCACCTAGAACACCTCAGCAAAATGACATTGCTGAGAGGAAGAATAGGACCTTGATAGAGGCTGGTAGGACCCTACTAAGTGATACATCACTGCCAGAGTATTTCTGGGCTGAAGTAGTTAACACTGCATGCCATGTTATAAATAGGGCTACCATCACTAAAAGGCTCAACAAGACCCCCTATGAAGTTGTGAAAGGCAGGAAACCAAACCTATCCTACTTCAGGATCTTTGGTTGCAAATGCTTCATACTTAACAATGGGAAGTCTTACTTGACTAAGTTTGCTGCCAAGTCCCAAGAGGGAATTTTTGTTGGGTACATCAACAATAGTAAGGCTTATAGAGTCTACAACTTGTCTACACAAGTTGTAGAAGAATCTGTGCATGTAGTTTTTGATAAGACTAAACTTATTAACAATGAGTTGTCTAGTGGTGTGTGCAGCCCCACAGGTTTAACAAAGAAGATGGACAAGCTTACTATAGAAGAAGTATCTGCTGCAAGACAGCAAGTAGAAGACAGTGGCTGTTGTCCAGGGGGAGAACTACATGTACCAATTACAGAAGAAGTACAAGGAGTACAGCATGATGGAGATGCTGTAGAGGTTCAACCAGAAGTAAGGATGCCTCCAGCCAATAGGCATCTAAGAGATCATCTAGTAGAGCAGATTATTGGAGATCCAAGATAAGGAGTACAAACCAGGATAAGAAACATGAATGAAGCAATCTACTCCAGTTTTCTATCTCAAGTTGAACCTAAGAAGTTTGAAGAAGCCATACTAGATCCACAATGGACTGAAGCAATGCAAGAAGAGCTTAATCAGTTCAAGAGGTGCAAGGTCTGGGAACTTGTTCCAAGACCTAAAGACCACAATATAATAGGAACCAAGTGGATCTACAGGAATAAGATGGATGAACAAGGGGTCATCATTAAGAATAAAGCAAGATTGGTTGCTAAAGGATATAGGCAAGAAGAAGGTATTGACTTTGATCAAACCTTTGCTCCAGTAGCCAGACTGGAAGCCATAAGGATGTTCTTGGCCTATGCAACCTATCAAGGATTCAAGGTTTACCAAATGGATGTCAAGTCAGCATTTCTGAATGGTAATCTTAAGGAAGAAGTCTATGTGAAACAGCCTTCAGGTTTTGTTGATTCAACTCTACCTCATCATGTCTATAGACTTAGGAAAACTTTATATGGGTTAAAGCAAGCCCCTAGGGCTTGGTATGAAACCCTATCTAGTTTCCTCATTGAGAACAAGTTCTCAAGGGGGAAAATAGATAAGACTCTATTCCTTAGGGAATCTAGAGGCAAAGTAATACTAGTCCAAATATATGTAGATGACATTATATTTGGGTCTACTGAAAGCAGCCTTTGTAAAAAGTTTGCAAAACTTATGCAAGGTCAGTTTGAGATGAGTAGTATGAGAGAGCTGAAGTTTTTCTTGGGTCTCCAAGTTAAACAGACTGAGAGTGGTTTATCTATATGTCAGTCCAAGTTCACCCTAGAACTCATAAGGAAGTATGGTATGGATTCATCCAGTACCATGAAGACTCCTATGGGGTCAAGTATGTCTCTTAGCAAGGATGATGCAGGGAAACCTGTAGATGAAACCTTGTATAGAGGGATAGTTGGCTCCCTATTATACTTGACTGCTAGTAGACCAGATATCATGTATGCTACATGTGTCTGTGCAAGGTATCAAGCCTGCCCTAAAGAGTCTCATTTGACAGCAGTCAAAAGAATATTGAGATATCTAAAGGGCACTCCCTATCTAGGCCTCTGGTACCCTAGGAATGGAGATTTTGAACTAACAGGTTATTCAGATGCAGACTTTGCAGGATGCAAAGAAGATAGAAAAAGCACTACTGGAACCTGTCAATTCCTAGGTGGGAGACTAATTTCATGGAGTAGCAAGAAGCAAACCAGTGTGGCTATCTCCACTGCAGAGTCAGAGTATGTGGCTGCAAGAAGTTGCTGTGCTCAACTTCTGTGGATACAACATCAGCTAGAGGACTATGGATTTCAGGTAAGTAGAACTCCACTTTTCTGTGATTCTACTAGTGCTATTTCAATAGCTAATAATCCTGTATCCCATAGTAGAACAAAACATATTGAAATTAAATATCATTTTCTTAGGGAGCATGTAGAAAGAGAAGATATTTTATTAGAATATGTTAAAACTGATAATCAAGTAGCTGATATGTATACTAAGCTCGTAGAAGAAGCTAAGTTCAATAGATTTAAAATTGAACTAGGAATGATAAACTTAGAGTAAGTTTACAGAATTGAAATTGGCTAAGTAAAAAGGTGTCGACACATAGACAAGTCTATGTCGACACAGAATAGTGGTGTCGACACTTCAGGAAAAAGGTGTCGACACATCTAGGAAGTTGGTGTCGACACTTCAGAATATTAGTGTCGACACATGTCAAGTAGGTGTCGACACATCCACAGTGGTGTCGACACTTAAGTTTTACTCAGAATTTTCTAAGTAAAGTCTCGACTATGTGTCGAGTTATGTGGTGTCGACACATAAACATGTGTCGACACATAAAATCTGTTGACTAAACTTGTGTCGACACATATGTGTCGAGACATTATAAGTCAGTGTCGACACTTATTGCCAGTGTCGACACATTTTAAGTTAGCTGTCCCGCATGTTCATCTTCAAAATTAGAAAGGTATAAATAGGGTTTCGTCTTAGTTTGTCGACACGCTTTCAGAGTTTCGAGACCAAACTTCTGTGTCGACACCTCTTTTCTCTCAAAACAAATTCTACAAACCCTAATGGCGCCTAAGCTAGAGGAGAACGTCAACGAAGGATACGAGCTGGTGCGCGGCGCTTTTGAGGATGCTGAGCAAGAAATCAAGCACGTGATAACCCTAGTAGCAGATTCCGGGTTAGAATATCTAGTTTCAGAACCAACTAAAATCTGGAAGAAAGAGGTACTCGAATTCCTCAATGGAGCCAAGGTGGACGAATCTGGATACAAAATCAAATCCAGGATTCATGGTGAGAAGATCAAGTTATCACCAAAAAGTCTGAGGAAGATTCTACAGCTACCAAGAACTCAAGAGGAAGATGAGGTTACTGCTACAAAGACCAGGGAAGCTCTAACCTAGTGTGGACTAGACTCTAAGATGAAGATAGGTTCTGTTTTTAACAGGAAAGGCATGAACAATCAAGGAAAATTCATGTCTGAGATAGTTGGCAAGGTTATTCTCAGTAAGCCAGGAGGGCATGACAGAGTGTCTGCCCATATGTTTAGTGTAATGACAAGGATAATCTTCACTCTAAAAACTGACTGGTTATGAGAAGATTAAGGAAAGTCTGAAGAAACACAACCTGGGAAGGATCATAAGTCTATACCTTGCTGGTGCCATACCAGAGGTTCTGCAACAAGCTGCTGGAAGTAAAATTAATCACATGAGAAAAATGGACATGAGGTTGTTTTCAAGATGGGACAGGGTGTTGACTAAGGAGCTGCCAACCCCAGAGAAGATAGTTCCTGAGAAAGAAATTCCTCCCAAGAAGAAAAGGAAGACTTTTCCAGTGGCACAAGAGTCCACTAGTAGCTCTGACAGTGAAGAACAGGTTGTCTTCACTCCAGATGAACATGAGGAAGAGCCTGCTGTGAAGACACCTGCTCCTCAAGAGGTTGCTGAGATCCAGGGGGAGCTACCTCAAGCTAGCCCCATCCACAAGGATCACAGCCAGGGGAAGCTTCCAGTTGTAAATGAACACAATACACTGGAAAGTGAACAAGCCACCAACATCATACTAGAGGTAATCACTGAACTAAACACTTTGGATTTTCCTATAGAAGATACTGATTTGTCTGATGTTCATCAACAAATTCAGCTGGATAACCAAGTCTCAGATGCTGTCATAGAAGACACATCTGCAGTTGTTCAAGATGTTACTGCTCCAGTGGTTGAAGAGCCAAGAATTTCTCAAGCTCCTTCACCACAAGAGTATATAATGGAAGATTTATTTCTAAATCTGGATCAACATGACTTTGACATGGACAAGGCTGCTGCTGAAAGAGAGAATGCTGCTGTTGAGGGGTAGCAAGTGCAGATTCTGGAAGAGCCTATAAGGCAAGAAACTGAGAAAGCTCCAGATGTGCAACCTGAGAAGCCTCCAAGCCCTAAGGAGAGGGTGGATATAGCCAGCACATCTGCCTCTGAAGATGACGAGATTGCCAGGGCTAAGAAGCAGAAACTGTATGTATTCAAAAGAAGGAGTCAAAGTTATAAGAAGGCTCTACAATCTATTGCACCACAGCCTATAGTTCAGCAAACACCATCAGTTGATTATAGTGCTTTAATGGTGGCAATGCAAATTAAACTGGATGAGCACAGGAAGGCAATTGAGAAGTATGTAGATGAAGGGCAGAAATCATTGCAATTTGATCTGACCCAAGACATAAAATCTATAAGGTTTGGGATGAACCTAAACAAGAAGGAGATGACTGAATGTTTCCACAAGGGTGGAAATGTAGTGGTGTACTTGGCAACACACCAGGAAAAGATAAAGGCACAAGTGGATGACATAGCATTGAAGACGGGGTATGTTCTTGAAAATCAGCTAAGGATGAATGACAATTTGACTGCTTCCCATAATGTTATTGTCACAGAGTTAAAGAACCAAGCTGCTGGACCTTCTACTTCCACTGCTACTGTTAAAGCTGAAATTGATAAAGTCTTTCAAGAAGAACTCACTGCTATTAAGACTGCTATTCAGGAATCTCAAAAGATTATCACTGACAAACTCCAAAGGTTAAAACCTTTCTTTAAAGATGGAGTTAATTACTTGGATGGTCAGGTGAGATTTCAAAAGAATGATGTGAGAGATCACATTGAACGAGAAGTCATAAAGGGGGAGAGAGTGTTAGTCAAGGCAAGCTCTGATCATGCCAAATGGATATCCAATTCTATCAGAGCTACACTGGGTTATCCTCCTCTTTGTGATGATGACAATGTGGCAGAATCTGGCATTCAACCTGCATATCTAGGAGGAGAGCAAGCTGAAGTGGCTCAAGTCATATACCCTCCTCCAGATTTTGACATGCTTCAAGCTGATGTACAGACCATGTATAGCCCACCTAGGGGCAAGGACAATGTTTATATTGAAAAGGTTGATCAGCCTATTTCTGAAGCTATGCAAGAGGCAATGCAGAAAGAGGAAGAGACAAGATTGTCTAAGAAGAGGTTTAGGGAACAAGCTGAACAGAGACCAGATTTTGAGCAGTGGAGCCCTACCTCTAGAAACATTATATTAACTGCCTGGAAAGCTGCCAAGGATAACATTCATGACAGGAACAAGTGGTTCTCTGAAGCTGAATGGAGAAAACATGAATCTAGACAGGAGGCAATTGTTCAATACAGAAGGAAGGCAAAGATGGGAAAGCTACCTCCTACAGCTCAGGAGCCTAGCAAGTACTTTCCTAAGCCATACCATTATTTTGAGAGGCAGAAGATCAAAGCTGAAGAGCTTAAGAAGAAAGATCTGAAAGGCAAGAAGCCTGCTGATGCTGAAGCTGCTGATGCTCCTGTCCAAGCTAAAGTTCAAGCTGGCAAAGACATAGTGATTAAGGAGCCAGAACAAAAATAGAATTAGAATTTTCTTGAAGTTTATTTTGTAATCTTTTGATGTAAAACATTTTTGTGAACTTCTGAAAATGTATAAGACAGATATTAGAACAATATATGATTAATCTATTTCATGTTTGTTCTGTGAATATGTCTATATCTATTTCTTATTTTTTCTGTGATAATGTATATGAACACATGTGTGATTTATACATGTTTATGTTTACCCTGCTGAATATAATCCTGCTTTACATCATTTTGTAATTTTAATTATGAATGGTGTATATCATTGACTAAGGGTTATGACTTCTCCAAATAGGGGGAGATTGTTGGGTACATTGGTTTAAATGTACCTGATTTGAATAAGCCTCACCCAACTCAATGATATACATCATAATGTATTTGATGTATGTTGAGTTTACTTGTGCAGGTTAAGTATTTGCAGGAATAAAACAAAAAGTTTTAAGTCCATGTGTCGACACCCAGAGGGAAAGTGTCGACACTTAAGAAAGCTTGTGTCGACACCCAGACAAGCAGTGTCAACACTTGGAGTCATTGTGTCGATACCTGGGATGTAGAGTCGACACCAGACAGAAAGTGTCGACACAAGGAGCTGTGTTGACACTCAGTGAAGAAAGTACAGAAAAGCAGTGTCGACACTTAACAGCAGTGTCGACACCTTGAAGAACTGTGTCTACACCAGAAAGTGTCGACACTTGGAGCTGTGTCGACACTCAGCAAAAGTCTGCAAAAACTAAGTATAAGTGTCGACAGCCAGAACAATGTGTCGACACTCAACAGAAGAGTCAGCACTTGAAGTAAGTGTCGACACCCAAAATAATGTGTCGACACACAGCTGAAGACTCAACACTTGAAGTAAGTGTCGACACCTAGAACAATGTGTCGACACTCAGCTGAAGACTCAACACTTGAAGAAAGTGTCAACACATGGAGTTGTGTCGACACTTAGCAAAGAACAGAAAGATCAACAAAATATTCTAAGTACAAGTGTCGACACTAAGGGAATGTGTCGAAACACAGCTGAAGTCTCAACAGAAGAATCAAGTGTCGACACAAGGAGCTGTGTCGACACTCAGCAAGTATTAACATAGAAGACTATGTGTCGACACCAAGAAGCAGTGTCGACACTTAACAGATTCAACACAAGAAGTTGTGTCGACACAAAGGAGATGTGTCGACACTTAGAAGAATTCAGCAAGTTACAGAAGATCAAGTACTTGTGTCGACACTCAATTTCAGTGTCGACACATGAAGAAGAATCTGTGTCGAGACATAGTATCTACAACACAAGGAGTTGTGTCGACACCTTGTAGACTTGTGTCGACACTTACACAACTTGTGTCGACACTTGGTCTATAAGTGTCGACACTTAAAGACAGAAAGTCTCGACACTTTCAGTCAGTTAGAGATTTTCAAGAACTGACTGGATGACTTGACAGCTGCCGTTCCAGCCGGTCTACAGCACCTGTCAGAGGTGTCAGAATTCAGTTATGGACCGAACCAGCCGGTTACCATGAAGAAGGCCTATAAATAGGCTCATACAGTCTACAGAAACTGTTGTTGTGGTTATTCAAAAAGTGGTTCACAGAGTTATTCAAGTTATTGATCAAGTATCAAAACAAGAAGATCTAGCTGTACAAGTGCAGATTTAAGAAGTTGGAGAGAGAGGGCTCCATCCAAGAAATCAGCCATTGGAACTAGGCTGAGAAGAAGGGTTCAGATTTATTCTGGATCTTAAGAAGCAGAGGTCAAGGATCAACTGCAGAAGGAGTCAATCTTATTGAGTTCTACTTTCAAGAAGTTTTGAAGAAAGCTAAGTCAGATTGAATCCAGCTGAGTTCTTCCAAGAACTCATCAAGAAACTCTCAACTCCCCTCTTTTGTTTCTGAGTTGCTGAGTTATCATTTGTATAATCATTTTTATCTTGTAGGATCCTTTGGATCTGAGTGATTTGTAAGCCTGTAATTATAAAAGCTGAGGGTAGGGCTTGAGAGCCTGAGTGTAGGAGATTGAAATATCTGAGTGTAGGCCTTATTGGCTGAGTGTAGGCCTTTGTGGCTGAGTGTAGGCTTTGTGGAAAAGCTGAGTTGTAGGGCCTTGGGCCTGAGGTGTAGGAACCAGTTTGGGTTCTGAGATAGTGGTGAAGTTTGGCTGAATCTAGTACACTGCTAGATAGGCGAAGGGGGAAAGTGGATGTACCCAAACCTTGGGGAACCACTATAAAACTGTGTGTCTTCTGTGTGCTGTAATTAGCTGTGAATGCTGTGTGATTGCTGTGCTAAAGTAGATTAAAATTTGTATTGTAAACTGATTGCTGCCATAAAAAGTTAAAAAAAATTAAGTCACCTATTCACCCCCCCCCCCCTCCCTCTAGGTGTTTAGGTATTATATCTTTCAGGATTGAAATCTCTAGGAAGCCCAACTCCATGGTCCTTTCCCAATGAAAGTACGCTCTTGATCTACTAAAAGAGGTAGGGTTGACTGGTGCTAAACCTACTCGATGTCCTATAACTGCTAGAGAAGACAAAACTTGGATAGATGACTCGCCTCTTCTATCCGGTCTTACGAGGTACCAGTGTCTGGTTGGCAAACTCATTTATCTCACGGTAACCAAACCCGACATCTCCTATACTGTAGGCAAGGTGAGCCAATTCATGCAAGCTCGTAGGGAGTTCCATCTATAGTCTTCCTTGAGGATATTGGAGTATGATAAAGCAGCGCCAGGGAGAAGACTTCTTTTTCTGAAGAATGGTAACTCGAGGGTTGAAGCGTACTAAGATTCGAGCTATGCTGATAACAAAGGAGACCACAAGTCAACGTCGGGCTTTTGCACTTTTGTTGGAGGAAATCTTGTGAGCTAGAAGAGCAAGAAACAGTCAGTGGTCTCCAGGTCTAGTGCAAAAGAGGAATATCGTAGTATGCATCGACCACAAGTGAGTTGAAATGGTTACGGGCTCTTATGCTTGACTTAGGAGAGGTCTACAACTATCCTCTTCCTATGTTCTGCGACAACAAGGACACGATCTACATCTCCAAAAATCGGGTCTTTCATGAGAGAACAAAACACATATAAGTCGACTGTCATTTTGTTCGAGAAGAGATCTTGAAGAAACAGATTTGTACTTCGTTCGTCACTTCCGACAACGAGTTGACAGATATCTTCACCAAGCTGGTGTTCGCTTCCTTTTTCCACATTTACGACAAGCTGGGCATGATTGATATCTATGCTCCAGCTTGAGGGGGAGAGTGTTGCAGTATGGAGGTCGGACGGTCTGTTGCTGTTCGGAGGCCGGACGGTCTGGCGGTTTATCTCAGCGGCTTGTCTGCCTGGCTGTTGATGTTTGGTATCTGAGCGGTCTGGCGGTTTGTCTCAGGAGACTTGGAGACCGGCGGTCCAGCGGTCTCCTGTGGAGGCTTGTTCTATATGGCAGCTTGTTCTCTCCTTCTGGTGGTTGTCGAGCAGTTAGCTTACTCGTCTAATCGCTCGACTTGTTCGGTTTGTTTATTTATAAAGCAGCATATACTTGTAATTATTTAGTCCCACATTGCTTATTTGTAATCTCTCTCATCTCCTCCATTCTATAAAAGGGAGGCTATGCCTTTGTAATACTCACCTTTTTGGATAATAAAAATTTGTTAATCCAAATTTTCGGTCTGTTTGTTTTCTGTTCGCACACTTGGCAAGCCCTTCAGGTGCTTTGCGCATTTGAATCTACTCCGACAACCAATTCTTCTCCGACAACTGATTCTTCCCTGGCAACCGGTTCTTTGTGCACTTGAAGCCCTCACAATTGACGTTGTTGCAGTAAGGTTCTGCTCCTCCTCCAACAAACAGGTACTCCAGCTTCATCACTGGATTCTTCTTTGGCTTTATGTTTTGATTAATTACATACTCAGTTTTTGGGTTAAAAACAAAATCCTTCCTACTACCTGTTTCTCCAAATCATCTGATTCTTCTGTCGTCCACACTAAGCTCCTGGTATATCCTTCACCCCCAACATAAATTTCATGTTTTTATCCGTAAAATTTTGCAATTTGTCTGGCCTTTAACCCTTTCATCATGCCACTCAATACTATATTTTCTCACTTAATTTTGACTTCTGACCATTTGGAAGAAGCATTTAATTTTCTTCAAGCAATTTTCAAAGTGCCAAATAGAACCATAAAATGTTCTCAATTTTGCAATTTATCTGGTCTTTAACCCTTTCATCATGCCACTCAATACTATATTTTCTTCAAGCAATTTTCAAAGTGCGAAGTAGAACCATATATATATAATCTTCATTCCAGCAATGTTGAAATGCATATTATAATTTTTATAGCATCAGCTCATTCTACCACTTGAATTTTTATGAGTTCATATAGCTTATTTGATAAATTTCTTTACGCATCTTTAATGATGATGTTTACTAGAGATTTGTTTGAGTAGTGGCAATCCCCATTGGTCGCTAAAGAAATAGCCCAATGGGGATTGGCAACCTTTCTTGAATCCTAAACAAGGATAATGATTGTGAAAATGAGGGTGCAAATACTCATTATTTATATTCTTCGGTATTGACAAATACTCTTCCAGCGAAGCATCTAGTTTGACCATGAAGACAAAAAGGCAATAACATAAAGATATTGACAATCTTAAGCCTAGCACATTGACAACTTTGTATCTTCAAAGATTTATGGTTGCATAATCTTTCTAATTCCAGTCCAAATTTATTCTGCTTTTTTTGCGGTCAACATCGTTTATTGATAGTGGGATACTTTCTTTAGAAGAGGCATTTATAGCATGCTCATATGAATTCTTCCTGAAATCAAGTAAGAATCAGAAGTATGAGCATGATCCAAATTTTGTTTTCAATGTGTTGGATTCAGTCTTGGTTGGAACTATGGAGCGAGTGAAGAACTTGAGGTTGGTTTTTCTAGGAAAGTGCAGGTGGTATGGTTTCTAAGACTTGCATGTTGTACTTAATTCTAAATCTTTTTTAGTGCATAAACCAGATGCGCATGTTGTAACATGAGAAACTATCAGAGTGTTGTTATGGTAACCATAAATTATTTGGTGATCCTCATAGTTAACTGAACATGGTGTTTATTTTCTCTCATGGAATTTAAACCATGAGTTCTTATAGTATGATGTGAATGGGATGATGGGATGCATTCTTAAATGCATTCTACTGTTGTAGGTTTATCCTCTCAAGTCCTGCTTCTTCTGCAGGAAAGAGCTCAGGCTTCAAAAGGAGGTTTATAACAGAACAGAGAAATCAGCGATAGAAAAAGTATTATCAGATAATCGTGCAACTAGCGATCTCCCTGCAACTAAAGTAAAACCTTTCTTCTTGTCATCACCCGCCCACGCCACATAATTGTCCCATCGATGTCCCACTCTGAATGTTTCCCCCTATCGAATGTCGCTACCCGCCGAATGTCGCCGCCCTCACTGAATGTTATCGCCCTCGCCGATTGTCTCTACCCCCGCTGATTGTCTCTGCCCATGTCAATTGTCTTTACCCTCGTCGATTGTCTCCGCCCTCGCCAAATGTTGTCTCCCCCGCCTTTTTCGCTTCCCCTGCCAAATGTCGCCTTCTTCTATCGATGTCTCCGCTCACGTCAAATGTCTCCGCCCACGTCCAATGTCTCCCCCACGAGCAATGTTGCCCTCAACAACCAACGTCAGTGCTCACATCCAACGTTGCAGCCCACGATCAACGTTGTTGCCCCCTACCAATGTCATCGCCTCTGACCAATGTCGCCACCCCTGACCAATATCGCTCCCACGATCAATGTTGTAGTCCTCGAACAATGACGCCGTCCCCGACCAATGTTGCCGTCCCCGACCAGTGTCGCTGCCCCCCGACCAATGTTGCCTCCCCTGACCAACGTCGCCCCCCATGACCAACATCGCCCCTCCATGACAAATGTCGCCGCCACGACAAATGTTGCCTTCGCGATAAATACCACTCTCACGACAAATGCCGCCCCCACGATAAATGTCGCATCCACGACAAATGTTGCTCCGGCGACAAATGTCGCCCCCCACAATAAATGATGTCCCCACAACATATGCTGCTCTCAAGACAAATGTCGCCCCCATGACTAATGTCACCCCAACGACAATTGTTGCTCCCACACCAAATGTCGCCTCCACGCCAAAAGTTGTCCCACGATAAATGTCGCTCCCATGACAAATGTCATCTCTCGACAAATGTCTCTTGCACGGGGTCCCCCGTCCACGACTGCTTGTTTCAATATATATAAATTATATGATATCAACCAATCTGCTCTTGCACAATTTTCAGCTTCGTGAGTCTACATTTCAATCATCATAGCTCGACAGATTATTTTATATGTTTGTTGTTTTGCGTTTTCAACATTGTTTTAGTATTATTACTCTTCATTTAAAACTTCCTTTGATTTTGCAACATATGTTACTTATGTGAGACATGATAGAACGTGTTTGTCCATTATACTTATCACCGTCCAATTTACTACACTGCATCACCTCTACTTTTTTCTATTCATTCGCCGTCTACTTTATTTTGAATCATTTCACATCTTATCAGATATCCGGTCACCGTGTACCTCATAAAATTTACACAATTTTGATACATGACATTTCGTTTTAAATTAGTATGTAGTATGATTTTTGGATCATGAACGCATTTAACTTCGATCATTCAAAATATAATGATTTCCTATTTGCATGCATGTTCATTATTTATAGAGAGCTTTCTTATTGCTTATAAAGAACTTTGAATTATTTGAGGCGATGAATAATGACAACTTAGACGAAATGGTGGAGTTTTCCTCTGCTATGTCTACGACATTAAGGATGGGATAAGAATTGTTTTCTCAGGCAACCCGTGCAATTATCATTATTGCTAGATTTTTAAAATCTGTCTATACTTATGTGGTTGACCACAAAAAATCAGTTGATGTGTTTGATTGTTATATGATTTGTGTTTAATCTGTGTTGATTGTAATCACAACACCATGTCCGCCAAATCTAGATGCCAATGACTGCCCAGCTACAAGCACGTGCTGAAATAAGACACTAGCTTCGCCATTTACATGCATCAAACACCACCGGCTTGCCAACCACGTTCAATGTCGCACCCACAACAAATGTCGCATTCACCACAAATGTCGCATTCACCACAAATGTCGCACTCACGACAAATGCCGCACCCACGACAAATATCACATCCACGACAAATAACACCACCCACGATAAATGTCGCCGCGCAAGACAAATATCGTCACCATGACAAATGACGCCGCCACGACCAATGACGCCCCTATGACCAATGTCTCCCACACGACCAATGTCGCCCCACGACAAATGTCTCCCCGACGATAAATGACTCACCCACGACAGATGACTCCCCCACGATAATTGTCGCCCCCACGACAAATGTTGCCCCCACGATAAATGACAACATCTACGACAAATATCGCCCCCACGACATATGTCGCAGCCCCGACAAATGTCGCACCCACGATATATATCGCACCAATGACAAATGTCGGTCTCATGACAAATGTCGATCCCACGACAAATGTTGGTCCCACTATAAATGTCGCACCCACGACAAATGTCCCCCGTGACGATGGCCAGTAGCTGTAACTCATCTCTCTCTCTCTCTCTCTCTCTCTCTCTCTCTATATATATATATATATATATATATATATATATATATATATATATATATATATATATATATATATATATATATATATATATATATATATCTAGATATACAAGCAGTCGTGCACGGGGGACCCCGTGCGGGCAACATTCGTCGTGGGTGCGACATTTGTCGAGGGGCAACATTTGTCATGAGTGCGACTTTTGTCGAGGGGTGACATTTGTCGTGGGTGCGACATTTGTCGTGGGTGCGACATTTGTCGAGGGTGCGACAAATAAACTTAAGCCTTAATTTGATACCTTGGATGAATATGTAGTTAGAGATACATAGCAGAACTAAAATCCTGAAATGACCATTTCTGCTATTTGAGTCCCAAATATTAAATATTTTAGTGGAATGACCAACAAAGAAATAATGTGAACGGATCTGGACGGATAGGTTGAGTATAATAATGACGATGGTCATCGTACTGATTGCAAAAATCTAGGTTCATAGAATGACGATGACCATTTCTTTTGATTTCACTATAACTTTTGATTTCTAAAGATGATTGCACATAACAGATAGTTAGTTCTGTGCATAGGTAGTTCTGGGTTCAGATAGGTAGTTCTGTGCAAAAAATCTGGGTTCATAGGTAGTTCTGTGCAAAAAACAGATAAACTATAACTTTTGATTTCCAAAGATAATTGCAAAAATATGTAGTATAATAATGTCGATGACCATTTCTTACTTCTATTACCTACCCATATTTGTTGGAAAGGCTATTGAACGGATCTGGACGGATAGGAATGACCAACAAAGAAATACTAAATCTATTAGATTCCTCCTGAAATGTCCAACAAAGAGTGCGAGAAGAAGAGGGATCTGGACGGATAGGTTGAGCGAGAACAGTCCCAATGAAATAGAAAATGAAGCTTACAGGCGATCCAAGGCAACTAAGTAGAGCGGCCGATCGTGGAGGAATCGTGGGCAGAACTCGCGCGGGGCTTCTGTTGGAGCAGCGCCATGGTCAGTGTTGAGATTATATTAGCCAGCATGACACGTGTGTGTGGGACCGCATGTTTGGGCTTTCCCCATCGCGTTCCAGGTCTGGGTGTTGACCCCGGTGGGCCCCCTTGTGTGGCGGAATATCCCCGCGGTCATGTGGTTGGGGTTAATCCCACACCGCCTGCAGACTTCTCCCCTTTGTGTTCACGTACCCCGCCACCCTTCATCTCAACACCTGGGTTTTGAGATGAACTAATGGGTTGACGGGTTCTAACTTGGTATCAGAGGAGGTTGTCATGCTGCGGGGGTGTGTTGAGATTATATTAGCCAGCATGACAGGTGTGTGTGAGACCGCATGTTTGGGCTTTCCCCATCGCGTTCCAGGTCTGGGTGTTGACCCCGGTGAGCCCCCTTGTGTGGCGGAATATCCCCGCGGTCATGTGGTTGGGGTTAATCCCACACCGCCTGTAGACTTCTCCCCTTTGTGTTCACGTACCCCGCCACCCTTCATCTCAACACCTGGGTTTTGAGATGAACTAATGGGTTGGCGGGTTCTAACTGTCAGGGAAGGTGCAGCTGAGTCTAGCCCTAACTTGCGGAAGATGCACTGGATGAGGTTGGTCGGAGGGGACGCTGGGTCGGGGCGAGGCGAGGCGGAGAAACTGAATCACCATTTTTGTCGTAACCCCTGTGCAGCTTTGATCGGGAGAGGGAGACCGACTTTTCTTTTGGTTTCGCGATTTTGAGCAGACGAACAGCGCCCGTCGCAAGCCTCGCCATCTTCGTCTACTCGCCCTAACTGCGCGGAAGAAGGAAGATCGATTGACGGAGGCGTGCATCGGGATTTTGAGGACAGTGAACAGCGCCGGTTTCTTTTAATTAAGGCTTGATTCGGGCGAAAGACCAAAATACCCTCATGTTAATCCTAAAAAATTGTTTTTAGGAGGGAAAAATGGGATTAAAATGTTACACCACAGCCAGATTAGGGGTTTCCTTATACTGTAAAGATATACACTATATTAAAAAGATTTATGATGGTCTGCCTATAACCATGAAATAAAAATTCATTGGAATAATCTTGGCCATTGATTCATGCTCATCATATAATTCACGGTTTAAAAAATCAACCATGTCTCTCCTGATTCCCGATCCATTCTGACTGCCTCCCGAAACGCCTCTCCGGCTTACTTCCCCTTCCCATGCCCTACATCCACGGATTGCTCGCTCGCACTTTCTCCGGTAACCGAGCTCACTCTTCCTCTCCCTCCCCCAGGCTCTCTCGCTGGCTCTTCACGGCCTTCCATCCGTCGCAAACCCGCAGCCAAGAGTTTTTACCACCGCGCGGAGGATCCACTCCACCTTTTTCATGGGAGTTTCAGTTGCGAAAATGACGAGCCTTCTCCAGTTCTTCGCGAATGAATCGACAACGTTCGAGTTTTCAGCGCGAGTTGCGATCATCCGGCGTTCTCCTTCCACTGCTCCGCTTCCAGTGTCACTGCTAGGGTTATTCTTCCCCAAACTCGCGCTCGCCTCTCCAATGTCATTTACAGTCTCCACTTTGACTCGCCAATGGTGCAAATGAGCCGATGGATTGCTACTTCAGGAAATACAGGCTGTCTACTTAATTTCTCCAATCTCTCTCTCTCTCTCTCTCTCTCTCTCTCTCTCTCTCTCTCTCTTCTCCCTCTGTCTCTCTGAGAGCATAATAAAACACAAGTTTTACTGGTGTCCTTTTCAACCTTCTTTCACAGAGATTCCGCTGCTTTTCTTTGCGCAACTCTAATGGGGGCAGATAAAACAATCTGGATGAAGATCAGAACCGACATCTCCTCCTTTGACTGGACTGAAATGCACAGACTAGAATTTCTTCTGCGACTGGATAGAAGACGAACAGGAAAATCTTATAGTTCTTTAGCTCAGGTATCATTAATATTTTTATGCGAGATGATCGCCAGTATTGTACCTGCACCTGTATACTACTAATACTAAAACAAACTGATTGAAAACATGCTAATTGGATGCATCCTATCAAATTGGATGGTTTTCTCTGTTGTTTGTAGACCTTTTTCATTCCGTTCCAGCATGATTTGATTTGAAAAAGAGATCCAGTTTCTTCTAATTCAGGAGCACGGAGATCAGTCATATTTTTGTGTATGTTCTTAAATTATTCCATCAATTTTTAATTTAAAAAATTATTTTATGCGGTGAAAATAAGTCCTCCCAAACTGAGCCTAAGTTTTTATACATGTATAGTTTTTTTTACCAAGTGATCGGGAACTTTAATCAAATGAATGCAAATTAAATTTAATTAATATATATTAATTTGCCCGGGTGTCGTTTTCTTGAAGCTAGCATTCATAGTTTAAATGTTTCTCTCATGCTTCCTCTGCTTTGTCAACAATATCTGAGATCACCTGTGGTGTACAATAGGGGATGTAAAACAATCTGAGATAACTTTGTTTCATCTCTTTTGTGTTATTTTAGTTTGCCTACTTTCCTTCACCACAATATTTAAAGTTAGTAAGCATGGTCGGTTATGACTACGAGGAATTGAACCCCACAAGCATTTTTATTCCTTAAAATTGCACGGGGACTTTTTTTTACCTTTTTTTTTAAAATTTCTGTCAACATCAGAATATTATTTTTCCATTATATATAATAGATATTTTTGCAATTTTTGCCCTCATGATAAATGCCAATCGGTTAACGTTATTTCATCTTCCTTACTCTTCTTTCGTGTCCTCCATAAGGATTTGAGAATACAATTAGCTTCTGTCATTTTTGACAGTTCACTAATGCAGAGCATATTAACAAGAATTCTCCTCTCATTCAGAGTCTTCTGTCAAAGGTGAAGTATGAAGGTCAGTCTCAAAGTGCTTCCCTTCAATCCTATAAATGTGTTGTTAACAGTGTGCAACTTATTTCTCTTATAATTTTTTAAAAAATTGAAGTTACTCTACAGTTAATTAAGGCTCCGTTTGACATGATGGTAGCGGTCATCAACAAGAGAGTTATATTGTCATTTGTTAACGCTCACCTAAGGAACTTCATCCACTTTTATGTACAAATGGATGTTGTTTGTTAGGTGATTCTTAACGAATGACGTTTTAACTCATGCATTTACGACCGCCACCACCGTGCAAAACGGAGCCTAAATGCTCTGTTATAATTCTTTAGAAGTGACTTATCTGATAATTTTTATAGAAGTTTTCTACGAGTTTTATACAATTTTTTTAGAGTTTTCAATTGCAATTTTATGCTTAGATTTTAATCAGATAGGCAGTTACTATAAAAAAAGTTTTAATTCTTCTAAATATTAGTAGACTTGGTTTTACTGTAACAATTTACTCTGTTAAATTTTCTCAACTTGCTCAGCAAGATAGCACAAACGCCAAATTAATATCTTCGGAACTACCCAGTTCTCACGTTGAACCAGCGGAAAATCAAGGAACAAGAGTTAATCCCAACAAACAATGGAAGCACAAGCCGGTCTTTTATTCATTTACTTCTTTACAACACGAGTCATACATAGCGAGACATGATTTCGCTAGTATAACAGCTATAAACAGAAAGCACCAAAAAATCCAAGCCGCGCGGACAGCACCGGAGTCCGCCGAGACCGCCGAGGTCGCCGAGGTCGCCGAGTCCGCTGAGATCGCCCGAACTAAGCTGCAGTCCGCCGAATAGCCACGGAGTCCGCCGAAGCCGCGAGGCCGCGCGAACACACCGTTATTCGTCTCCTGCTGAGGCTGAACTGAGGAACACCCCCTACCCGCCTGAAGCCGGCGGACAGGTTATTGAAGCTGCCAAAGATGAAACAGAGCTGACAAGCCGCAGAGCGACCTCCTGCTGAGTCCGCAGAGACCGCACACTTCCAAGCACTTGACCGAAATCACAGCCAAACTCCTGGCTCCTTGAAGCAAACCGCGCGACCTGCACACAGCAAACGTCAGCATTAGAACAATCCGCGCGGAAAGACAAACTGAGACCGCAGCTACTTGCACAACCCAACTTACTGTTCACTCAAGTTACTATAGACCTGTCAGGGGGGTCCTATTTATAGGCGAGGTGAGGAGTTTGGTCACCGCCCTAGAGATAGAGACACCGCCCCAGCCCGCGCGATGGAAAAACACCGTCCGCCGAGTTCGCAAGGACTTAGCCGGATACCAAGGAAAACCGCCAGGAGCAAGGCAATCATTGGCGAACCCTCTCCAGTCCGCCCAAGCTATGCGGACAAGGCATCAGCCCGCAAAGCTTCCGACCACTGCAGGACAGTAACCCCCTTCAATGGCTGTCCGCACCAACCCGAGGCAGTCCGCAAGACTCACACCTCTATCCGCCACAAGTTCACGACCAAAGGCAGATAGCAACAGTCCGTCCGATCACAGTGGACTTGGAGGAAACCACAGACACCATGGTATTGGCATAGAGTGTGACCAAGTCCAAAACCATCAAAGGCCAATGCGAGCATGGCGTACGCAAACCCCCGTCCGCCAAACACCGAAGCACAGACCGCCAGCAGTCCGCAGGCTCCTCGCACTCCTGCCCCATCGCAGCAGCCAACTCCCGGACTCCAAAATCAGTCCGCCAAAGACCTTCACAGCAAAGCACCTGCTGTACCACTAGAGCTCGACAAGGCCTCAGCCAAGCTCTAAGCCCAGTCCGCAACAGCCCATACCGCAGACACATCAGTCCGCAAGCTTCCCGCGGACACGAGCCAAACCACATATCAGCACAAGCTTGCACCACGGCCACTGAGCAATGCATCAGTCCGCAAGCCTCTCTATCCGCAGATACCAGGCCGCACAGTCCGCAGACTCCATGCAAACAACCCGCTCAGAAGACAGCCGGCTTCCACCAGACTTTCCACCAGGCCGCACAACACAGTCCACCCAGTCCGCCAATGCTGTCCGCCCAGGCCGCCCGGCCTGTCCCTTCAACCACTTCCACTTCACAAATTTCAACATACTCTAGCTACATTTGAATAAATTCATTGATCACTTGCCATCGTTTAAGCATGATGTAGTTAGAACTTGAAAAAAAAGGATGAAAATGGAGATACTGTTTACATAGTGCTTGATGGAAAATCTTATGTATACAAACGAGAATTTTTCTAAACCAATTTAGGTATTTGAAATTTTATTTCTTCTCCAAGATTTTTTTCCCATATAAATGAGAGTTTAGGGGACTTGCTACACAGTAGCAAGGAGAGTGTCTTGGATTGGCTGGATAAATGAGAGTTTAGGGGACTTGCCCACGATCAATGTCGCCGCGCACGATCAATGTAGCGGCCCACGATCAATGTCGCCGCCCGCGACCAATGTCTCCTCCACGACCTATGTCGCACTCATGACAAATATCGCCCTCACAACAAATATCTTTCCCCAAGACAAATGTTGCCCCCACGACAAATGTCTTCCCCCACGATAAATGTCGCCCCTACGACAAATGTCGCCCCCACGACATATGTCGCCCCTACGAAAAATGTCGCTCCCCCGCCGAATGTCGTCGGGCCGGAGGCCCGTGCCTGTCACTCGTATATATATATATATATCAATGAATTAAGTAATGGTTGCGTACATAAGAAGAAGTTTGAATTCGTTATTTTAGAAAACTTTGTCATGTAGTTTCACCGATGTTCCAATGAAAAGGATCAAAGATGGTATTTGTTTGACAAAAATATGAGTTCCGTCTCTAATTTTTGCCTTTTTTTCGAAATTAGTCCCACTATTATTTTTTGTAGGAAATCACTCTCCCTATTTCCAAAAATAAATGAAATCAGTCCTCCTCACACTTTCCGTTATATGCTTAACGTGAAAACTCTAAAAATCTGATTTTTTTTATAAATAACAAACTTTAAATAAATTAATAATTTTTATTTTTTTATAAAGCGCACTACTATGTGCCCTCTAGACCACAATAAACAGATTATTTTTTATAAAAGAACATGCAAATTTTTCATAACCGGATATTTTACATAAAAGAGCAAGCTGTTTTTTTGCTTAATTACTCAACTTAATGCATATGACAAATTATTATAATTTTCATAAAAAAGCACTGCTGAAGAGAAAGATTCCCACAAAATGTTCCTATAAAATATTATCAATTGTTCACAGTCATTATAAAATATCAGAGTGACAAAATATTCATTTATGAAGCAACAAAAATTGCTTTCCAAAATTCAACTCCTCTAGAAGAGCAACCACACCTACAGAGAAGAGAAAATTTAAATATTAATTATCATAAATGTTTATTACCATATAATTAAAATAGGAGCATACCAAATTTTAAGGTTTCTTGCAACTTGTTTTATTATGTCCCAAAACACCACATTTTGAACATGTTATTGTGTCGTGTCTTCGGCTCATTCTTGTTGTGCACCGTTCCTCATCTACATCCATATTTCTTTTCTTTTTTGGTCTTCCAGGGGCTCTCCGTCCAGCAGGCGGTAGAATTTGAGTGGTTGATATAGTTGGCCAATAATTTGACCCATTGCTTGGAAGTATACTTTGATTATAACAAGACATATATGTTGCTTTTTTGAAGCACGCCGGTACATATGCATTTATGTCTATATTTAAGTAATGCATGCAACTTATTGCATGACGGCAAGGAATACCACTAACTCTCCATTTTCCACACGAGCAAAAATTATTATCCAAAGAAACTACAAACTTTTCAGGTACCCGCACTACCTCAAATATTTTGTCTTTTGATCATAAGGGCATCCATATTCCACTGTGTTTAGCCTCCTCTTCAAGCTTTTTTGCAATTTTTGGGTTCACATAACTAACTTGTTTCTCCACCCTACTTCTTATGTTAGCCCATCTACCCATCAAATATACTCGGATGTCTTCAAGCATTGTTAATATTGGCTTGTCTCGCATATCTAATATAACACGATTGAATGTCTCTGACATATTGTTTACTACCACATCACAAATTGGTTGTTCACTAAATGCATGCTTACACCATAAAGATTTATTTATAGCATAAAGATGATCATAAGCTTTGTCAGAAATAAATTTAATCTCATTCATCGCTCTTACCCACTCTGCCTCATACGTTGCATTTGAAGCCTTCCATAACAAGCATTTCAAATTTTTGCTCGGATATTTTTTTCGAAAATTGTTGTAAAGATGTCGCACACAAAATCGATGATCAACACCCGACAATGATTCTTTAAATGTTTGAACCAGTCCCTGCAAATTAGTAAAACCAACCAACATAAGAATGTGAAAAAAAATATTATGTTTGATGATTGGAAATTGAAGTAAATCAAACCTTTTGTTGATCTGATATATAAGTTATTCCATGAATTCTAATATCCCTTGTAAGATTATAGAGAAACCACATCCAAGAATCTTTATTTTCCACCTCGACAACATCATATGCTATGGGTAGCATTTGATCATTGGGGTCTCTACCAATTGCAGTTAAAAGTTGACCACCATAATAGCCTTTTAGAAAGCATCCATCCAAGAAAACAATCGACCGACAAAATTTGAAAGATTCTCGACAACCAGCTAGACAAACATACAACCTTTCAAAGCGCGGAGTAATGGTTCTTGAAGGTGTTGTTGTTTCATTATAAAATTCAGGAGGCCAAATAAACTTGAGGATGACTGAACTTCCATGATTGGATCTCAAAAGTTCATCACAATATAATTTGAGATAATTATACTGTTCTCCCACGCTGCCTTCGAGTGATACATTAGCTTGACTCTTTGCTTTGATGGTCTTATCCTTAGATATTCCTACAACCCATTTCTCTTTCGCCTTCTCGACAATTTGTCTAATAGGTATGTTAGGATTTTCCCGCACCTTTGACTCTATTCGTTGACTTAACCACTTTGCACTTAAGAGTTTATTATTGAATTCTATACTACAAGAGTGTTTAGCTTTTATCGTTCTCACTTCCCATGTATCTTGAATTTTCATCGGCGCGACGTATATTTCTCATTCACATCCTGTCTTGCATTTTACTCTAACTCTTTTGTTGTCATTCTTCATCAATTTTAAATCGACACTGAGATGCACAGCGTATGTTCTTATTGTGTCTTTAATATGTTCCTTTGACTTGAAAATCAATCCCGGCTCCCATTTCATTTCTATCATGTCTTTTAGTAATGTAAAAATAGGTTGCTTGAGCTTTTTTCTATCAGAATGCCCATCTTCGTCTTCACTATTGATTGAGTTGAGTGAATCTGATTCATATTCTTCATCGTTGTTCTCTCGTATCATTATATCATTTTGATCCACATTTTCTACATGTTCTGACATTCCAAATTGTGTATCACCATCATCAAACAAATCTTCCTCATTCTTGAACTGAATATCTAGGGCGCTATCTTCACTATGATAGTCATAGTTTAAATCCATTTAAACTATAAAAGATTAGAAGAGAAATAATATTAGACAACTATAGAAACAGAGAAATAGTTTCTTCTACCTATAAAATTGAGAAGATCAGGAAAATGCAGTTAAAAGTGCAATCTGGAGCATGAAATCAGTAAAACTGCAATTAAAATTCTCATGAAAACTGCAAATAAAAATAAAATAGAAAGAAAATCTAGTGGGCAAAGGAGGGTGTACCGAAATTGAATAAGGGCTTCGGCGAGCAGGGCATTACCGGAAAAAATGCAGGACTGGAGATGGTCGACGCAGCAAGCGAAGGAGGGAGAGCCAGCGAGGCTTCCAACGGTCAAGGGAGCGAGAGCCAGTGAGGGTTCCGGCGAGATGGTCCACCGGGAAAAGGGACTAGAGTAGGGTTTACTGGAGCAGAGGAAGAATCCTGGCGGGTTTAATGGAGGACAGGGCTCTTCTCAATGAAAAGACAGAATATGGAAAACAATTTTCTGCTTATTTTAATAGAAAATCTGCTTTTTCGTTTGCTTTAACGGAAGCATCCAGATAGGGACTGAAATCCATCCCCTTATAAAATTAAAGGAATGAAATCTTACCAATTAAATTTAAGGGACTGAAATTTAAAAAAACAAAAATTAGGGACTGAACTCATATTTTTGCCTATTTGTTTTTAGTACGAAAGATGTTTCTGTAGGGAGGAAAGAGGTCTTTTCTCAATCAAAACCTCTTCTCAAACTGTACAAGCTCCTTTCAAAGCATACAATTTTCTAGGTGTAGATGATGAGATATATACAGATGGATGAACTATATTGTAAAATGAAAGAAAACATGAGTTTTTTCCAAAGCATACGATTTTTTGTTTCGTGCAAAATAATGAAAGAAAGTACTATATACATATATTTGAAATGCGTAAGCTCGAGTTTTTTTCTTATGAAAAAAGTTTGAGCTTATGAAATATATAGATATATATATATATATATAAGTGCCCGACACGGGGCTCCACTCTTATGACCACGCGTCACAGTACTCGGCCGGCCATGACGGTCTTCCCCCGCCCCCGACAAATGTGAGATTATAGGGGGGGCCCACCGTGCCCCACGCGAAATCTTTGTCCGTGCATCTTTGCACGGGTATGCCCGTACTCGATACTCTCAATTGGCCTTCAACCGCATCCAAGCGGGCTTCACACGTCATTGCACGGGCTTCGCCTATACTCGTTGACTCTTAGCGGGCTTCGCCAAAATTCGAGCAGGCTGGGCCCACATTCGAGCGAGTTGCGCTTTCCTGAGCAGGCTACGCTCGCCTATGTACGGGATTCGTTTGCACCTTTACTTTTATTCAAAACATATACATAATAGTACTTAAAATGACCATAAAAAAATATGATTTAATATTTCTGTTTTTTATTTTATAAAACATTTCACATTTTTACCTAAAAACTTTAATTTATGTCTCCTCTTTTTCTCCCTCCTCTCTCTTTCTCTCTCTATCTCCCCCATTCTTCCTCCCCCTCTCACCTTTATTTTTTTTATTTTTTAATATTAATTACTCTTCTCCTCTCTCTTCTTTCTTTTTCTCTCTCTTCATCTTGGTCATCAGATTTGATCCAATGGTGTCAATCAATAATATGATGTGCTTGAAATATGCATATTGTTTTATAATATACGAGCTTTTTCGCACGGGCTACGCCCGTGCTCGAAACTCACGGCCGGTCTTCGGCCGCATCCAGGTGGGCTTTGCCCGTCTGCGCACGGTCTTCGCTCGTGCTCGATACGTCGTTGCCAACTGCATTCGCCTATGAGCGGGTTGCGCACACAGTCGAATTTGTTTTTCAAAACATATGCATATGAGTACTAAAAATGACTGTACAAAATATTAAATATTATTCTTATTTTTAGTTTATAAAATTTTGCAAATTTTAATTTATAAAAATTAATTTATCTCTCTATCTCTCTTTATCACTCCCCCTCTCTCTCCTTCCTTCTCTCTCTCGCCCCTCTCTCTCTCCTAACTCCCCCCATGCTCTCTCTCTTGATCCAATGACAATAATTAATATTTGGTTTGTCTTTAAATATCTATATTCTCTTATATATAAAAGATAAAATATATATCTAAACCACTATAAAGGAAAAAAAGTTTTGCCATGAATTTTAAACTCATTGAAGCCATCTTGACCGTCCGATCAATTCGATCCCTCCCTCTCCAATTTTTCATAGGTCTCCTAAACCTAGGAAGGATGTCCTAAAGCTAACAGCACCTTTAAAAATATATTTAATGAGCAGGCTGAACTAAGAGAGAACAACGGGCCCCAACTGAAACAAGGATCGGGCTGGCAGAACTGTTCGAATCAAGTGTCGTAGCATGCTCCTCTGCGGTAGACGGACCAATAAATATTACTTGCCCGACAGCTAACACCCTTTCTTTAATTTATACCGGAAAATATCTCCCAAATCAATGATGTGGGACTAATTTGCGCAGGAATTATAAAAAATCCAGCTGAGTTTTGAACTGCAGACCACCTACTTAGATTCTAACACTTTTTCCAACAAGCCACAAAGGCTTTTACACATTTCTGGGCACATTAATTTTTTAAAACTTTAAATCGATGGAATATATTTCCAAAATGTCATTTTAAATATAACTACAGAAGATATTTGCGATTTAATTTATGCACGTTGCATCATTTTATTAAGCACAAAAAAAATTTTGTATGCCCGTTGCACCCATCGCCGTTACTTCCCGCCCCCCGCCGGGGGCAAAAGGGCCGAAGGTTCACGCCACCACGGGCCGGATACTGTCGCGCAAGGCACGGTGGCCGGAGGCCCGTGCCTGTCACTCGTAATATTAAAAAGAAATAGAAAATTTGCTAATAACTATTAATTTAAAACTCGTTCAACTAATGTGGACTGTAGGATCTCAACATTGGTGCGCAAATAAATTTCACTGAAAATACTTCTCCCTCCCTCTCTCCTGATTCCCGATCAGAAAAAACAGAAAACACTCCCGATAAACAGAGCATTTAAGATACCCTTCTTCAATCCCTCTCTTCTTTGCGGGCCCGTCTCTTTCGCAACCACCGCCGAGGAAATCATCAACCGACGCAAGAAAACTTCCCCACACCCCGACCTGCACCTGATGAGACGCCGCTCCACATTGTCAATACGTACTCCGCTGTCTCCGCGGAAACCTACGATGTCTCTGAAGTAACCCACCACGACTGGAGTTCCTTGATCGTGTTTGCTCACTCGGCGTGATGTATCCTCGCTCACTCTGAACCTCTAGACAACTCATCTCCTCGATCCCCAAATCCTCACTGTCCTACTTTTTTGCTAGAATTGAAAGCTATGCCCTCCTCCAAAGAAACCTTCCATGGCTTGAACTCCTTGATTATGCTTGCTCGAAGGCTCGCCTCACGTCAACACTGACTGGCCCGCTTGATCCATTGCTTGATCGCCTGCATGTATTTTCTCTGCCCTAAATGCTTGCTTGATTTTGTGTTCTATATCTTCTTTTCACTATTTTCCTAATCTAAGATACAATGAATTGTTGCTTCCCATTTTGCCAGTTTTTTGGAACATCTAAGGTTGAGTATCCATATCTATGGCAAATGCAAGCGCAAGCTCTTTAAGAAAATCAAGGTTTTGCTAACATTCTTGCTTTATTTGATCGAATATGCTACGCAAATATTTTTCCCATTTTCCAATCGAGAAGGTTTTAAGTTTTAGGTGCATCAATCTTGGTCAATTAGTGCATTTTCATCTTTTACTTTTTTGCAGACGTTTGAAACTTTCCTTTGTTTGGGTTTTTTTGGTTCATCTACTCTTCTAAAACTGTCTAAATACTCAACCCATGCACAAGTTGTTTCATCATATGCCCCAATAATGCATACAATCTGTTTCATGAATTATTACCGAATCATATGAGGTTGGCCAATAATACATACATTGAACTCACGGAATAAAAAAAATTCCGAGTAATTTATCTATATTTATAGTTCATTCGCCATTTTCACATAATACATGATAGCTTCTAATAATCTTCATAAATATGTCACAAGTTTATTAGTCTTACATGCATTGACTTCATGCCATAATTTGACAGCTTATAATCATCTTGCCAAATAATTACAATGTAATCAATTCAATCAATTTCCTGCTCATTGGCCGCCGGACAACCCCCGGAGGGTTTGCCGGACCCCGGCGGACCTGCCGAGGGCCGGGGGGGGGGGGGGGGGGGGCAGGCCGCCGGCGGAGCCCTGAACCTCGCTTTTCTTATCTTACGGGATTTTAATTAATCTTATCTTATCGCGATTTTTTATTTTAATTAATCTTATCTTATTTATTAATTAAAAGTTCATTAAATGAAGTAATATAATTTTTTTTAAAAATTTCAAATGCACTTCATTTGTAAAAAATGTAATTAAGTAATGTTATACTCCTTAAATACATTCGTATATAATTTTTTTGTTTTCTACCACTTTGTAACATGAACACGGCGAAGCCCGCCGGGGAGAGGGGAAGTCCACCGCCCCGTTCCGTGTACTGTCGTGCCGTGCACGAGGGTTGGAGACCCGTATCAGTGTATCACTATAATTGTATATATATATATATATTATATAATACAATATGCATATTTGGAGCACACCAAGAAACGCATCTGGACCGTCCGATCAAGCTCCATCAAACACGGGCCGTTGGATTCAAAACAGGATAACTGGAGTCCGCATTGTGGCACTGTTCATCCCCGAAAAAACACGATAACTGGAGCCCGTGTAACGCCCCGTATTTTTCGTCGAATGATTGCATACGCTTGATGGGCGTTACTTTGGCTTTGGCCGTTGTTCGAGCATGATTTTTACGCGGGCTTTCGAGTGGCTGTTTTGGTAGCCTAGTTGCACGTTTCCCCAGCAAGCCGGAGTCCAATTTTGGGGACTCGGTGAGCCCTCTTAGGGAATGCTTGCACTCTTTCGAACCCGGGTAAGGTTGCTCAAAACGGGTTGATTGTATGGACGGTGTGTACATAAAACAAAAAAAGGGTAAAAAGTTCTTAAGGAAGAAATGGTCTAGGACGAAACAGAAACACTTTTCAAAAGAGTGAAAATGGTCATTTTTGTGCGTGACACGGCCTGGGACATGGGCGTGTCCCAGGGCGTGCCTAGCTCGGGATGCGGTTTGGCTTTGTGGTCGTCGAACTTCGTTTGACGAAGTTGCGGGAGGAACACGCCCCCCCCCCCGACACGGGCGTGTCGGGGCGTGACCCAGGGCGTGACCTCCTGGACTCGACGAATTTTCTTGCGTCGAGTTGAGCTCGACGAATGGGGTACACGTCCCGTGACACGGGCGTGTTACGGGCCGTGTCTCGCTATGTCGAGTGTCGAGTGTCGAGTGTCGAGTGTCGAGTGTCGAGTGTCGGGTGTCGAGAGAGGGGACACGGCCTGTGACACGGGCGTGTCACAGGGCGTGTCCAGCTTTGTCGAAGTGTCGACACTTTTGGTCGACGAGATGTCGAGACACGGGTTACACGCCCTAGGTCACGGGCGTGTACCCGGTCGTGTACCTTGTGGATAAACTGGAAATTGTCGGATTCTGCGCCGCTTAAGGTACACGCCCGGTGTCACGGGCGTGTCACAGGGCATGACAGGGCCGAAAATCGACTTTTTCAGTTTTTTTGTGCCGTTCATTTCTCTGATTCTGGATCTAACGGTCCAACTATGTTCTTGAGGGAATAAGGCCGAGAAAGAGATTCTTTCTCCTCACTTATCCTTTTCTCCATCTTCTTCTTCATGCTCAAAGAGAAAGCAAGGGAGAAAAGCTAAAACAAGGCAAGGAAAGAGAGGAGCAGCCGTCGCGGTGTCATCTCGGTTCAGGCAAGCGGTGTTCTTCACCCTTGCCAATCTCGTTTTCTTGTTCTTTGATTGTGCAAGTTAGCTAGCTTTCCTCTTTCAAGTTTACTAGCTTGTTCAACTTTATTAGTCTTGTTACTCTTGTTTTTATTTAGTACTCACAAACATGAATCCTCTTGTTCCTTCAAGTCTTACATGCTTACCGCCTAATTATCAAATTTTCCCTATGCTCAATTAATTCTTATGCTCATTTGATTCATGTAGTCTTTCTTGTTCATGTGATTCTTTCTTGTTCATGTCATAATCATGTTAGAATACGCTTGTTGGTTTGGTTAGCGTTGTCCTTTGTGGTGAAGTAGAGATCCAAACTCTATCAAGTTTGACATAACTTGGGCAATTTGTAGTCATGAGTGAGGACGATGAAATGAAACGTGTTTAGCTTGGGTTATGGTGAGTTTTGCTTATGGCGTTGAGCTTGGGTTCGCTTATGGTGAGTTTTGCGAGGCGAATTGTGAACCATGGCAGGAGCGTTTGTGTGAGGATTCGGTAAGGGGTGGTGTGGTTTCAGCCTTGGTGGCCACCGGGTTTGGATTTGTGGTGTAGAGCACCGTTTTGGCCCCGATTTGGGCTGGCTTTTATTGGTGCGTTCCAATTTAGGGGCGCCACCAAAAGACCCTTGCGGAATCGAACTTAACCGTTGCTTATGTTTCACTAGTATAGTTGTTTCTTGTTCTAAAGATGATGGAATGGGCATGTGTATTGCCTTTTTGTTCCTGCGGGTTGAGCAGGACTTGATGAGAATGACACGCACTTGGTGCGTTTTACACTTTGGATTGACAGTGTTAAACACTTGTTTTCCACCTGTTCTTTTCCTTCAATTTACTTACATGAAACATTGCTACGGGGTCGGTAAGGCCCTTCGTCATATTTTCTGAACTTCATACTTTATTGTGTATCTTTGATGATTGTTGAGGTGTTCTTTCTTGAATGCCTCAGGTGCAGGTTGTAGCCGGTTGATCGGCTAGTGCTTGGGATAGAGTTTCTTTGGAGCTAGCCGAGCTTACTTAGCGAGGTAGTTCTTTACTTTGTTGTACAAACATACATGTGCCCCAATGGGTTCGTGTCAGCTTGTTGGCGCCCATTGGTGGCTTTCTTTACTTGTGATATATGAATGTTAGACTGCTAATATGAATCATTTGGATGAGATGATGTCTACTTGCTCTTGGGAAGGATTTATGGTAGGTTGCATTAGATATTTTCAAGATAAAACAAACTTATTATCCTAGATCATGCATACATGTTTTGATAAACTAAGACGTATTTTCCAAAGAACGTACAAAAAGATGATTTCTTATATGATTATAAATCTAGGATGCATAAGATCGTCATAAGTAAACTAAAGTATTTTCCGCCGCGTACAAACACACGTTTTGATCCATAAGGCCGAGGGATACGGCCATCAAACTAAACAGTTTTCTTGCATACAACTGATGGTTTTCAAGTACTACGTAAGCGTCAAGGGTTTGCCTGAGCGTGTGCAGTTATCCCCTGCACGACGTGACATCATAACACGTAGTTCCTCTTTCTCTGATACGATGTACTCGTTGAGGAAATGCGGGTTGTGACAGCCCGCCTCCCGTCTCTTCACTGCCTCACCCCGCCGCCGCCGGCGGAGCCGCCGGCGGCCTGCCCGGCGCCCACCGGCGGGTTCGCTAGAGGGCGGAGAACCCGTGGTGGGTTCCGGACAGGCCGCCGACGGCCGAGAATGTCATCGCATGTGCAGGCGGAAGCGGAGGGGGGATTTAGCATTTTTTTTAATTTTTTATTAATTAAATAATTTATTAAACTATAATATATAATTAAGTAATATATTTATAATTTAAAAAATTATTAAATTTCTATTAAAATTTGTATTAAAAGTTGCGGAGGGGGGGGGGGGGGGGCGAAGCCCGCCGGGAAGGGTGGGCAAAGCCCGCCTAAATGTCAAGCGGGCGAAGCCCGTAACGACGCATCGAGAACGGGCGAAGGCTGCCGCGGGGTCAAGCGGGCGAAGCCCGTTTGATTGCGGGCAAAGCCCGCAGCGACGCATCGAGAACGGGCAAAGCCCATTCGAAGATGCTAGTATATATATAAATGTAGATACACACGAGTGACAGTGCACGGGTCCCCCCGTGCCCCACGCGACAGTGCTTGGGCGCCCACGACGTTCTTAGCCGATCAGTCATGGACTCCGAATCTCCTTGGTTGCATTCCTGTGTCATGTTATTAATCAACATGGAATTTCAGTGGATCCCAAAAAGATTGCTGCAGTCATGGAGTGGAGGAGACCAGAGACACCCAAGGAGATTCGGAGCTTCTTGGGATTGGCTGGCTATTATCGCAGATTTGTAGAAGGTTTTGCTACGTTGGCCGCACCTTTGACTCGCTTAACCCAGAATAATGTGGCGTTTGATTGGAATGACAAGTGTGAGGCATCATTCCTTGAACTTAAGAATAGGTTATGTACCGCTCCTGTGTTGATCTTACTGATAGAAGAGATAGATTATGAAGTTTTTGTGGATGCATCGCACGTTGGACTTGGATGTGTTTTAATGCAAGACAAAAAGGTGATTGCATATGGGTCTCGGCAGTTGAAAAGTCATGAAAAGAACTACCTGACGCATGATTTGGAGTTTGCAGCGGTGATATTTGCATTGAAGTTGTGGAGACACTTATTGTATGGTGCGCAGTGTAAAATCTTTACGGATCATAAAAGTTTGAAGTACGTCTTCAGGCAGAAGGAACTTAATCTGCGCCAACGGCGATGGCTTGAATATGTAGCTAATTATGATGTGGACATTCAGTATCATCCCGCGAAAGCTAATGTTGTGGCCGATGCTTTGAGTTGGAAGACAGGTAAAGTATTTAATCTTTCAGCCGACCGTCTTGTGGAGGAATTTCTATTGATGGATATTTCCGTGGGAAGATATGAACCACAAAGTCATTCGGCAGTAGAAGAACCTTCATGGATGGTGCTTGCAAGACAACATCAAAAAGATGATCCTGATCTTTTACATTTATTTCTTCGGACGGAAAAGGTCGAATTACCAGATTTTACTATTGATGATGGGGGCACGTTAAAGTATCACGGTCGATTTTGTATCCCCGCAGTTGGAGACATTCGCTAGATGGTGTGTAGGGAAGCACATGACTCAAGTATGACCTACCATCCAAGCTCAACTAAAATGTACCGTGATTTGAAATAAATTGTCTGGTGGTATGGAATGAAAATAGATATAGCGCAATTTGTATCTGAATGTCATACCTGCAAGCGGGTGAAAGCTGATCATGGTAGGCCTGGTGGCAAGTTGACGCCATTGAAGATTCCAACATGGAAGTGGGAAAGCATTTCAATGGATTTTATTACAGGCTTACCAAGATCTCCACGAGGACATGACTCCGTATGGGTGATCGTGGATAGGTTGACCAAGTGTGCTCATTTCATACCATTTAAGGTCAACTACCCGATGAAGACAATAGCGGAGCTATATTTGAATGAGATCATCCGACTGCATGGTGTGCCAGTCAATATCATTTCAGACTGGGATTCCCGATTTACTTCTCGTTTCTAGAAGAGTCTACAAGAGGGTTTGGGGACGGATTTGAGGTATTCCACTGCTTACCACCCTCAGACGAATGGCCAAACAGAATGAGTAAACCAAATCGTGGAAGATATGATTCGATGCTACATTCTTGAATATGGCGGAGCATGGGATGAACATTTGCGCCTTATGGAGTTCGCATATAATAACAGCTATCAAGAAAGCTTGTAAATGGCTCCGTTCGAAGCTTTATATGGGCGACGATGTCGGACTCCCCTATTTTGGGATGAGGTTGGCGAGCGGCCTTTGTTGGGCCCAGAGGCGCTCGAGGACATGGAAGTTGCCGTACGACTTATTCGGGAGAAGCTTCGGATCGCCCAAGAGCGATATGAAAAGTACGCCAACCGGCGAAGGTCAGAGTTAGAGTTTGCAGTGGGGGATTTTGTATTCCTGAAAGTCTCCCGAATGGTTGGAATTAAAAGGTTTGGAAAAGAGCGCAAATTAGACCCAAGATTTGTGGGTCCCTTCAAGATTCTTGCGCGAGTTGGTGCATCCGCTTACAAAATAGAGTTACCCGTGAACTTTCCGGGTGTTCACGACGTGTTTCATGTCAGCCAACTTTGCAAGTTTGTGCGCAATGATAAGCAAGTTTTGGATGTTGTGTCGCAATTGGCGCCGAACCATTCCTATGTGGAGATGCCCATCCGTATTTTGGACTTCCAAGAGCGCGTGTTGCGGAAAAAGAAGATTCCTATGGTCAAGGTACTATGGAAAAATCAGAATGTGGAAAGTGCGACGTGGGAGCTCGAGTCAACGATGAGGGCGGCTCACCCTCAGTTGTTCCCGTAAATAAGCTGGTATGTGAATTGGTGTTTTGGTTGAATTAGTGTTTTTGTTTGATTACTCATTTTGATTTATCAAAATGAGTGAATAGCTTCGAGGCGAAACTTTTTGTTAGAGGGAGTGACTGTAACGCCCCGTATTTTTCGTCGAATGATTGCATACGCTTGATGGGTGTTACTTTGGCTTTGGCCGTTGATCGAGCATGGTTTTTACGCGGGCTTTCGAGTGGCTGTTTTGGTAGCCTAGTTGCACGATTCGCCAGCAAGCCGGAGTCCAATTTTGGGGACTCGATGAGGCCTCTTAGGGAATGCTTGCACTCTTTCGAGCCCGGGTAAGGTTGCTGAAAACGGGTTGATTGTATGGACGGTGTGTACAGAAAACAAAAAAAAGGGTAAAAAGTTCTTAAGGAAGAAATGGTGTGGGACAAAACAGAAACATTTTTCAAAACAGTGAAAAATGGTCATTTTTGTGCGTGACACGGCCTAGGACACGTGCGTGTCCCAGGGCGTGTCAAGCTCGTGATGCGGTTTGGCTTTGTGGTCGTCGAACTTCGTTCGATGAAGTTGCGGGAGGAACACGCCCACCGACACGGGCGTGTTGGGGCGTGACCCAGGGCGTGACCTGGGGCGTGACCTCCTGGACTCGACGAATTTTCGTGCGTCGAGTTGAGCTCGACGAATGTGGTACACGCCCCGTGACACGGGCATGTCACGGGCCGTGTCCCGCTATGTCGAGTGTCGAGTGTCGAGTGTCGGGTGTCGAGAGAGGGGACATGGCCTGTGACACGGGCATGTCACAGGGCGTGTCCAGCTTTGTCGAAGTGTCGACACTTTTGGTCGACGAGATGTCGAGACACGGGTTACACGCCCTAGGTCACGGGCGTGACCTACCGGTCACGGGCGTGACCTACCGGTCACGGGCGTGTACCCGACCGTGTACCTTGTGGATAAACTGGAAATTGTTGGATACACGCCCTGTGTCACGGGCGTAGGGCGTGACAGGGCCGAAAATCGACTTTTTCAGTTTTTTATGTCGTTCATTTCTCTGATTCTTGATCTAACGGTCCAGCTCTGTTCTGGAGGCAATAAGGCCGAGAAAGAGATTCTTTCTCCTCACTTATCCCTTTCTCCATCTTCTTCTTCATGCTCAAAGAGAAAGCAAGGGAGAAAAGCTAAAACAAGGCAAGGAAAGTGAGGAGCAGCTGTCGCGGGGTCATCTCGATTCAGGCAAGCAGTGTTCTTCACCCTTGCCAATCTCATTTTCTTGTTCTTTGATTGTGCAAGTTAGCTACCTTTCCTCTTTCAAGTTTACTAGCTTGTTCAACTTTATTAGTCTTGTTACTCTTATTTTTATTTAGTACTCACAAACATGAATCCTCTTGTTCCTTCAAGTCTTACATGCTTACCGCCTAATTATCAAATTTTCCCTATGCTCAATTAATTCTTATGCTCATTTGATACATGTAGCCTTTCTTGTTCATGTGATTCTTTCTTGTTCATGTCATAATCATGTTAGAATACGCTTGTTGGTTTGGTTAGCGTTGTCCTTTGTGGTGAAGTAGAGATCCAAACTCTATCAAGTTTGACATAACTTGGGCAATTTGTAGTCATGAGTGAGGACGATGAAATGAAACGTGTTTAGGTTGGGTTATGGTGAGTTTTGCTTACGGTGTTGAGCTTGGGTTCGGTTATGGTGAGTTTTGTGGTGTAGAGCACCGTTTTGGCCCCGATTTGGGCTGGCTTTTATTGGTGCGTTCCAATTTAGGGCCGCCACCAAAAGACCCTTGCGGAATCGAACTTAACCGCTGCTTATGTTTCACTAGTATAGTTGTTTCTTGTTCTAAAGATGATGGAATGAGCATGTGTATTGCCTTTTTGTTCTTGCTGGTTGAGCAGGACTTGATGAGAATGACACGCACTTGGTGAGTTTTACACTTTGGATTGACAGTGTTTAACACTTGTTTTCCACCTGTTCTTTTCCCTCATTTTACTTACATGAAACATTGCTACGGGGTCGGTAAGCCCCTTCGTCATATTTTCTGAACTTCATACTTTATTGTGTAGCTTTGATGATTGCCGAGGTGTTCTTTCTTGAATGTCTCAGGTGCAGGTTATAGCCGGTTGAACGGCTAGTGCTTGGGGTAGAGTTTCTTTGGAGCTAGCCGAGCTTACTTAGCGAGGTAGTTCTTTACTTTGTTGTACAAACATACATGTGCCCCAATGGGTTCGTGTCAGCTTGTTGGCGCCCATTGGTGGCTTTCTTTACTTGTGATATATGAATGTTAGACTGCTAATATGAATCATTTGGATGAGAGGATGTCTACTTGCTCTTGGGAAGGATTTATGGTAGGTTGCATTAGATATTTTCAAGATAAAACAAATATATTATCCTAGATCATGAATACATGTTTTGATAAACTAAGACGTATTTTCCAAAGAACGTACAAAAAGATGATTTCTTATATGATTATAAATCTAGGATGCATAAGATCGTCATAAGTAAACTAAAGTATTTTCCGCCGCGTACAAACACACGTTTTGATCCATAAGGCCGAGGGATACGGCCATCAAACTAAACAGTTTTCTTGCATACAACTGATGGTTTTCAACTACTACGTAAGCGTCAAGGGTTTGCCTGAGCGTGTGCAGTTATCCCCTGCACGACGTGGCATCATAACACGTAGTTCCTCTTGCTCTGATACGATGTACTCGTTGAGGAAATGCGGGTTGTGACAGTTGGTGTCCGAGGGAGGTTTGCTTGACAATTGGTCCGGCAAACTTTCCTTTATTAGGCATCATCATATCATACACACACCGAGGTGCCATCAGAATGTCTTGGCCGAAGCACACACACTACACTCATGGCATGAACAGAAGTATACGGGGCATATTATGTAGTATGAGATGCATAATATGTGGTTGTATATGGATCCACCATAGGGGCAACATGTGCGGGTTATGTAGTATGGGATGCATAACCTCACCACATGGATGCGACTAGCACGTTTTCTTTTCTTCGTTGCATGCAATGCTATGTAGTATGGGATGCATAGCATTGTGATGCGTACGACCGCTCATGGCATGCATTAAGTCCTTTTTTAGAATGCATAGCACGACACGCATAACATAACATTGCATGAGCACAACGTGCCAAGCTAAGATTTACATGATGACACCTGTACACACATGGTTTTGGGTCAAACATAGTCATGCATTCATCGGTTAGGCACAAGTTAGTGGGATGACGGTGAGTCATCTTTAGGCTAGGCATAACATCATTCTCAAACTCCCAGAGCAAGTTAGCAGTTGATGTTCATATGTATATATGTCTTGTCTGTACATCATCGTTATGTGTTGATTGTTGGGTTGAGTTTGATATCGAGTGAAATGGTTTATAGGATGTCGAAGCGTCCAGTGATAAGGCAGACTCCCCAATCTGAGGGCGAGTCTTCGGGCGCGCAGAATAATGCTCTGATGGATAGTCTACGCCAAAGTAATGAGGCTTTGACAAGGCAGGTGCAGGAAGTGCAGTCCCAGCTCCAAGCTATGTCATCAGCGATGTCTGGGCTGGCACCAAGAGTGCAAGAGACTGTCAGCGGCCCCACTATTTCTACTCCTTCCATGGCAGTGATACCCCCAGTTGTGGTTCCTCCTGCGATGACTTTCATCTCGCAGTTTCAGCGACTTGGACCACCTACCTATGATGGAAAAGCGGACTTTGTGATCTTGGATGATTGGGTGATCACGTTGGAAGAGATGTTTGTCTATTCTGGCGTTACCGAAGTT
This sequence comes from Platanthera guangdongensis, assembly GCA_039583875.1. Taxonomy (NCBI): domain Eukaryota; kingdom Viridiplantae; phylum Streptophyta; class Magnoliopsida; order Asparagales; family Orchidaceae; genus Platanthera; species Platanthera guangdongensis. Next base: position 164,313,396 of record CM077162.1, read on the forward strand.
CAGAAGGTGATGCTTGCCACCTATCAACTAAAAGGGTTAGCTAAAGGTTGGTGGTTGCGAGAAAAGGAAAGCCTAGGGGCGGGATGTTCGTGGGAAGCCTTCAAAGAAATGTTACGGCGCAAGTTTCTGCCGTCAGTGAAAAGGGATCGCCTGATGAATGACTTCTTGTACCTGAAGTAGAGGAAACTCACAGTTAGTGAGTATGAAATTGAGTTTAGCAAGCTAAGTCAGTTCGCTCCGAGCTTGGTGACTACGGAAGCTGACCGAGTAAAGAGATTTCTTGGCAGACTCCGCAGCGACGTGCAGCAGTTCGCAAGTGCTTATGGAGCGACGAGTTACACCACTGTGGTTGCGGCTGCTTTGAAGGTTGAAGCTATAGAAAATGCAAAACAAAGAGGGCAGCTGATCAGGAAGGATAAGAGAAAGCTAGTGGAAGGGAAAAGCTCCCAAGAAGCTGGGAGAAAGAAGAGTAAGGAGACGTGTAGCTTCTGTGGCTGGTCAGGCCACCCATTTGAGAAATGTTTCAAGCGGTTGGGGATGCAGAAGAAGGAGCAGGTGCACGTCATTCAGGGTGCGCCAACCAGAGACTTGGAGTGTACATGTTGTGGGGGAAGAGGTCATGATGTGGGCCGCTGCTGGGTCAAAGACAAGGTGTGCTTTCAGTGTGGCAAACAGGGACATCTCAAGGCAAGGTGCCCACAAAACCAGCCCGTGCTGCAGCCAATGCCACTCCAGGCTTTGCCTCCGCCTCGCGTTTGGACAAAGGAAAGGAGAAGTTAAATGTGATCTCTTTAGAGGAAGCTCAGATGTCACCTCAGGTTAGCTCAGGTTCGATTCCTTCCTCTGGTTCACGTTTTTTTTATGCCTCTTACGCGTCGTTCTTAGCTACATATGTACCCTTATAGGAAACTTTAAGGTAAAGAACCGTTGGGCGCGTGTTCTCTTCGATTCTGGCGCGACCCATTCATTTGTGGCTCGAACCTTTCTAGATCGGTATCATTTGACTCCAGAGCGAGTGGGGAATGCCTTTTTGGTGCGGTTTCCTTCCGGTGCTTCTGTGGTTGTAGACTGGGGTCTTCTTGATTGTCCCCTTTTGTTGGGGGATTTCTTAGCGAAGGCTGATTTCAAGGTGATCGATTTGGAAGATTTTGACGTTATTTTGGGCATGGACTGGTTATCCCGCTATGACGCCGTCATCCAGTGCAAAGGAAAGCGCTTGGATTTTATCAAGGACAATGGTCAGCCGGGAAGTGTTTATGGTGATTCTTGCCAGGATCCTCCAGGGATTTCGGCGGTATGTGTTCGGACGTTGTTTGTTTCCGACTGTTTTGCTTGTCTAGTCTCAGTTGTGGGGACTATTGCTGTTTTGCCGCGTTTGGAGGAGATTCCTGTTGTGCGTGAATTTCCAGATGTTTTTCCTACTGATCTTCCTGGTCTTCCCCCTGATCGTGATGTCGAGTTTGTCATTGATTTGGAGCCGGGTACGCGGCCTATTGCGAAAGCGCCGTACAGAATGACCCCGCGTGAGCTAGCAGAATTGCGTACACAGCTGGATGACTTATTGGCAAAGGGGTTTATCAGGCCAAGTTCATCACCTTGGGGTGCACCAGTGTTATTTGTGAAGAAGAAAGATGGGTCGATGCGGATTTGCATCAATTACCGGGAGTTGAGCAAGGTGACTATTAAAAACAAGTACCCACAGCCAAGAATTGATGATTTGTTTGATCAACTGCGTGGCAGTTCAGTATTTTCGAAGATTGATCTCCGCTCGGGCTATCATCAGCTAAAGGTTCGGGAGTCTGATGTTCCGCGGACTGCATTTCGATCAAGACATGGCCATTTTGAATTTCTTGTGATGTCGTTTGGTTTGACCAACGCACCATCAGCCTTCATGGATATGATGAACCGGGTGTTCAAGGACTACTTAGATAGGTTTGTGGTGGTTTTTATTGACGACGTTCTTGTCTACTCCCGCAGTGCTGAGGAGCATGAACAGCATCTGCGATTGGTATTGGCCACTTTGCGAGACCAAAAGTTGTTCGCCAAGTTAAGCAAATGTGAGTTTTGGTTACCTCAGGTTGCATTCCTGGGTCATGTTATTAATCAACATGGAATTTCAGTGGATCCCAAAAAGATTGCTGCAGTCATGGAGTGAAGGAGACCGGAGACACCCAAGGAGATTCGGAGCTTCTTGGAATTGGCCGGCTATTATCGCAGATTTGTAGAAGGTTTTGCTACGTTGGCCGCACCTTTAACTCGCTTAACCCAGAATAATGTGGCGTTTGATTGGAATGACAAGTGTGAGGCATCATTCCTTGAACTCAAGAACAGGTTATGTACCGCTCCTGTGTTGATCTTACCGACAGAAGGGATAGATTATGAAGTTTTTGTGGATGCGTCGCACGTTGGACTAGGATGTGTTTTAATGCAAGACAAAAGGTGATTGCGTATGGGTCTCGGCAGTTGAAAAGTCATGAAAAGAACTACCCGACGCATGATTTGGAGTTCGTAGCGGTGATATTTGCATTGAAGTTGTGGAGACACTTATTGTATGGTGCGCAGTGTAAAATCTTTACGGATCATAAAAGTTTGAAGTACGTCTTCAGGCAGAAGGAACTTAATCTGCGCCAACGGCGATGGCTTGAATATGTAGCTGATTATGATGTGGACATTCAGTATCATCCCGGGAAAGCTAATGTTGTGGCCGATGCTTTGAGTTGGAAGACAGGTAAAGTATTTAATCTTTCAGCCGACCGTCTTGTGGAGGAATTTCTATTGATGGATATTTCTGTGGGAAGATATGAACCACAAAGTCATTCGGCAGTAGAAGAACCTTCATGGATGGTGCTTGCAAGACAACATCAAAAAGATGATCCTGATCTTTTACATTTATTTCTTCGGACGGAAAAGGTTGAATTACCAGATTTTACTACTGATGATGGGGGCACGTTAAAGTATCACGGTCGATTTTGTATCCCCGCAGTTGGAGACATTCGCTAGATGGTGTGTAGGGAAGCACATGACTCAAGTATGGCCTACCATCCACGCTCAACTAAAATGTACCGTGATTTGAAACAAATTGTCTGGTGGTATGGAATGAAAATAGATATAGCGCAATTTGTATCTGAATGTCATACCTGCAAGCGGGTGAAAGCTGATCATGGGAGGCCTGGTGGCAAGTTGACGCCATTGGAGATTCCAACATGGAAGTGGGAAAGCATTTCAATGGATTTTATTACAGGCTTACCAAGATCTCCACGAGGACATGACTCCGTATGGGTGATCGTGGATAGGTTGACCAAGTGTGCTCATTTCATACCATTTAAGGTCAACTACCCGATGAAGACAATAGCGGAGCTATATTTGAATGAGATCATCCGACTGCATGGTTTGCCAGTCAATATCATTTCAGACCGGGATTCCCGATTTACTTCTCATTTCTAGAAGAGTGTACAAGAGGGTTTGGGCACGGATTTGAGGTATTCCACTGCTTACCACCCTCAGACGAATGACCAAACAGAACGAGTAAACCAAATTGTGGAAGATATGATTCGATGCTATATTCTTGAATATGGAGGAGCATGGGATGAACGTTTGCGCCTTATGGAGTTCGCATATAATAACAGCTATCAAGAAAGCTTGCAAATGGCTCCGTTCGAAGCTTTATATGGGCGACGATGTCGGACTCCCCTATTTTGGGATGAGGTTGGCGAGCGGCCTTTGTTGGGCCCAGAGGCGCTCGAGGACATGGAAGTTGCCGTACGACTTATTCGGGAGAAGCTCCGGATCGCCCAAGAGCGATATGAAAAGTACGCCAACCGGAGAAGGTCAGAGTTATAGTTTGCAGTGGGGGATTTCGTATTCCTGAAAGTCTCCCGAATGGTTGGAATTAAAAGGTTTAGAAAAGAGCGCAAATTAGACCCAAGATTTGTGGGTCCCTTCAAGATTCTTGTGCGAGTTGGGGCATCCGCTTACAAAATAGAGTTACCCGTGAACTTTCCTGGTGTTCACGACGTGTTTCATGTCAGCCAACTTTGCAAGTTTGTGCGCAATGATAAGCAAGTTTTGGATGTTGTGTCGCAATTGGCGCCAAACCTTTCCTATGTGGAGATGCCCATCCGTATTTTGGACTCCCAAGAGCGCGTGTTGCGGAAAAAGAAGATTCCTATGGTCAAGGTACTATGGAAAAATCAGAATGTGGAAAGCGCGACGTGGGAGCTCGAGTAAACAATGAGGGCGGCTCACCCTCAGTTGTTCCCGTAAATAAGCTGGTATGTGAATTGGTGTTTTGGTTGAATTAGTGTTTTTGTTTGATTACTCATTTTGATTTATCAAAATGAGTGAATAGTTTCGAGGCGAAACTTTTTGTTAGGGGGTGTGACTGTAACGCCCCGTATTTTTCGTCGAATAATTGCATACGCTTGATGGGCGTTACTTTGGCTTTGGCCGTTGTTCGAGCATGGTTTTTACGCGGGCTTTCGAGTGGCTGTTTTGGTAGCCTTGTTGCACGATTCGCCAGCAAGCCGGAGTCCAATTTTGGGGACTCAGTGAGTCCTCTTAGGGAATGCTTGCACTCTTTCGAGCCCGGGTAAGGTTGCTCAAAACGGGTTGATTGTATGGACGGTGTGTACAGAAAACAAAAAAAAGGGTAAAAAGTTCTTAAAGAAGAAATGGTCTAGGACAAAACAGAAACATTTTTCAAAACAGTGAAAAATGGTCATTTTTGTGCGTGACACGGCCTGGGACACGGGCGTGTCCCAGGGCGTGTCTAGCTCGTGATGCGGTTTGGCTTTGTGGTCGTCGAACTTCGTTCGACGAAGTTGCGGGAGGAACACGCCCCCCGACACGGGCGTGTCGGGGCGTGACCCAGGGCGTGACCTGGGGCGTGACCTCCTGGACTCGACGAATTTTCTTGCGTCGAGTTGAGCTCCACGAATGGGGTACACGCCCCGTGACACGGGCGTGTCACGGGCCGTGTCCCGCTATGTCGAGTGTCGAGTGTCGAGTGTCGAGTGTCGAGTGTCGAGTGTCGAGTGTCGAGAGAGGGGACACGGCCTGTGACACGGGCGTGTCACAGGGCGTGTCCAGCTTTGTCGAAGTGTCGACACTTTTGGTCGACGAGATGTCGAGACACGGGTTACACGCCCTAGGTCACGGGCGTGACCTACCGGTCACGGGCGTGTACCCGGCCGTGTACCTTGTGGATAAACTGGAAATTGTCGGATTCTGCACCGCTTAAGATACACGCCCTGTGTCACGGGCGTAGGGCGTGACAGGGCCGAAAATCGACTTTTTCAGTTTTTTATGTCGTTCATTTCTCTGAATCTTGATCTAACGGTCCAGCTCTGTTCTAGAGGCAATAAGGCCGAGAAAGAGATTCTTTCTCCTCACTTATCCCTTTCTCCATCTTCTTCTTCATGCTCAAAGAGAAAGCAAGGTAGAAAAGCTAAAACAAGGCAAGGAAAGAGAGGAGCAGCTGTCGCGGTGTCATCTCGGTTCAGGCAAGCGGTGTTCTTCACTCTTGCCAATCTCGTTTTCTTGTTCTTTGATTGTGCAAGTTAGCTACCTTTCCTCTTTCAAGTTTACTAGCTTGTTCAACTTTATTAGTCTTGTTACTCTTGTTTTTATTTAGTACTCACAAACATGAATCCTCTTGTTCCTTCAAGTCTTACATGCTTACAGCCTAATTATCAAATTTTCCCTATGCTCAATTAATTCTTATGCTCATTTGATTCATGTAGCCTTTCTTGTTCATGTGATTCTTTCTTGTTCATGTCATAATCATGTTAGAATACGCTTGTTGGTTTGGTTAGCATTGTCCTTTGTGGTGAAGTAGAGATCCAAACTCTATCAAGTTTGACATAACTTGGGCAATTTGTAGTCATGAGTGAGGACGATGAAATGAAACGTGTTTAGGTTGGGTTATGGTGAGTTTTGCTTATGGTGTTGAGCTTGGGTTCGCTTATGGTGAGTTTTGCGAGGCGAATTGTGAACCATGACAGGAGCGTTTGTGTGAGTATTTGGTAAGGGGTGGTGTGGTTTCAGCCTTGGTGGCCACCGGGTTTGGATTTGTGGTGTAGAGCACCGTTTTGGCCCTGATTTGGGCTGGCTTTTATTGGTGCGTTCTAATTTAGGGCCGCCACCAAAAGACCCTTGCGGAATCGAACTTAACCGCTGCTTATGTTTCACTAGTATAGTTGTTTCTTGTTCTAAAGATGATGGAATGGGCATGTGTATTGCCTTTTTGTTCCTGCGGGTTGAGCAGGACTTGATGAGAATGACACGCACTTGGTGCGTTTTACACTTTGGATTGACAGTGTTTAACACTTGTTTTACACCTGTTCTTTTCCCTCAATTTACTTACATGAAACATTGCTACGGGGTCGTTAAGCCATTCGTCATATTTTCTGAACTTCATACTTTATTGTGTACCTTTGATGATTGCTGAGGTGTTCTTTCTTGAATGCCTCAGGTGCAGGTTGTAGCCGGTTGATCGGCTAATGCTTGAGATAGAGTTTCTTTGGAGCTAGCCGAGCTTACTTAGCGAGGTAGTTCTTTACTTTGTTGTACAAACATACATGTGCCCCAATGGGTTCGTGTCAGCTTGTTGGCGCCCATTGGTGGCTTTCTTTACTTGTGATATATGAATGTTAGACTGCTAATATGAATCATTTGGATGAGATGATGTCTACTTGCTCTTGGGAAGGATTTATGGTAGTTTGCATTAGATATTTTCAAAATAAAACAAACTTATTATCCTAGATCATGCATACATGTTTTGATAAACTAAGACGTATTTTCCAAAGAACGTACAAAAAGATGATTTCTTATATGATTATAAATCTAGGATGCATAAGATCGTCATAAGTAAATTAAAGTATTTTCCGCCGCGTACAAACACACGTTTTGATCCATAAGGCCGAGGGATACGGCCATCAAACTAAACAGTTTTATTGCATACAACTGATGGTTTTCAACTACTACGTAAGCATCAAAGGTTTGCCTGAGCGTGTGCAGTTATCCCCTGCACGACGTGGCATCATAACACGTAGTTCCTCTTGCTCTGATACTATGTACTCGTTGAGGAAATGCGGGTTGTGACAGCCCGCCTCCCGTCTCTTCACTGTCTCACCCCGCCGCCGCCGGCGGAGCCGCCAGCGGCCTGCCCGGCGCCCACCGGCGGGTTCGCCAGAGGGCGGAGAACCCGTGGTGGGTTCCGGACAGGCCGCCGACGGCCGAGAATGCCATCGCATGTGCAGGCGGAAGCGGAGGGGGGGTTTAGCATTTTTTTAATTTTTTATTAATTAAATAATTTATTAAACTATAATATATAATTAAGTAATATATTTATAATTTAAAAAATTATTAAATTTCTGTTAAAATTTGTATTAAAAGCTGCGGAGGGGGGGGGGGGGGGGGGCGAAGCCCGCCGGGAGGGGTGGGCAAAGCCCGCCTAAATGTCAAGCGGGCGAAGCCCGCAACGACGCATCGAGAACGGGCGAAGGCTGCCGTGGGGTCAAGCGGGCGAAGCCCGCTTGATTGCGGGCAAAGCCCGCAGCGACGCATCGAGAACGGGCAAAGCCCATTCGAAGATGCTAGTATGTATATATATATGTAGATACACACGAGTGACAGTGCACGGGACCCACCGTGCCCCACGCGACAGTGCTTGGGCGCCCACGACAGGCAGCGCCAGCCCACGGAGGGCTCCACCTACCCACAGCAGGACGTGACAATGAGCTGTACATCAATCACAATGTCGCATTGAGATTGTATTTAGTATAAAATGAATATATATATATATATATATATATAGACACACACACAAGTGACAGTGCACGGGGGCCTCCCGTGCCCCGCACGATAGTACTTGGTCGCCAACGGCGGTCTTCACCCGCCCGCAGCGGGGCGGGACAATTAGATGTACATCAATCACAATGTCGCATTGAGATTGTATTTTGTATAAAACGAACCTTTGTGGTATTTTTTTGTGGATGATCCCAACTGAATGGAATTTGGGTGATGAGTTGTTACCACCTCCTGCAGGGATCGCCGGTGGCCCTGCTCTAGAGGAGGACACAACTCATAAACTATTCTTAAGCTAATCAAAACTACCAACTATCTTCATTAAAAAGCTTAATTATCTTCACAGCTGTTTTTATATCCTTTCACATATATCTGTTACATGTAAAAGAGCCGTTAGGCTTAAATGCTATAATCAGGACACTTCTGGAAGACTATTGATAGCCGTTGGATTGACATCTTCCAGCTCATCTGGCATGTATCCACTGGATATTTTATTGTCCTCTGTTCTAATCATCTGGACCGTCCGCTGCTTTGCAATCCTGAACATGGCCATTAGAGATTGTGTAGCGGAGTAGTACCGCTACACTTCCTGCCCTCCTTAAGAAATGTGTTTGGCCTTTTTATTAACCACTTGTGTTGCTCCGCCGTTTGCATCTAGGGTTTCAGAGTGAGAGTGGCCCATTCCAACCCGGGAAGGTATGGAAAAAATCAAGTTCATGCATGAAATTGCCGGAGTAGAGTTGATACTCGTCGGCGGGGGAGGCGCCATCTTCTTTTCATTTTGCTTCACTTCGATGTCCGAAGCCATCCTAGACTCAACGTCCTGCAGGTATGGATCTCTTCTTCCTGTGTTGGAGCTTTGGCTTTTTGATAGATGTGAGGTTGAGGCGTGAGATGTTCTGGATCTTCCCTTTCTGGAGTCTTTGTTGTTTCTGTGATCGCAAAAGCAGGAGCTGCACCCTCTGAGATGGAATGTAATTGTGTGTGGGGAATGTTTGTAATCGACTCCAGCGGCTTCTATTTTTGGTTGTTTTCCTGCATCATAGGGCAAGTTAGGAAGTTTTTATGTGGAAGGGTGGGCAGTAGTTGAGGATCAATCTTCTCTGCAGGTTCCCATGAACTATCCTTAGGTGCTAAACCATTCCACTGAATTAGATATTGTAGTTGAGGCTTGCCTTGAGACCATACTGTGCATTCATCCAGGATGGACAAGATTTCGTGAACTGGTGTGTTATTAAAAAATATGTCCGGCAGTTCATGAACTTGTAGTGTCGTGGAAGCGTAGTATGGTTTCAAAAGTGCAATATGAAATACTGGATGGATTTTTGCATGGTTTGGTAATTTTAAGCGATATGTTGTTTGACCAATACGTTCGTCAGTAGTAACGGGGCCTTAGTATTTAAGGTTGAAGCGTGTATTTGCATGTGATTTTAGACTTAATTGTCGATATGGTTGGAGTTTTAAAAGGACCTGGTCTCTGATTTGAAATGTTTTGTCCAGGCGTTGGCGATCAGTTTGTGTTTTCATTCCATTTTGGGATTTTGCTAAATTATCTTTTAAATGCGCCAATAAAGTATCACGATCTTTCAAATCCTCCTGGATAGCCTGGATATGGCTAGCGCCTGTAAAATATTGCAGAAAACTCGGAGGTAGCCGGCCGAACATTGCCTCGAATGGAGTCATACCTGCGGAAGAATGAAAGGAAGTGTTGTAGTGATATTCCGCCAATGATAATAGCGAGGTCCATTTCCTAGGGTTTTGATGCGCGAAGAGTCGTAAGTAATGATTGATACACCTATTCACCCTCTCTGTTTGCCCGTCGGTTTGTGGGTGGTAGGCTGTTGAGTATTTTAGTGTAGTCCCATTTTGTTTAAAAGGTTATGTCCAAAAAGCACCAAGAAAAATTGAGCCTCTGTCTGAAACTATTATTTCTGGTATCCCGTGTAGCATACCGCAGGTTTCCCAAAAAATTGTGGCCACTCGAGAACCCGTGGCGCCAGAGGGAATGGGTGCAAAATGCGCGGCTTTCGATAATCTATCGACCACTACCAAGATTTCGGTGTATTCTTTAGATTTGGGAAGGTGTGTGATGAAGTCTAGGTTGATATCCGCCCATATTTTAGCGGGTATGGGAAGTGGTTGTAGTAGTCTGAATGGTATGTGAATATTAGGGTGTGAAATAAAGGAGTTAAGTTAAAGGACTTGTGTTTCAGAGAGGCGGGATAGGGCATCCGCTACCTTATTCTGAAGTCCGGGTTTATTTTGTATTTTAAAGTCAAAGCCCATAATTTTTGCTAGGAATTTTTGTTTGGCTGGTGTGTTAAGTAATTGAGTGGTTAAATTGTGTAATGTATTGTGGTCTGTCCGTATAATAAAAGGAGTCCCTAGTAGGTAGTGTCGCCATTTATGGAAGGCTGCGGATATAGCTAATAATTCTCAATCATAGGTAGATTTGTTCTGATCTCGGGGTGATAACGTTTTACTAAAATATTCTATTGGGTGGTCATTTTGAGAAATAACAACTCCTATTCCTGTTGTTAATGCATCTGTTTCAACTGTGAAAGTTAGATTGAAATTTGGTAATATCAGTACGGGTTCGGAAGATAATAATGTTTTTATTGTCTCGAAGGCCTGTGTGGTTGTAGGGGTCCATAGAATTTTATTTTTTACTAATAAATCAGTCATGGGTGCTAAAATTGTTACGTAATTTGGGATAAACCGTCGATAGTACCCTGCCAACCCTAAAAATGAACGTAATTGTTTAACTGTTGCAGGTATGGGCCAGTTTTGTATCGCAGCTATTTTATCGGTTGTTGGTTGGACTCGATTTTTAGAAATAATATGCCCTAGAAATTCGATGGAGGGAACGCCAAAGGAGCATTTACTTTTTTTGACAAATAAGTTGTTTTCTTTCAAAAGTTTGAAAACTATTCTCAAATGGTTTACATGGGAAATGATATCTGGGGTATAGACTAGGATGTCGTCGAAGAATATCACAATGAATTTCCGTAAGTAATCCTTAAAAATGAAATTCATTAACGATTGGAAAGTTGCCGGTGCATTAGCTAATCTGAAGGGCATAACAATATATTCATAAAGACCGTGATGAGTTCGAAAAGCTATTTTGGATATGTCATCTGGATGCATCTGCACCTGATGATACCCGGACTATAAATCTAATTTAGAAAATATGGTGGCACTATGAAGTTCATCTAACAACTCATCTATGGTTGGCATTGGGTAGGAATCTTTAAAGTGATTGTGTTTAGGGCTCTATAATCCATGCACAGTCTCCAAGTACCATCTTTTTTAATTAAGAGGACTGGTGAACTATATGGTGAGCAACTTGGTCTAATAAGTCAATTTTTAAGTAATTCGGCTATCAATTTTTCTATTTCAATTTTTTGTACATGAGGGTACCTATAGGATCGCGCTTTTGAAATTAGTCCGGGTGTGGTTAGATTAATTCTATGATCCTGAGGTCGTTGAGGTGGAAGGTTCTGTGGTATGGAAAAAAGTGATTCATATTTACTTAATAATGTATTAATCTGTATAGGCGTACTATTGAGTTGTGGTGTATCAACCTCGGTCTGAATGAAACACAAGGCCAACGCCGAGATTTAATTTTGTTTCCGGGTTTTGTTGAGTTGGGTATTTGAGAGGACATAGGTATCAAAATGTATTAGTCCGTGTAAAGTAATCTTGGTGGTCCCCCGTGTGAATGACATCTCTTTGGTAGCAAAATTTGTTGTTATTGGGCCTAGAGTCTCCATCCAGTCATATCCTAACACTAGGTCAGCCCCCTTTAGGTCAATGACAAATAAAACAATTTGGAAAATATGGCCCTGAATTTATATATCTGTTGTACATTTCCCTGAACAAGGCAGTTTTGCTCCATTACCAACTGATACCGCGAAAGGCTTAATGACACTTATGCGAAGGTTGGAGAACTTGACGGTTTTGGGTGAAATAAAGTTATTCGTGCTACCCCCCATCAATTAAAATGTGGCAATTAAACTTGTTATTAATTGTGCCCATAATACGAAAAGATCTGGAACAATAGGAACCAATAAATGCATTAAATGTTATGGTAGAGGAGGGTTGATCAGGGGGAGTGTCAGATTCATCAGAGGAATTTGTTTCGTGTTGGTGTTCTTCCATTATATAAAGGCGTGCCCGATTTTTACATTTGTGACCTGAGAAGAATTTGTCATCGCAAGTATAACAAAGGCCTTTATCCCGTTTAAGTTGCAGTTCTTCAGGAGATAGTCGTTTGTGCTGAGGTCGCGGCGGTGTTTTATTATTAGATGTTGTAATTTGTCGGTTGACATTAGTTCGTGTGTATTTCTTGTGTAGGTGAGGATTGTCAGCATCTTGTTCCTCGTAAAGACGGGCTAGTTTAAAAGCATGGTGAGGATTGTGTGGGTTTTGTGCAATGACTTGTCATTTAATCTGTGATTGTAAACCTGACACAAATGTATTTATCAAAAATGTTGGACCATAATCTGGTATTTGCGATGATAGCTCCTCAAATTGGTCTTGGTAATCAGCTACCGAGCCAGTTTGAGTAAGCTTGGTGATCCTTCCCATTGGTTCTTCATAATCAGAAGGTCCGAATTGATCATGAATTGCTTTTTTAAACATATTCCAATCGTATGGAAAATTAGATCTTATTAAGCCCTGAAACCATCTAGAAGCTGGTTTGTCCAAATGTAAAGATGCATAAAAACAAATTCATTTGGAGCGATCAGATTATACCTGAAGTAGGATTCCGCTTGGTATAGCCAATCAGTAGGATCTCCTTTGGAGAATCGTGGAAAATTGAGACTTACGTGGTTCTGGGACGGCCGTCCTGAAGCTTGAAAATACTGTTTGTCGTGGTAATTGGTCCTGTAATCGTCGTGGTGACCATACAGATTGTACATCAGTGGCGGAAAAACTGTTGATGGAAATTGAAATCCTATTCTGGGAAACTGAGATCCTGGCGGTGGAAAACCTGGAGGATCATATGGGTACTGGCCTTGCTGGGTTTGTCGTCCAAATGGCATTTGGTCTGGCCTGTCTTCATGTTGAAAACAAGAATTATTGGACGCGCGTGGATATGTTAATTCTTGTCCTTGTAAATTTCTTCCCGATGAAATGATATTCTGGTGATCATATGAGGGAAAATTTTGCTGGATTCGTGATTCTTGAAACTGCCCCATAGATGATTGCATTGGGTGTCGTGCATGATCAAGACCCGGTGGTGGGTTGCCCAATGAGGAGACGCCTGGAGACCCGAGCACTTCTTGGCGGCCTGGCTGTGATGAAGGGCATGGGTCAAAATTCTGAGTCGGGAACCGTTGTGCTCGATTCCCTGTGCCGGCCGGATCTGAGGGTATGGCAAGAAGAGTAATCAAACGTTGGATTTCTGTGAGTCTTTGATCGATATCCTGTTGAACACCTAAAAGATCACATTTGAGATCCTCCCGTACTGCTGAAATGTTGGCATCGAGAACTTCTTGACGAGTTTCCAGTTCGTTGAGGATTTCGTCGTGGAGATCCTGGTGGCTGGAGGCCTTGACGGCCTTCTCCTTGCTCTTAGAAGCACCTCCGGTCATCTTTCTGAACGAAGACGACAGAGATCTCAACGAGAGCACCAATTGTTACCACCTCCTGCAGGGATCGCTGGTGGCCCTGCTCTAGAGGACACAACTCATAACTATTCTTAAGCTAATCAAAACTACCAAATATCTTCATTAAAAAACTTAATTATCTTTACATGTGTTCTTATATCCTTTCGCATATATCCGTTACATATAAAAGAGCCGTTAGACTTAAATGCTATAATCAGGACACTTCTGGAAGACTATTGATAGTCGTTGGATTGGCATTTTCCAGCTCATCTGGCCTGTATCCACTGGATATTTTATTGTCCTCTGTTCTAATCATCTGGACCGTCCGCTTCTTTGTAATCCCGATCATGGCCATTAAAGATTGTGTAGCGGAGTAGTACTGCTACATGAGTCTCTTCATGATTGATCAAAACAATGAGTCCACCGACCAATTTCGACGATATAAGGTGTAAGTGAGTGCTAAAAGCAGTGATTCAAATTAATATTTAATACTTTAAATTAAGCAATTGTTGTTATGAAATTTATGGTGTATGTGTCGCTACGGGAAAAAGAATATTGTCTAAGTTAACAACAAATGCGGTGACACATAAACCTAATGGATCGATATTACCAAACACTAATATTCTCTTTTGGAGTGTAAACACAAATTAATTTTTTCTAGATTAAGAACACAAAATTAAGCGAGCTATAACTAACGGTAAATGAAGCGCGTAATTAATTTATACCGTTCTTTGACTCTTGCTCGTGCTTCATGATGGCGGTAATCCTCAAGAGCTTTGACGTGTTTCTCCTAATGAATACTGCAGCTTTAGAGGGTTCTTTTCATACAAGATTTTCTATATCCGCTCGCTAGATACAGACAAGAGTTAGCACAAACATTATTGTCTAATGCTGAACTTGAAAACAAATGAAGTTTGATAACACCAACACTGATATGATAGGGATTTAATGTGTATAAGATAATTATGAGTCAAGTGCATCAAAATAAATCCATTGCTTTTGTCAAATTCATAGAGCATACCTGATGTTTCAATCTGGAGTTTCTGAATGAAAGCTCACCTAGATACAGAGCTCCAGGCCAGCAATCTGGATGCAGAGATCAAGCGGTCACTGAAGACGGCCCTTGATGGTGGAGCAAAACGCAGCAGTCCGTGTTGCTATGCACTGGTCCAGAAATCTCAGTGACGGCAACCAACAAGGAGATGAAATCGGGGCCGGCCGTGGGTATCTCGACCACAAAAGGTCACCAGATTTGTAGCTGGTGGTGCTGCAGGTCTGGGCAGCCACCGATCTAGCTTCTCGATCAGGTAGGAGGCAAGATCCCTTGTGCCAAGTCCGGTGAGGAAAAAGATCTACAGTACCCTCGGTCCTGAAAACTTTCCTCCAGAAAAGCTCTTAACGAGCGCCGGCGATCTAGGAAAATGAAAATGAAGGCCCGGGCTGGATCTGCCGTCGGCGATGGAGATGTGGTGGAAGCCGACTGTTGATCCTAGCTGGCGAGGATGCTCCTCTTCCCAGAGGAAGAGGTCTGAAGAGACGCGCCGACAACGGGTGGCCGACCGGTGAACTCCGGCGATCTGCTCTCCCGAAAACTGATGGAACGGGTGCGGAGTGGGCGGTTACCATAAAGCAATCGGGATTTTTACCCTAGCTGGCGGTTCACCCTTGTTCATGCGAATGCTTGGATGAATCAGGGGTTTTCAAAACTGGGCTCTAATAGGGCAAGCCCTTGATTTTGGAGTTACAAAATTAATGGATACAATTAATTCCATTAAACTCTAAAATCAATGAAAAATGAAACCCCATGAAATTAATTGGATTTCATGATTATCCCAAATTTCATGCCAAGGGTGAGACCGAGTCCACGACTGAAATTACGAGACGACCTGGCCCACCTATCACGAGCTTTGATCGTTCGCGCGACTAAATTAACGCGCGCTCGTAAGAGTCCAAATAGACCAAATACACGCGTACGGATTCACCTGGACGTCTCGATGAGCCAAGTCCACTTAACGGAAAATTTCCAACATTCTCCCACTTGGACTTGTGCTCAACGCAGCTTATGACATTCTGGTAAAATCTTCGCTAAACTTAAGGGTACCAATCAGCGAACGCGGTATTAGATCTGCTCTCACGTCAAACCTGTCCAATCAAATCCTTCACTCTGAATCATGGCGGCAACCGCATCATTGAGCGACACGGGACCTTCCATGGTCACAACAGCTTACGGATCTAATCGACATGGACAAAGCGCGGTCAAATAAAATATAGAGCAACATGCTGAAATTGTGCACATGAAGGTTGTTCTAACTTGATGGTCAACCAAACTTCTCAAATGAATGCACTAAACCATACTGCGAGAAGTTCTTAAGTGTTCAAAAGAACAAGTATGTCTAACCTTAAGGTTCCAAAATTCATGCGTCAAAAGACATACTACGTGCCATAATTCAAATGAAGTGCCCTAGGCCTTATGCTCCGACTGACACAAGTCATGAGACTTTGTATGAAGTGTGACGTGTCACATAAATTCAACAAATATTGAAACTTAATAATATTGTTGAATCAATATACTTAATTATTAATGAATTAAAAAAAGTGCAAATCAAACGACAGATAACTGAATTGGAGCTTCATGAAGCCTCCCACTAATCAAGCACATCGATCGACTCTTTAAGCCCCATATTAATAACATGTTTCTGAAACACGTTAGGGCGAAGTCCTTTAGTAAGTGGATCAGCCAACATGTCATCTGTCCCTAAATGCTCCACTAAAATGTCACCCTTCTTGACCAATTCCTTAACGGTCAAGAATTTAATTTCCATATGCTTGGACCCTGTGATACTTTTATTGTTCATCGAGAACATAACTGCAGAAATGTTATCACAGTACATCCGGATGGGTCTAGCTATAGAATCGACAACCTTTAACTCTGTAATAAAATTCTTAAGCCACACTGCGTGAGTCGAAGCTCCAAAGAGAGCGACGAACTCTGCATGCATTGTGGACGAAGTGATGAGTGTCTGTTTGACACTCTTCCACGAAACGACCCCACCAGCAAACTTAAATATATAACCTGAAGTAGACTTTCTATCATCCTCACACCCGGCAAAATCAGAATCTGTATACCCCACTAACTCAAGGTTTTGAACTCTATGGTAGACTAACTTTACATCCTTAGTTCCCTTTAAATACCTTAGGACTTTCTTGGCAGCCACCCAATGATCAGGTCCTGGGTTCGACTGATATCTGCCTAAAAGTCCCACTGTGAAGGCAATGTCCGGTCTGGTACAGACTTGGGCATACATTAAGCTGCCTACCGCACTAGCATAAGGTATATCCTTCATGCGCTCTCTCTATGTCGTTCCTGGGGCATTGTGATAAGCTGAGCTTATCACCTTTAAGCACAGGTACGTCACTAGGCTTACAACCGAGCATGTTAAATCTCTCAAGTACACGCTCGATGTAGGCTTTCTGAGAGAGTGCCAATGTATATTGAGATCGGTCCTTAATGATCTCAATTCTTAGAACAAAGGATGCTTCTCCAAGATCTTTCATATCAAAGTGTTTTGACAGAAATTGCTTAGATTCATGCAATAATGTCAAATCACTGCTCGCAAGCAAGATGTCATCTACGTAAAGAATTAAGAAGATGAATCTGCTCCCACTGATCTTGAGATATATGCAATGGTCTACTTTATTTTCTACAAAACCAAAAGAAGTAACTACCTCATCAAATATCAAGTACCATTGTCTAGAAGCTTGCTTAAATCCATATAGGGACTTGTTAAGTTTACATACAAGTTGGTCGGAATTACCAGACTTGAATCCCTCAGGCTGCACCATATAGACCTCCTCGGCAAGATCGCCATTCAGGAATGCGGTCTTTACATCCATCTGGTGTAGCTCCAAATTATAATGAGCTACTAATGTCATTATCACTCTGAAAGAGTCTTTGGAGGAAACGGGAGAAAAGGTCTCGTGGTAATCGATTCCTTCTCTCTGCGTAAATCCTTTGGCTACCAGTCTAGCTTTAAACCGTTCGACCTTTCCTTTAGAGTCTTTCTTGGTCTTAAACACCCATTTAGAACCAATGGGCTTACAGCCTTTGGGTAACTCAACCAACTCCCAAACCTTATTCAGCTTCATAGACTCCATCTCGTCTTTCATCGCATCCCACCACAGATCAACATGAGGTCCAGACACAGCTTCATTAAATGTCACTGGGTCAATCACTTGACCAATGTCATAATCACTCTCTCCTAAATAGACTTCATAGTCTGAGGAAATCGCAGGCCTTCTCTGCCTAATGGATCTCCTAGCGGGTGGATGAACCTCCTGGACATGAGGAGGAACCTCAACTGGAATCGGTGGTAAGACCGCTTCCACATCCTCCACTTGTTCCATCACGGGTTCAGGCACTGCAGGATCTCTTATCAAGGGCACAGATAAATTAATGGGCACAACTTCCTCAACTTCACTAATAGGATGAGAGCAACTAGGTTCATCAGCGACATCCCATTCTAAAAATTTAGCTGTTTGTGACTCCACAATTCTGGGTCCTCTTAAAGGGGAATAGAACTTAAATCCCTTGGAGTGATCTGGGTAGCCAATGAAATAGCAACGACAAGACCTAGGGGAAATCTTACTTTCTGATGGGTTATACAAACAGACTTCTGCAGGACAACCCCAGACACGCAAATGATTAAGACTGGGTCGTCTACCAGTCCACAACTCAAAAGGGGTTTTAGGTACTGACTTAGACGAGACTCTATTAAGGATATACACTGCAGTCTTAAGCGCCTCACCCCATAAAAATTCAGGAAGATTTGTTCTACTCATCATGCTCCTCATCATTTCCTTAAGGGTGTGATTACGCCTTTCGGCCACACCATTCTTCTCAGGACTACCCGGCATGGAGTACTGGGAAATAATGCCACAGCTCTCCAAGTATCTGGCAAACGGACCTTTATGTTGCCCGGAGGCATCATGTCTACCAAAATACTCGCCAACTCTGCCAGACCTAACAATCTTGATTTCTTTCCCTATTTGTTTCTCAACTTCAGTCTTGAAAATCTTGAACTTTTCAAGGGATTCAGACTTCTCCTTAATTAAGTACAAATAGCCAAAACGGGAGTAGTCATCAATGAATGTAATAAAATAGGTGTTCCTACAGAGGGTAGTGGAATAAGGACCACTGATGTCCGTATGAATAACCTCTAACACACTTGAACTATGAGTTGAGCCCTTCTTCTTAATCATGGTCATCTTACCTCTACAGCAGTCCACGCATGTCTCTAGGTCACTGAAGTCTAGAGTAGGGAGAATGTTTTTCTTAATTAATCTTTCTACTCTTTCCTAGAGATATGACCTAACATTTTATTCCATAGCATGGAGTACTGCCCCTTAATGAGAGGTCTTTTATTGCCAACGTGTTCTACATTATAGGTTGTCGCATATATGTTCGTAGGAGCAAGACATAAACTATATAATCCGTTAGATAATGAACAATGACCTATAACTTGCGATTCATAAGAAATATCAATAGAATCACCACAAATGTTAAAACCATAATGAAGTTTATCTAAAACAGATACTGAAATCAAGTTCCTTCTAAACGAAAGAATATAGAAAATGTCTCTTAAAATAAGTTCATATCCAGAAGAGAGAACTAAGCTAATATCTCCAATAAACTCTACTTCCAGCTCAGCGTTGTTCCCAACCGTGCGTCTGCACTCACCCTTGCTTGGCCTCCTCCTTTTGATGAACCCCTGCAGTGTGTAAGCAACATGATTAGTTGTTCCACTATCGAGCCACCGAGAACTAGATGGGGCTTCAATTAAATTGGATTCACAAAGTACAAATGCTAAAGAGTTAACTTTAGGCGCAAATCCACGTTTATCCATCCAAGCTTTAAATTTCAGGCACTCGTGCTTCACGTGCCCCTTCTTCTTACAAAAAAAACAGCTAAGAGGCTTCTTTCCACCAGTGTCCTTGCTTCCTGAAGTTTGTCCATCCTGAGCTTTAGAAGGAGCTTTGAACTTCTTCTTCTTAAATTAGGGTTTGACAACGAGTAACGCAGTATTCGTCTTTTATTTCTTCAGTTTCTCCTCCTCAACAACGCAACGAGTGATAAGATCATTTATCTTCCATGCCTCATCATGGGAATTGTAGGTAGTCTTCAAAATGCTGAATTCTACAGGGAGTGTATTTAGTGCCTGATGCACTATAAAGGCTTCAGGGAGAGTAATCTCCATCTACTGCAGTTTGGTCTGGTAATAGACCATCTTCAGTATATAATCACGAACTCCGCCTCCTCCCGAATACCTCATGGAGAAGAGGTACTGAATCAGAGTCCCAATCTTAGCATTGGAAGACACCTTATATCTCTGTCCAACGACAATCAAAAAATCCCTGGCGACGGTCGTGTCTGGAAAACCACTCAGCAAGTGCTCCGGAATGGAACGCTTCATAGTCAACAAGCAGATTTTGTTCGACTTGTTCCATGCACCATAATGATCCTTCTCAGCTTGAGTGCTAGTCGCTGTGAGGGCTGCAGGCTGGTTGGTATTCATGGCCATCTCTATGTCCGCCATCTCGAGAGCAAACATGATGTCGGACTTCCACTTCTTAAAGTTTGATCCAGTGAGTTTTTCAATGGTCGCCATATTATTATGGACTGTAAAGGTGACTGTGAAGAGAGAAAACGATTATTAGTGACAAATAGAGCAACAGTGGCTATAAAACCCTAAATAGCACACTAGACGGAGACCCTGGCGCGTCAACACGCAACACGTTTGGGCAGACTACGTGTCACGCAATTAGTAATTCTTCACACAAGAACGAGCAACAGTTACGCTTGAGCTTTTCGTAGAACTACCACCTTTGGGTGAATAGCTTACTAGAGCCATGCACTACCGTCCAAATGTCCTTGTGTAACCCTCTGAACCTATTCCGCAAGCACCACCTTTGGGTGAATGATTGCGCTCTAGTCTCAGAGAACTCCCTAAAACATGTGAAACCGTAATCTCACAAATTGACTCGAAAAGGCCACTTTGGCGGCTACAGTTCTTATCAATCCACGAGACCCTTTCACACCGGGATATCTGAATATTGCCCTAAAATTAATGTCGTGTTTCTTTTGCTTAATGACGTATGGGCACTTAATCGTCTATAGAAAACACGAAGTTTTGTCAGGGATTGATTAATGAAAGCACTTTAAGTTCCAATCCCTAATTTTGTTTCTCTCAAAATACTTAATGGGTTTTTTTGAAAATAGTGTTCTTAATGAAATTCATTAGAAAAATATTTTACTCCAAATTATGAAGGAGACTAATAGGTTTAGGTTAACCGCTCTGATACCAACTGTTATGAAATATATGGTGTATGTGTCGCTACGGGAAAAACAATATTGTCTAAGTTAACAACAAATGCGGTGACACATAAAGCTAATGGATCGATATTAACAAACACTAATATTCTCTTTTGGAGTGTAAACACAAATTAATTTTTTCTAGATTAAGAACACAAAATTAAGCGAGCTATAACTAACGGTAAATGAATCGCGGAATTAATTTATACCGTTCTTTGACTCTTGCTCGTGCTTCATGATGGCGGTAATCCTCAAGAGCTTTGACGTGTTTCTCTTAATGAATACTGCAGCTTTAGAGGGTTCTTTTCATACAAGGTTTTCTATATCCGTTCGCTAGATACAGACAAGAGTTAGTACAAACATTATTGTCTAATGCTGAACTTGAAAACAAATGAAGTTTGATAACACCAACACTGATATGATAGGGATTTATTGTTTATAAGATAATTATGAGTCAAGTGCATCAAAATAAATCCATTGCTTCTGTCAAATTCATATAGCATACCTGATGTTTCAATCTGGAGTTTCTGAATGAAAGCTCACCTAGATACAGAGCTCCAGGCCAGCAATCTGGATGCAGAGATCAAGCGGTCACTGAAGACGGCCCTTGATGGTGGAGCAAAACGCAGCAGTCCGTGTTGCTATGCACTGGTCCAGAAATCTCAGTGACGACAGCCAACAAGGAGATGAAATCGGGGCCGGCCGTGGGTATCTCGACCACAAAAGGTCACCAGATTTGTAGCTGGTGGTGCTGCAGGTCTGGGCAGCCGCCGGTCTAGCTTCTCGATCAGGGAGGAGGCAAGATCCCTTGCGCCAAGCCCGGTGAGGAAAAAGATCTACAGTACCCTCGGTCCTGAAAACTTTCCTCCAGAAAAGCTCTTAACGAGCGTCGGCGATCTAGGAAAATGAAAATGAAGGCCCGGGCTGGATCTGCCGCCGGCGATGGAGATGCGGTTGAAGCCGACTGTTGATCCTAGATGGCGAGGATGCTCCTCTTCCCAGAGGAAGTGGTCTGAAGAGACGCGCCGACAACGGGTGGCCGACCGGTGAACTCCGGCGATCTGCTCTCCCGAAAACTGATGGAACGGGTGCGTAGTGGGCGGTTACCAGAAAGCAATCGGGATTTTTACCCTAGCCGGCAGTTCACCCTTGTTCATGCGAATGCTTGGATGAATCATGGGTTTTCAAAACTGGGCTCTAATAGGGCAAGCCCTTGATTTTGGAGTTACAAAATTAATGGATACAATTAATTCCATTAAACTCTAAAATCAATGAAAAATGAAACCCCGTGAAATTAATTGGATTTCATGATTATCCCAAATTTCATGCCAAGGGTGAGACCGAGTCCACGACTGAAATTACGAGACGACCTGGCCCACCTATCACGAGCTTCGATCGTTCGCGCGACTAAATGAACGCGCGCTCGTAAGAGTCCAAATAGACCAAATACACGCGTACGGATTCACCTGGACGTCTCAATAAGCCAAGTCCACTTAACGGAAAATTTCCAACAATTGTGAATTCTGCCTCATATAGGCAAAAGAAGGAACAGTTCATGTGCAAATAATTACATAGCAAAATGTAAAACGTCTGAATACAAATTGATTTGAGCAATGGTGGGCAATAGGAAAACATCTGTGAATATAGAATGAAATTCTGAAGCGGAAGTAGTCCTTACCGGAGGGAAGTGCCGAACCTGCGAACAAAAGCTGCAATCGGAGGTGATTGCAGTACCTGTGACAAACAGAGTAAGGCTGCGTTTGGAGCTTCTTATCGCAGCTTATTTGCTCCGGTGAGGTTGGTCAAAATTGTCATTGTCATATCAAAATTTTATGTCTCAAACTAGTTTCTTTTTTGTAACATTTGTCATACCAAACATACATTTTATGACAATGACGTTTTTGTCCAACCTCACCGGAACAAATAAGTTACGATAAGTCCCTCCAAACGCAGCCTAAGTCTCAGATATGACGTTTGGGGGCGAGATGTTTGGAGAAGAAGGAAATAAACAGGCATAGGAACCTTCCAGGAGTTGTTGATCGTGCCTTTGCCGAGCTTGCGGCTAGTGGGGAAGAAGTGCAATCAGAGGGAGGTTCAGATTTGAGGGCGATCCGATGCAGGAAGTGAAGGAAATGGCACTGCGTGTACCGTGATGTCGTGGGTGCTCTGCGTTAGGAAGCATGGGGACAGATTTCCTGAACAACCCTGTTTTAAACTGAAAGTATAGAACGAGCACTCTTTCAGTAACCCTTTTCATAATAGCCCATTTTGCTAATTAGGCTGACAGGTGGGTCCATCTGTAGCATTTGGTCGGCTATTTAGGGTACATTTCGGTATTTAAAAATGTTAGATCTTTTAAAAATGTGTAATTATTTTTTCTCCCAATGAATTTTTCTAGGTTCGACCGAAATTAGAGTCAGAGAGTAATTATCCTAATTCAAGTTAATGAACTTTAAAATGTTGTGATCATTTTTCCTAAACCAGATTTTCAAAAATAACTGCCCGACAATTTTTGTGCATTGTACTTGTTCTGCAAAAGGGGGATATTATGGAAAAGGTTATTAAAAGGGGGATCTGCCTATACTTTCAGTTCAAAACAGGACTGTTCTGGAAATTTGTCAGAAGCATGAAGCGGGAGAAAGGGCTGTGAGTTGGTCGGAGAATAAGGAGAGAATAAGCATAGAGACCTTACCTGAGTTGTTGATCAGTGCTTGCAGAAACTACTACCGGAGGTGCTTGCAGTACCTGCGACTTTAACAGCAGGAATCACACTCCCACCAGCTAGATCGAAAGGCCATGGTGAATACAGAGCGGCTCATACACAAAGGATGGAGAGCGCCACGTCGACAATCTGGAACATCCAAGTATTATCAAGTCAACAGAGGATAGCTAGCAAAGCTTATCATCAGATATATTAAGTTACTATTAAACCCAGATGTATATAAATAAGCATACTTATCATGTAGAAAAGTTTTAATGAGAAATAATGAAGTTTAGTTTTCTAAATTAGTTTCAGAAAGTCTAGATAGTGTTACATGTGAGCTTGCGAGATTCCACCGTCGGCAACACTTACATTGGTGCTCTCGTTGATTCTTCCACCATTCTTCCCATGGCTACCACCGACCCTCCCAGCACACGACTGAAACAGGTGGTAAATGGCCAGCAAGAAGTTTGGAAGGAGTTGGATACTCGGACGGCACATCTATCTTCATAGGAAGCCTATTTTCAACAACAAACATCCGTCAACTTCCCTCGTATAGAGGAAGAACTTCTCAAGATCAACATGGAGATGCAACGTACGTCTCATCAGGCAAGTAAAGAATTGCAAGATTTTCGTAAGGAGATAACATTACTGCTCAAATCTGCAAGATCTCCATCTACCGAAGGTGGGAAAAATTTGGCACAGTCTCAAACCGATTGTATCGTGACGTCCACCATGTCCTTGGCTAGTTATCCGGGACCGCCAGCGACCACAGCCAATCTATCGACCATGATGGGCAATCCCTCCCACAACCTCAGGTGAACAATAAGTTCTTGCCTACATAGCCATCGACATCATTGCATCCATGATAGTTGAATAGAAATCCCTCTACAAGAAGAGTTACAGAACAACAAAGTGAAATGCACATATTTGGATTGCGGAACAACTTCTCATCAATACACCCAGTTCAAGATTTTTTGGCACAGAAAATCCCAGCACATTGGATCAACGGTAATGTAACACCCCAAATTTGAGGAGCCTGTGTTGTTCGACAAAAGTCAGGGATCGTCGAAGGCCGTTCGACGAAAGTCGAGCTTGGGGCGCTCGACGAAATTCAAGCTGTGGGCGCTCGACGAAAGTTGAGCTACGACCTTCGTCGAACTCAGGGCCACTCGGCGAAAGTCGAGCTGTGGTCGCTCGACAAAAGTCGAGCTGAGAGCTTTTCGTCGAGCGCAGCGCTGTCCGTCGTGCTTGGGTTCGTCGAACTCTTGACTTTTCGTCGAGCTGGGGGATTTTTGTCGAGCTCAGCATTGTTTGTCGAGCTGAGGGCATTTCGTCGAGCTCAGGTCTTTTTCATCGAGCTTGGCCAGTTGTCGGGATCTTGGTTGTTCGTCGAGCTCTCGGCGGTTCGCCGAGCGTAGGCCGATCGACGAAGCCTGAATCGTTCGAAGAACTGCGGAATGGCGGGTTCTGTAGATCTTTTTCTAAGACGTTCGATTAAACTTCAAGGTTGATCCTGGACCC
Source organism: Platanthera guangdongensis (assembly GCA_039583875.1). NCBI lineage: Eukaryota > Viridiplantae > Streptophyta > Magnoliopsida > Asparagales > Orchidaceae > Platanthera > Platanthera guangdongensis. The sequence continues at coordinate 164,338,411 of CM077162.1, forward strand.
CAAGATCTTCTACCCGTCAGGTTTTAGGATGGCTGAATGGTTCTCTCCCTAACTTGTTCTTATTTTGGAGTGCCCCGGGGTCCGCTAGGGACGGCCGGGAGGATATGTGTTGGTTACACAGTTGAGGTCCGCATTTGCTAACCCACGTTACTACAAATTTTTACAGGACAAGGATCGCAAGCAGGATCAAGCTCGCCGGCCAAAAAGGCCTAAGGCTCATGAAGTGAACCTTTAGTTGCTTATGTTTTGATGCCATGTTATGATCCTTGAGTTGTATTCCGGCTTGTATGTCGAGGTAGCCTAGGAGTGCTTTTGCACATTGATAGAATTGTTATTTAGTTTTGGACTCTTGTTGTGTAAGGCCTTAAGGCCATTTTGATACTCCTGGTTTGGTGGATAACTTCTAGTCATGGTTGTTTGTTCCCGCTATTTTATTCTGAGTTTTGAGTTGGATAGACTTATATCATCTTTTAATGCTTAAGATGTGACGTCTGTATGTTGTGAGGACCCGGACGGACCCATATTATATGGTCATTACAGGAGAGGTGTTACAATTTGGAATCAGTGGGAGGTTGGTGTCTAAGGTAAAGATTCATGGTCGAATGTTGTCATCGGATCGCGTAATGAAGTTATCCACCTAAGAGTATCACAGTACTATGAGTGTCCTTGTGTTTAGTTATTTGACTAGAAGCTGATTTTTGTTCTACTTTACTTTTGTGAAGGGAGCAAGCGACGAGGCGGGGATGTCGAGGCCACAAGAGGAGCCTTCGACGAGCAGTGCTACTGCTCAGGGTCCCTTGGGCATGGGGGTAACCTCGACAGATTTTTTTCGCATGCTCGCAGAAGTAATGGTGGCAGCTCAAGCAACCGCAGCAGCACAGGTTGTGACCCCTGTTGTGCAGATAGCAACTCCTGCTACCCCCGATGCGGCAACAGTCATGCCAGACGGAGGAGCCAGGCAAGCAGAGCCGTTAGTAGAAAGAGTGGTTGTCGGACATTGAGACCGATAAATGAAATGTTTTCTAAGCTTCCATCCTCCAACGTTCAAGGGTGCGGGCACGCCGATCGATGCAGAGGATTGGTGGGCAAGGATTCAAGAACTACTGAGGGCGGCTGAGACGTCGGTAGAGAAGCAAGCTGAGTTTGAAAGTTTCATGTTGGAAGGTGATGTCAAGCTGTGGTGGGTGAGACATAGCGGTTGCTAGTTTTCGGGTCGCACACCGACCATAGAGGAGTTTAGGAATTCTTTCTTAAAAAAGTACATTCCTGCGTCGACGAGGTTAGCCCTTCAGAGGCAATTTCTGCACTTAGTACAGCAGGACAAGACGGTGGACGAGTATGTTCAGGAGTTTACTCGGTTTGGTAATTATGCTGGAACGCCCATGGCTGACGATGTGGAGAGTGATGACAACCTCTTCTACCACGGGCTGAGGGAGAATCTAAGACAACCCCTCATATCCATGAAGAATGTTGGTTTCAATGAGCTGGTTGAGGCTGCCAAAACAATGGAGAGAGATTTGGAGCGAACCCAACGTCGAAAGGGTTTTGCGGTCAAGCAGGAAGAAATAAAGTCTTCTCAATCTCAAGGAACGACTGATGAGAGTAAGTGGAAAAAGAAGTCCCATCCCTACAAGAATTGGGAGAAGGATAGTACAACGTCGGGGGGGGGGGGTCTCGCTTCAAGGGACCACGATTGTGCTACAAGTGTGGCAAACCGGGCCACATAACTCATTTTTGTACTGAGGGTGGCGCTGAGCAGGAGCCGAGAAAAGAACAGTCGGTGCGGTCCGGGACCAGCGCAACAGAGAAAGGAAAGATGGCGTAGTCTAGCGCTTCTCGTTTCCAACCCGTGCAGCCAAGGGCGTATAATCATGGGCAGCAACAAGCGATCCGCCAACCCAATGCGGTGACAGGTATGAAAGTTTGAGTTAATCTTTTACTTTAGACTTTCGGGATTGTTTATGTATGTTGCTTATGTTTTAGGCTTTGTTTTAGTTTCTGAATACCCCGCTAGGGTATTGTTTGATTCGGGAGCATTGCACTCCTTCCTTGTGAAAAGTTTTATCCGCAGGATTGGAGTTGAGTTATTTTCGGCAGACGCAGAGCTGAAGGTGTGCATGCCTAATGGGTCATCCATGACTACCAGGGTGAAGGGACGTATTTGTTGGAGTCTGGACGAAGTTGACTTCACGTTGGTAGTAGTGGTTCTACCAGTGGTCGAGTTCGATGTGATTTTGGGTATGGACCGGCTTGTAGAGCAGCATGCCAGTATTGACTGTCTATCCAAGGTGGTGACCCTGAGAAGCGAAGGGCAGGCAGAAGTTGCATTTGAGGGCCTTGGTGGAGTGGCCTGTTCCCTGATTTCAGCCATATAGTTGGTGCGGACAGTTAACTAGAGAGGAGTAGCTCTTGTAGCATTGTTGGAGGTTCGCCTTTCCAGGTTCTAACTTGGAGATGTGCCGGTAGTGGCAGAGTTCGATGATGTGTTTCCCGAGTAACTTCCTGGAGCACCTCCTCGACGGGAGATCGATTTCTCAATTGAGTTAGTGCCAGAGGCTAGGACGGTGTCACGTCCTCCTTTTAGGATGACACCAAAAGAGTTGGCTGAACTCAAAGTGCAGTTGCAGGAACTGTTGGATCAGGGGTACATTATACCCAGTTCTTCACCATGGAGCGTACCAGTGTTATTTGTGAAGAAAAAAGATGGTAGTATGCGGTTGTGTATAAACTACCGAGAGTTGAATAAACTGACTGTCAAGATTAAGTATTTGATTCCTCTGATTGACGACTTGTTCGACCAGTTAGTGAGGTCAGTGGTGTATTCTAAGTTGGACTTGAAGTCAGGATACTATCAGTTGCATATTCGAGATGAGAACATACCCAAGACAACTTTTGGAACGAGGTATGGTCTTTTCGAGTTCTCGGTGATGTCGTTCGGGTTGGCGAACGCACCTTCAGTATTCATGGATCTGATGAATCGAGTATTTCATGAATACTTGGACTCTTTTATTGTTGTCTTTATCGACGATATTTTGGTATACTCCAAATCGGAGATGGAGCATGAGACTCATTTGACATTAGTGTTGCAAGTGTTGAGAGAGAACCAGTTTTATGCAAAGTTCTCAAAGTGCGAGTTCTGGTTGGAGAAGGTGACATTTCTGGGTCATGTGATTAGTGGTGATGGGGTGGCGGTGGATCCTGCAAAAGTGGAGGCTATCAGAGATTGACCAGTTTTGAGAACCGTGGCGGGTGTCTGAAGTTTCCTTGGACTAGTCAGATACTATAGAAGGTTTGTGGAAAACTTTTCATAGATAACTCTACCCCTCACTTCTCTAACTCGTAAGGACCAGAAGTTTGTGTGGACTCAAGAGTGCAATCAGGTGTTTGATACCCTGAAGGAAAGGCTGATGACAGCTCTAATCCTAAATCTTCCTAAAGGGACTGAAGGATTTTAGATTTTCAGTGACACATCAGGATGTGGGCTGGGTTGCGTGTTGGTGCAACATTGCAGTGTTATAGCTTTTGGTTCGAGGCAGCTGAAGCCTCACGTGAAGAATTACCCCGTCCATGACTTGGAGTTGGCGGCAGTAATTTTTGCATTAAAGTTGTGGCGATACTATGTGTATGGTGCGAAGGTGGAGATCTTCACGGACCACAAAAGCCTAAAGTATCTTCTAGACCAAAAGTACTTGAATATGCGGCATCGCAAATGTGTAGAGTTCCTTAGAGACTACGAAGTGGCGATTCAGTATACGCCAGACAAAGGCAATGTGGCGGCGGATGCCTTGAGTAAGAAATACTCTCGTCAAGGGAGTTGGATCGAAGCTCATAATGAGCAGTTCATGCGGGACTGCGAGTCCCTTGGCATTGAGTGCGTATCAAGAGGCGAGTCAAGCATGGCTCGATTGAACTGGATCGAGTTGCAAAATGACTTATCTGATCGTATTCAGGAAGTGACTAGTTTGGATGAAGAGTTTCAGCCATTCGTGGTGGAAGCTCAAAAGGGTGAGGGTAGCGCCTGGGAGATGATTGATGGGGTCTTGAGGAGGGACGAAAAGATATGTATACCGCAACTCGGCAAGCTCTGTGAGAAGTTGATGTTTGAGGCTCATTTTACGAAGTACTCCATTCACCCGGGTAGTACAAAGATGTACTTGGATATGAAGAAATACTTTTGGTGGCCTGGTTTGAAGCGTGATATAGCTTTGTACATGCGTCGGTGCCAAACTTGCGCCTCAGTGAAGGCCGAGTGTTAGAAGCCGGATGGGTTCCTGAATCCTCTTCCGATCCCCGAATGGAAGTTTGATGACATCTCCATGGATTTTGTGCATGGTTTACCTCGATCTCAGTAGGGTAATGAAGCGGTTTGGGTGATTGTAGATCGCTTGACCAAAGTGGCTCATTTCATCCCAAATCGGAAAGAGGATAGCGTGGAGAAGCTGGTAGAGTTGTACGTTCGCAATATTGTGCGACTACATGGGATTCCTAAGAGTATAGTTAGTGATCGTCATGGACGTTTCACGTCTAAAGAGTGGAGGTTGGTTTAGAAAAGTCTGTGCACGAAACTTATGTTCAGTATGACGTTCCATACTCAAACTGATGGACAAGTGGAAAGAATGAACCGTACAATGGAGGACATGCTGAGAATGTGTACTCTTGAATTTGGGAAGAAGTGGGAAGATCACCTCTTCATGGTTGAGTTTACCTATAACAACAGTTACCAAGCAAGTATAAAGATGACACCATACGAAGCTTTGTATGGAAGGTAGTGTCAAACGCCAATGTCCTGGGTAGAGGTGGGAGACACCAAACTTTTGGGAAAAGAAGTGGTGGCTGATGCGTGCGAGTTGGTGCGAACCATTCAGGAGCACATGAAGGTTTCCCAAGACTGGCAAGCAAAGTATTTTAATGCTCGCCATAGGAATGTGGAGTTTGCGGTGGACGACTAGGTCTATCTCAAGGTCAAGTCGTTCTAGGGTGTTTCACGGATTCGCCGACTTAAGAAGTTGAGTCCGAGGTTTTTGGGACCATTGGAGGTTATAGAACGTATTGGAGAAGCAGCTTACCGGTTGGCATTGTCCACAGAGCTGAGTTGATTACACGATGTTTTCCATGTCTCCGTCTTGAGGAAAGCATTGGTGGAGGCTAGTGTGGTGATCGAACCGGCGAAGGTGCTGATAGAAGAGGACTTAAGGACGAAAGTCAGTCCGATGGGCATAGAGGATTTATAAGTTCGACAATTGCGGAACAAAGAGGTGAAGCTCGTAAAGGTGCTTTGGGACAACTGCGGGCAGGACGAGTTCTCGTGGGAGCGAGAATAAATCATGCACGAAGAGCATCCCGAGTTGTTTGTATAATGTTGAATGCAACAACGTTAGGTATGTTGCAACAGTATTTTGAGGCATTGCAACATTTTTCTTACTATTTGCCAGAATGAAAACGAGTGTGTAAAGTTGTTGTAATAATGTTTAAATTTTTTGCAATAATTTTCTTGCTGTCTTTTTGTATGAAGACTAATTTTGGGGATGAAATTCTTGTAAGGGGGAACAGTTGTAACACCCCAAATTTGAGGAGCCTGTGTTGTTCGACGAAAGTCAGGGATCATCAAAGGCCATTCGACGAAAGTCGAGCTTGGGCCGCTCGACGAAAGTCGAGCTATGGCCGCTCGACGAAAGTCGAGCTTGGGCCGCTTGACGAAAGTCGAGTTATGGCCGCTCGACGAAAGTCGAGCTGCGACCTTCGTCGAACTCATGGCCGCTAGACGAAAGTCGAGCTGTGGTCGCTCGACGAAAGTCGAGCTTGGAGCTTTTCGTCGAGCGCAGCACTGTCCGTCGTGCTTTGGTTCGTCGAGCACACGACTTTTCGTCGAGCTTGGGGATTTTCGTCGAGCTCAGCGCTGTCTGTCGAGCTGAGGGCATTTCGTCAAGCTCGTGTCTTTTTCATCGATCTTGGCCGGTTGTCGGGCTCTTGGCTGTTCGTCGAGCTCTCGGCGGTTCGTCGAGCGCAGGACGATCGACGAAGCCTGAATTGTTCGACGAACTGCAGAATGACTGGTTCTGTAGATCTTCTGCCCGATAGGTTTTAGTTGGGCTGAACGGTTCTCTCCCTCACTTGTTCTCATTTTGGAGTTGACTTAGGGTTTGAGAGAGAGAGAGTTCGGAGGAGGAAGAGGGGAGCTTTCTCCGCCATTAACAGAACTTCAGAGCTCCGAATGTCATTCCGAGGCCAGATTCGTGAAAAGGACGCACAAGCGCTCATTTTCATCCGTGCAAGACAAGGGCTTCATAGCTAGAAAGAGGGGTCGAAGGGTAACGAAACTTCTCCTCTCAGTTTTAGGATGCGTGCATGACATCTACACTTTTTTTATTTTCTTTCAAGCATTTTAGGCACCGGATCTCTCAAGTGAGAGGGATTCGGGTTGCCATGGTTCAAGAGGAGCCACTGGGTCGATTTTGTCCGTCCCCAGCATGATATTGTATTAGAGATCTGCTCCGTTAGTGGATTAGGCATTATGGGTGAAGCCGTAGTTGCGACCGTTAGTCCGACTCGGTGATGTTGCATTGCGAACCTTAGGGATTTTGTAGAAATCCGTTAGCGGCAAGATGCCGTCTGTGATGATGTTTTTGCCCTTTCTCGTGTGAGTACGTATGGCCGGAACCAGACCGAGTGGAAATTAGAGTACACGCGGGGGAACGGGGATGGGACAGTACAAGTGTTGGAATAGGGTGGGAAAGGCATGTGATTGTGATGTGACAAGGCATGGTTTGTCTCTGTAGTCGGCTGACTACCCCGTGACATTGCAAGGTCACGCGTGGAGAGTGTCCCGGCGAGACAAGTCCCCTTCTATGGAACTGACGAGAACGCCATGCTTATGACAAGCCCGGACGATACCAGCTGGTTCCCGCTAAGTCTCCTTCGGTGGACTTGGTCCCGATTTTGGAGCCTGGCCTGGGTCATCATGAACGGATGGGGTCTAGCAAGGGTTCTTAGCATCAGTTTGTTTGTTTGAATGGCAGAACCCTGACACGAGAAGTCAGAGTTTGCAGGCAAGCCCGGGTTATGAGACCCACGAGCGGGTCGGGCCTTGGCAAGTGTTCCGAGTAGCGGCTTGAATGTCGTTTGCGGGAAATTAGAGTACCATTGTGTTTGCGGCTTGAATGCCGAAGGGGAAAATGGAAGTACTCGATTGATGATGTGTTAGATTCATACGCTTTAGGGTGCCTTGGGTGAAACTCAGGTTTGCATACTTGTTGTATAGTAGGCCCCCTTTATTACTTACTCAACGTAGAAACATGCTTGTTGCTTGGGACATCCAAACCTGCTTCTAGCTTTATATGTTATTATTTATTGCATATGAAGTGCTGACCTGTAGGGTGATGGAGTGCCCCGGGATCCTCTAGGGACGGCCGGGAGGAGATGTGTTAGTTACATAGTTGAGGTCAGCCTTTGTTGACCCATATTACTACAAATTTTCACAAGGTAAGGATCGCAAGCAGGAGCAAGCTCGCCGGCCAAAAAGGCATAAGCCTCATGAAGTGAACCTTTAGTTGCTTATGTTTTGATGCTATGTTATGATCCTTGAGTTGTATTCCGGCTTTCATGCCGAGGTAGCCTAGGAGTGCTTTTGCACATTGATAGAATTGTTATTCAGTTTTGGACTCTTGTTGTGTAAGGCCTTAAGGCCATTTTGATACTCCTGGTTTGGTAGATAACTTCTAGTTTTGGTTGTTTGTTTTCGTTGTTTTTATTCTGAGTTTTGAGTTGGGTAAACTTATATCATCTTTTAATGCTTAAGCTGTGGCATTTGTTTGTTGTGGGGTCCTGGTCGGACCCATATTATACGGTTTTTACATGGGAGGTGTTACAGGTACTACAGTTGGCTTTCAACCACTTTCACAATCGGGAGGTCGACACAATTCATCATATCTCCTCCAAGCAAACGACAGTGCCCCAGGATTCTTTCAATCTCCACTCGGATCGTCAAATCCAGGTACATAGCAGCCAAACAACACTGACACTCCAGATCAGGTAATAATTCCTTTCCCTAGATTTGGTTTTGGAGATACAACTGACTGGATCACCAAGGCAGAAGCCTATTTTTGATATTATAATATTCCTTATAATACTTGCATGACTATTGTTGCGATAAATTTATACCCCACAGCAGCACGATGGCATCGGTCTTTACACCCTGATAATGCACATTTTAATTGGTTTGAATTCCAAACACATTGACTTATTGATTTGGACCTTCTCTATTTGACATAATATTCCTTATAAAACAAGTTTGCAAAAAAAATCAAAATATAGTTTTGTCGTAACTCAAATCGAATTTTTAGGACATCTTATTTCGGGACGGGAGTACAGCCTCACCCCAACAAAATATCGGCAATTGTAACTTGGCCAACACCAAAAACTATTAAACAATTACGTTCATTTTTAGGGCTGGCTAGATATTACAGACGTTTTATTAAAAACTATGCTACCATAGTCGTGCCCCTCATCGATATACTGACTAAAGATGGCTTTAGATGAACTTCCCAAGCAACGGAGGCCTTGTAACACTACAACAGGCTTTAGCTACCACTCTAATTCTCTAGATACCCAATTTCACAATACCTTTTGTTTTGGAAACCGATGCCTCGAGATGTCGCATTGGCACAGTTCTTTCACAAAATGGTCATTTGTTATCATATTTTAGTAAGAAATTAACACATAAGGACCAACTTAAATCAACATACAAAAGACAATTACTGGCCATTTCAGTTGCCTTAGATAAATGGCGACAATACCTCCTAGGAGCTCCTTTCAAAATTAAAACGGACCATCAAACTTTACACCATTTACTTCATCAATTGCTAAACACACCAACTTAACAACGTTTCCTTTCAAAAATATTAGGATTTGATTTTATGATAGAATATAAGCCAGAAAACATAATTTCGATGTGGACGTATTATCGAGATTGCCTCTCACGATAGAGCAAGTTTCTTTAAGTACACTAAATTGTTCCCTTCTCAAATGTCACACATTTGATAATTTGGACAAAATGTACCTTCAATACCACCTTGCTCGGACAATTTTAGGAGATTTAAAATCAAATCCAGTCCTTCGACCTCATTGGACTCCACATTATAAAACTCTTTACTATAAAAATATGGTATATATACCGATAAGTCCTTTAAGAGAGGAGTTACTTTATGAGGCTCATAATACTCAATCTAGTGGTCAATCAGGAGCACTTCCTACATTCCATCGATTAAAAACTTCTTTTTGTTGGCCCGACATGCTTGCTGATACTAAAACCTATATAAAAAATGTGTATTTGTCAAAAAGGAAAAATGTGACAACGAGACCACTTGGATTACTTAACTCGTGTTAGAAAGTAGAGAAAAGAGGCGAAAAGTAGAGAACAAGCGAATAAACTTTTGAATAATTGAAATTTTATTATCCAAAAAAGATATCATTTACAAAGGTATGACCTCCCTTATATAGAATGGAGGAGATAAGAAAGAGAGTATACAAACAATGTGGGACTAAACATTTACAGTACTGAGCGGCTAGAATAATGGAGACCGCATAAGCCGCGCGGTTAGACAGATGGGCTAACCGATCGGCAACTCCAGCAGGATAGAACAGGCCGCAGAGGTAGACCGATAGATCGCCCGGTCTCCAGGCACCAGAGAGACCGCCAGACCGCTCGGTCAACAAACCGCTGGATCAGACCGCTAAGCCGCCCGGTCTAATACTTCAACACTCCCCCTCAAGCTGGAGCATAGATATCAATCATGCCCAGCTTGTCACAAATGCGGAAGAAGGAAGTAGAAACCGGCTTGGTGAAGATATCTGCCAACTCCTTGTCAGAGGTGACAAAAGGAGTACAAATCTGTTTCTTCAAAATCTCCTCCCGAATGAAGTGACAGTCAACCTCTATATGCTTCGTTCTCTCATGGAAGACCGGATTTCTGGATATGTGTATAGCGGCCTTGTTGTCACAGAACATAGGGAGAGGACAGTCATATACCTCGCCCAGGTCAAGCATGAGAGCCCGCAACCACTTTAACTCACACGTAGTTGACGCCATACTCCGGTATTCTGCTTCGGCACTGGATCTGGAAACAACAGACTGTTTCTTGCTCTTCCAACTCACGAGATTACCTCCAACAAAGGTACAAAAACCTGACGTGGATTTACGATCGCCTTTGTCATCCGCGTAACTTGAATCTGAGTAGGCCTCAACCCTCAGATGGCCATTCTTCTGGAAGAGTAACCCTCTGCCCGGTGCTGCTTTGATATACTCTAAAATCTTCAGGGCGGACTGAAGATGACACTCCCTGGGAGCTTGCATAAACTGACTGACCTTTCCTACAGCGTAGGCGATGTCGGGTCTAGTCACCGTGAGATAGATGAGTTTGCCTACCAAACGTCTGTACCGTGTGACATCAGATAGAGGAGGCGATTCATCCGTCCACGTTTTGTCTTCTCCAACAGCCATGAGAAGATGAGCTGGTTTGGCACCTGTCAAGCCTGCTTCTCGAAGAAGATCAAGGGCATACTTCCGTTGAGAGAGAACCAAGGAGTCAGGTTTCCGAGAGATTTCTATCCCCAAAAAGTATTTTGGGGAGCCCATATCCTTCGTGACCAAGTGCTGACGGAGGTGCTTCTTCGTCAAGTCCACCCCATCTCGGTCATCACCAGTAAGGAGAATATCATCCACATATACGGCCAAAACCACCAGTCCCGAGGCCGTTTTGCGAATGAATAAGGAGTGATTGGCCGAACTCCTTTGAAAGCCGATGGTTGCCACAATACCACTGAATTTTGCGAACCATGCCCGAGGGCTCTGCTTTAGGCCATAAATGGCCTTCTTCAAATGACAGACACGTGTCTCCCCCTGAGCAACATACCTAGGAGGTTGCTCCATATAGACGTCCTCCTGAAGATCGCCATAGAGAAAGGCATTCTTCACATCAAGCTGGGAAATAGCCCAAGCCCGGTTAACAGCCACAAAAAAGAGAACCCGGATGGTGCTGAGGCTAGCAACCGGAGAGAAGGTATCAAAGTAATCAACTCCATAAGTCTGAGTAAAGCCCTTGGCCACCAGCCGGGCTTTGTAGCGATCCACAGTGCCGTCGGGGCGAAACTTGACAACAAAGACCCAGCGACAGCCAACCACATCAGTGCCCACGGGAGGAGGAACCAGGGTCCAGGTACCCCGTTCAGTAAGAGTAGCCATCTCCTCATCCATGGCAGACTTCCAATGAGGGAGAGCGAGAGCCTCCTGGTAGGTACGGGGAGTAGAGGTAGCAGAGATAGCCAAGGCAAAAGACCTGCGAGAAGGAGAAAGCTGATCATAAGAAACAACAGCCGTGAGCGGGTGTTGAGTACACGCCCGCACCCCTTTGCGAAGGGCAATGGGAACATCCAGGTCAACGGGAGCGTCGGCGACGGGAGCGTCAGCGACCGGAGCGTTCGTGGCGGAGAAGGCTGGCCCGGGACTAGAGAGAGACGACAGCGGAGAGGAGGGTGGAGGGGTGGGTGGGGAGACGGACTGGGAAGGAGTGGGTGGAGGAGTAGACGAAGGTGGGAAAACGTGAAGAGGTGTGGAAGGAACAGAGATATCAGAAGGAAGATAAGGAAGGGAAGAGGAAGGAGAGAAATAGGAAGCATTTTCGAAAAAAGTCACATCTGCGGAGACAAACTGCTTGCGGAGAAGGGGGTCAAAGCAGCAATAGCCTTTTTGAGTGCTAGAGTACCCCAAAAAGACACACTTGGTGGAACGGGGGGAAAGTTTATCGCGGGTAGCGGAGGGAGCGTGAACAAAGGCCGTACAGCCAAAGACACGGAGAGGAAGAGGAAAAGGTTCCTGGTGGGGGTAGAGAAGGGAGAAGGGAGTCTGGCCGTGGAGAACCGCGGAGGGAAGGCGATTGATGAGATAGCAGACGAGGAGCACAGCGTAGCCCCAGTAGGAGCGAGGGACGTGCATCTGCGTCATGAGAGTACGCGCAACATCAAGCAGGTGACGGTTTTTACGCTCCGCCACCCCATTCTGCTGGGAGGTGTAAACACAAGTCGTTTGATGAAGGAGACCATGTTTGTGAAAGAACGCGGAGAACTCATGAGTCAGATACTCCTTGGCATTATCAGAACGTAAGACTTTAATAGAAATAGCAAATTGAGTCTTAATCATAAAGTAAAATGATTGCCAAACAGAAAATAGTTCAGAGCGATCTTTTAAGAGATACACACAGGTACATCTAGTAAAATCATCGATAAAAGTGACAAAATAGGAACTGCCCCGACCAACTGTGAGGGTAGGAGCAGGACCCCATATATCAGAATGAATAAGATCAAAAATGCGAGAGGAGCCACGGCCTTGCTTCGGTGGGAAGGAGGAGCGATGATGTTTGCCAAGCTGACACGCATCACAGTTGAGCGGAGAACTTGTAGGAGGTAAGTGAGGCAGAAGCTGACGAATAAGCCGAGGAGGAGGATGATCAAGATGAAGATGCCACTGAAGGAGATCGGTGGAGGAGTAGGCAGATAGAGCGGAAACATCGTCGAGGAAGTAGAGGCCGCCGCTCTCAGTCCCAGTAGCAATCGTCCGCTGGGTCCTCGGGTCCTGAAAAGAACAAGTAGTGAGAGTGAATAAGACGGAGCACTGAAGTTGCCGGCATAAAGTAGTAACTGATAACAAATTGCACGGGAACTTCGGGACATAGAGGGTATCCTCCAAGCAAAGCGATGGAGTGAGTTGAACCATGCCCGTCCCATGAACCGGGGACGGGGAACCATCCGCCACACGAACTGGGGGTAAGCGGTCATGGGTCTCAAGACGGGAGAAGCAATGAGGGTTGCCCGTCATATGGTTGGTGGCACCGGAGTCAATCAGCCATTTACCTTGGGTAACGACGTGGGCACTACCTGACGTCGTGGCCACAGAGGCAGACGGCCTAGAAGAGGCGGAGGCCGAAGGAGCATCACCGAAAGGGCGAAGATGAGGATGTTTCTGCCAGCAGCGGTCAACAGTATGGCCAGTACGACCACAGTGAGAGCAGAGGAACCGGGAGGAACCCCGTCCGCCAGAGGAGCCACGACCACTGGGGCCCCCCCGCTGAGCGTGGTGAGCAAAGGAGTCCTGGGAAGGGGGGGAGGCCAACAGAGGCCGCTGGAGGAGCGAAGTAACGGCGGCAATGCGAGCCGCAGTGGCATCCAAAGTAGGAGATTCCGCCTCACCCAAGATCTGCTGGCGGATCATATCATAAGAGTCGGGAAGACGAAGAAGATAACAAACAACCAGGAGTTCCTGGAAGTGTTTGTGCTGGTCGGCCAAGTCCGCGGAGAAGGGGCGATTCTGGAGGATTTCAGCACCCAGAGCCTGAACCTGCTGATAAGCCGCAACCGGTGACATGGAAGGGCGGGCGAAGAGGTCCGCATAGAGAGTATAAATGCGGGACGTCTGGCCCCCCTTAGAATAGAGAGCAGCGAGGTGAAGCCAGGCGGCCTTGACCGTCTCATCATGGCGAATGACGGGAAGGCACTCATCAGAAAGGCTGTTGGCCAGCCAGGTGCGGACAAGAGCATCACTCGCATCCCAGTCATCAAACTCAGGAGAGGTGCGAGGAGGAGGGTCATCGGTGAGGTGATGACGCTTGCGTTGAGAACGAAGGAGAAAGGTGAAAGAAACGCTCCAATCGGGATAGTTGGAGCCAACAAGCTTGGAAAGGGTGCCAAGGTTGCCCGAAGGAGGAGGAGGAGAAGGAGCTACAGGAGTAGTGGTGAGACCGGAGGTAGTCATAGAACCCGGCAAGCAGAAGAAGCCGCGCGAACAGAAGCGGTTAGAAAACAGACGAAGCCGCGCGAACAGTAGCGGCTTGAAAGACTCAAAGGCACAGTGGGGAAGAGGTCGCGCGGACTGAAAAGGCCGAGCGAACAGAAGAGAGGAGAAGAGCAGGTGACCGCGACCAAGATGCGGGTAAGAAAGGTATAACCCGCACGGTCAGGCAGATCACAGCAGCTGCGAGAAGGCGGTCAAAGGCACAGCGGGGAAGAGGTCGCGCGGACTGAAAAGGCCGAGCGAACAGAAGAGAGGAGAAGAGCTGGTGACCGCGACCAAGATGCGGGTGAGAAAGGAACAACCCGCACGGTCAGGCAGATCACAGCAGCAAGCCGCGAGTAGAGAGACAACACACGCAGATAGGGACAGACCGCTACGATTAGGAAGTCGGAGCGGTAGGAAAGAACAAGGAGCGCGGCGACAAGGAAATAGGTCGCTGCGACAAAGAGCAGTAGGAGAAGAGAAGAAGAAGCAAGCCGCGCGAACAGGGCAGCGGACAGAAACAAGCCGCGCGGATAGAAACAAGCCGCGCGGACAGAGAGAAGCCAAGTCGCGAAGCAAGTCGCAGAACGCGGAAAACAAGCCGCGAACAACAGAGAGCGCACAGAATTAGAAGGAAATGACCGTGTGCTCTGATACCATGTTAGAAAGTAGAGAAAAGAGGCGAAAAGTAGAGAACAAGCGAATAAACTTTTGAATAATTGAAATTTTATTATCCAAAAAAGATATCATTTACAAAGGTATGACCTCCCTTATATAGAATGAAGGAGATAAGAAAGAGAGTATACAAACAATGTGCGACTAAACATTTACAGTACTGAGCGGCTAGAATAATGGAGACCGCATAGGCCGCGCGGTTAGACAGATGGGCTAACCGCTCGGCAACTCCAGCAGGATAGAACAGGCCGCAGAGGTAGACCGATAGACCGCCCGGTCTCCAGGCACCAGAGAGACCGCCAGACCGCTCGGTCAACAAACCGCTGGATCAGACCGCTAAGCCGCCCGGTCTAATACTTCAACAACTCGTTACCACTTATGTCACAAATTTGGAATGATATTTGTATGGATTTTATAACACATTTACCTTCCTCTAATTCTTTCACTGACATTTTAATCGTTGTTGATCGTCTCTCAAAAGCAGCACTGTTTGCACCTTTAAAAAACCTAATGGCTACAACTGTAGACGAACTTTCTGGGATGCAGTCGGGAAACTTCATGGTTTCCCAACATCAATCGTTACTGATCGAGATTCCGTATTCCTCTCCAAATTTTGGAGGGAGTAATTCAGACAGCAAGGAACCAAACTAAGCAACAATTCTGCCTACCATCCTCAGTCAGATAGCCAGACAATATGTAAATTGGTGTTTAAACCAATATCTATGGTTGTTTGTTCGTCACAAACCCAGAGATTGATCCAACTAGCTTAGTTGGGCAGAATATTATTATAACACCACATACCACACATCCGCCGACATGACTCTTTACGAAGCCATGTACGACCGCCCACCACTATAGGAGCTCCAACTCTTTACAAGCCATTCAGGTCGATACACATGATAAGAATAAGATAATAAGACAACTGATAGAAAATTTGCTATGCGTACAACACCGTATCAAACAGATTGCAGATCGCTCCAGGAGACATGACGAATTTGAGGTGGGCGATCTGGTACATCATAAGCTCCAACCATACAAGCAGCTCACCCAACATCAAACACAGACTGCAGGTTTAGTCTTAAGTATTATGTACCGTATCTCATTATTAAAAAAATAAATCCAGTGGCTTATAAACTGTAGCTACCAGATACCTATAAATTACACCCAGTTTTCCACATATCTCTCTTAAAAAATATATTCCCTCTACTATGGAAGCGGTACACCATCTTCCACCACTTGCACAGAACAATCAGCCTGTTCATGAGATTTTGGCAATACTTGATGAACAGGTGATTTGGGTAAACCACCACCACGTTCATCAAGCAATAATCCGGTGGAAGGGCTTAGCTCCTGAAGACAGCTCTTGGGAAAATATAACTACCCTACCATCTCAGGTGCGCGCACAACTTCATCTTCGTCCTCAATCTAGTACAACTAATTTGCAGGACAACAAACCAAAACAATGGAAGATGAACAACAAAAGCAAAGCTGAGACAAGAGCATCGGGAAAACAACAACTGTACTGGGAACAAGGAAAGAGGACTTATCAAAGGAGCACTCCTTCCAGCACAATGTTTACCAAAAGACCACAACGTTCCTTGCAATTGAGACAGCGTCAGACCATCTCGGCACCATGGCAGCGTAACATTCCTTGCCGACGACGCACCCGACGCTGCATTCCATGACATTTTTCTTCTCCACTCCAGACCAACAACAAGGAAGATATTTCAACAATACAACGCAGACGTTATTTTTCACCCATGAGAGTGATGTAACAGTAGGAAGCACACTCCCACATCAGCTAGATCTAAGGACCATGGTGAATACAGAGCGGCTCATACACAAAGGATGGAGATACTGGCACGTTAGCAATCCGAAACATCCAAGTACTATCAATTGAACAAAAGATAGCTGGTAAAGCTTATCAACGGATATATTAAGTTACCGTTAAACCCAGATGTATATAAATAAGCATACATACCATGTAAAAAGGTTTTGATGAGAAATAATGAAGTTTAGTTTTCTAAATTAGTATCAGAAATAGGAGTAGATAGTGTTACACGGGAGCTTGCCGGATTCCGCCGCCGGCAATGCATACAGTGAGAAACAAAGTATCAAATCCTACTTTTGGGGTTGAGTTGGTTGGAGAAGAAGGCAAAAAAGAGGCATAGAGACCTTGCCTGAGATGTTGATCGTGCCTCAACCGAGCTTGCAGCTTGTGGTGAAGAAGTGGAAAGGAATGCAGGCTGAGGAAGGTTCAGATTTGAAGGCGATTCGACGGGGGGGGGGGGGGGGGGGGGGGGGGTGGGAGTGTCGTAATGCCGTAAATGTTCTGCGGGAAGGTTCATGAAGCGAGAGGAAGTTTCTTTTCGAGAGAGTAGGCGTAGGGTTTGGATGTATTTGAAGGGTTGAGAGAGTTCTATTCATCCGACGAATGCGATTTTTTGTGGGAATGATCAGACGGATGTAGTTCCAAGAGTGGTTGTTTAGTGGCTTCAGGAGGGCCTGATTGTATTTGCATATATAGTACGAGAAGCTCCGCATGGGCTTCGCCCATGCTTGCTGACTCTTAGCGGGCTTCGCCCGCATTCGAGCTGACTGTGACCTCAATCAAGCTGCCTTCGCCCGCAATCAAGCGGACTGCACCAGCAATCGAGCGGGATGCGCCTGCATAACCCGCATTCGAGCGGGCTGCACCCGCATTCAAGCGAGCATAGCCCTCTTTCGTGCATGCTGCGCCCGCATTTGAGCTGGTTGCGCCCGCATATGAACACTTACTTTTAATCAAAAAATATACATATGAGTATTTAAAATGATCGTAAAAAATATGAATCAATATTATAATTTTTATTTTGTAAAAAAATATAAATTTTTACATAAAAATTCAATTTTGCTCTCCCTCTCTTTCTTCTCTCCCCCTCTCCCTCCCATCACTAAATGTAGGGATAAGAGGGCTATAAAGATTCCCTCCCCCTCTCCCCCTCTCGCCCTCTCTCTTCTCTCTTTATTTATCTCTTTCCATTGGATGGATGAAATCAAAAACTTGTGACATATTAGATGGCTAATATCAAAAACTTGCTAGCAGCCATGTCTCTGTTTCTTCCGGCGTGACCCCCGTTGCCGGCTCCCTCAAAAGATGTTCCCTCACCTCGCTATTGCTCCTCCTCCGCCCAGACTTTTGCAAAGGAACATTGTTTGCTTTCTCTAGCTTCTACTACAGGTTTGTGTGTCGGAACATATTCCTTGAATTTTCATCCATTTTGATATTGGTGTCGGTTTGCTGACTAGGCATTCGCTGATCGGATGTCCATTCATCCATTTTATCCAATTCGTCCGACTGCTATTCTTATTTCATTTCATCTGATTTTTGATTTCTTTATACACTATAATTTTTGGACTATTTTGTTTCTCCATTCCTATGATCCCAAGCATTATATTGTATCTTTCGCCCGCAAGATGTTTGATAGTATTCCTCACAGAGATTTTGAAGCATGGAGTGCCATCTAATGCGAAACATTATTTTTCTTAGGTTCATGCATTAGCTTTAACACTCATCATCAAAATTGCATTGAAATTCTTAACAATGTTGTATGCTTTAATTAAATATAGTTTTGAATGTTGTATGGTTTATTAATAGTTCGATATTTGTGCATTACATTGTATTTTTCGCCCACAAGATGTTTGATAGTATTTCTCACAGAGATTTTGTAGTGTGGAGCGTTATCTAATGCTAAACATTATTCTTCTTAGGTTCCTGCATCAGCTTTAACACTCATCGTCAAATTTGCATTAAAATTCTTTACAATGTTGTATGCTTTGATTAAATATAGTTTTGAATGTTGTGTGATTTATTAATTGATTGCTAAAATAGTTGGATATTTGTGCAACAATGACATTTGCACAAGGGTTCGGCTTCGTCAAATGGCTAACACATCGCCGTAAAATAAAATAAAAACACAAATCATGGGTTTATTGGATTCTAAACACCCATGCTGATGAAAACTTCATCCAATTTTAATGATTTTTGATTGTTTCGCAAGGTAATTCTTAGGTGTCAGTTTTATGGTTTAGACTAACAATTAATTCCTGTTGTGGTTGATGGCTTAGGGCATCTCATAGTGAGCCAAAAATTACAAAGGTTTATTCATGGCATAGTTATAAGAAAGCTGTTGTAGAACAACAAAGCACAACAAGTTTGAGGTTTACTCATCTAAGCATTTTCTTTTAATTTTATGCTCACACGAGTTCGTACACTTCAGCCATGGTTTAGTGATATTTCATTTTACATAAATAGATTTTTTTTAAGTTTGTTGTTCCCTAATGAACCGGTGGAGGTCCATAGCTACTCCAGCAAAGAGCTAATTAGAGATTTCACTTCTAACGAGGTACGTGATAGATTTATTTTATGTTTCTTTTTCAATGTTTTCCATCATCTCAAAATGCTCCCCCTAAGCGTTATATTTCAAATAATAAGCAAAACAATCCAGAATAATTTGAATAGCCATGATCTAAAAAAAAAAAAATTTCATGATTAACTTCTATGCGCGTATCTACAAATTATTTTGCCTAACTTGACATCACAAAAGCAAACACCTCACCACTAGGCTGAGCCAAAAATGACCTTCTTAGGACATCCATTTAGATTGAACACATTCTTGACTCTCAGGTTAATTTACAGCTACATACGTCTGTCCTTTTCAACTCGAAATTAATCTGCGAGCCCAACTTTTGTCATTAACAAACTTTTTTGTTAAAATTTTCAGCATAACGGGGTGATAATCTTATTTTTAAGTTCACTGAATATAAAGTAAATTTAAATTTTTGGTTAAAAATCTTTTGTAAAATTTATCTGCATTATGTGGGTTTGTAAATTCATTCTTGCTGTTTGAACCAACAAGAAAATAATTTCCTGTTAGATTGAGTTTCACATAGTCTTTTGGCGACCTCACTCCAGCAAACCTAGCTCCCCGTTATATGTTAGATTGCTATGTGGTTGATTAAAATCTGTCAATTTTTATGTGGTTGACCACAAAAAAAAACTCTAATGTGCAATGAGGATAATTTAGAAATTTCATCGTCAATGTCATTTTCCATATAACCAAGCATTTGTTGATACCAATTTATAGTTGAAAGTCATTCTTAGATTGTTATCGTTGCCTACGACAAATGTCGCCTCCCACCATTTTTCAAAGGGCGCCACCCCCAAAATTTGACACCGCCCACAAAAAATGCCGCTCCCACGACAATTGCCGCTCCCGAGACCAATATAGCCGCCACTACAAATGTCACACCCACAACCAATGTCTCCCCCACCA